>JAWNNO010004215.1:0-325120 GCA_035044985.1 Lordiphosa fenestrarum
CACATAAAACTGATTGATGTTGAAGTGCCCTTTGGCTTTGTATCGATCTCACTATTTGGAACATTTTAATGTGAATATCGATTCTCAAATGACTTTTTGGAAGTGCCTACACAGAAGAAATACTGTCTTCTTATTCTTAAAGTAATCCCGGAACAAGCTGAAAAATTGAATCCCGATTTACAGGATATTCTGCTTAATTTAATCCCTTTCGCGATCAAGTTATGAACGAAAACGGCAGGGTATAAATTGAATTTTAGGCCTGTGGCAATAATCATGAGCTTTGGTGCTGTGCCATTCGATTCTTGTGGCCAATGCCAGGCCGAAAGGTTGTGAGTTCCAGTCCCAGACAGGACAACGAACAATTTTTATATATCTTTGATATTCAGAAGTTGTATCTAAATACAAACTGCTAGCTTCTTGTCTTGAAGTGTTGAGAATGTCCTCTGGAATATGGAGGAAGAATGGAAAGGAAGTGGAATCTTTGGATTTTCAGATTATTGGATTGGACTTAGATTGGCTTTCAGATTAAAGTGTGCTCGAGTTTTTTGCCTAATCTAATCTCTATGACATAATCTTCTCAGGATTGAAAAAAGTGGGATCAAATCAATCAATTTTTTGGCTCGTCTCAAGAATATTCGGAACTACCCTTTAGGATTTAGTCACAGACGAATTTGATTCTATTTAGAGCGTGTCTCACCAAGTTGATGAATATACTAAATTCTTTTTATCTACTTTTATGGTCTATCGGCTAGAAATTTGTTGAATTGAACCTTTCTTATTTGGGAATAAATATATTTGGACCAAGGATGTGCAGATCTTTAACATAGACTCATCAACTTAATGCACAATTGTTGTTGTGATGAGTTCAGTACAAATTCATTTTCTAATCGAGGCAGCAGCAGCTCAAAAGCATTGAAGTAATTAAGAATTCCCATTAAGCTAAGCTTTTTATACCCTGGCAGGGGGTATTGTTTGTATATTTGTAGCGCAAAGATGAAGGCATCTCCGATCCCATAAAGTATGTGTTACCATACACTCTATTTCGTGCGTTTTAAAGCTACACAGAAAGAACGAAGAGATAAAATCGGTCTTCATCTGCAAAAAGATCAATTAAAATCTCAAAAATCATCCTATTATATAATTATTTTTATATCAAAATGTTACTATTTAGACCTAATTATATGGACTCGATCATATCATCTTGATATATTTTCAGATAAAGGCCGATTCGATACTTAAAATACCCTTATGATACTAAATATCGTGATTTTAATTGACTGTGTATGATTGAATTTGCTGTAACTGAAACTGAACAGTTAAAATTTTTGTAGAAAATCAACGGAAAGTGCTTTAATTTCGAAGTTATACGAAGTTATATTTATTTATATATATATAGAAGGGTTTTAAAATAATATCAGTGCAGTTTTGAGAAAGCATTTGAGCTTGAGTTGTGCTGATTTGACTCACATATCATACATAATTATATATGGCAGGGTTTCATAAGCTAAACAATTAAGACAAATTTTTCAAATATTTTGTTTTAAATCATTCATTACGATTTTAAGTTCTAAAGTTCCAAAATCTGGTCTAATATCAGCTGTTGCGCCACCTTTCATATATTTAAATTCATATTTGAAATCTCTAGAAGATTTGGTTTCAGTTTGGTTGTATTCTTTATAAAACTCTACTTTATTTCAAAGAAAGTTCCAAAAACTTATGCTCTGAGCAAAAGATTAAGCAGATTTTCTTTTAATATAAAATGTCTTTAATTAAGAAACAAAATGCCTAAAATTTGTTTGCTTGAAATCCATTTTGCCCAATTGTTTGTTTACTTATCAAAGAACATTTATATATTTATTTAGCTCTTCTCCATTTAAATTTGTTGTTACTTTTGGTCTTATTGGTCATGCCTGGAATAAATTAGTTCTCTAATGATCAATTAGTTTGTTTCTGGTTGTTGTTATTGGTTCATTATTTGCTATTTATATAGAATTAGATATATTTCTTTGCTCTCTCACACTCAAACACACACACACACACGCGCACTTGTCGCCAGCAAAGTCGTTTTATTTATACGCTTTGATTCTCAAATTAAGGGAAAATATTTGAATTCAACTACAGAAAATACATATTTTCGAGACAAAATCTCAAAAGAGGAAATAGTAACACACCAAAAAGCGCGCGTCTGCTTTGAAAACTTTTTTGTTTGTATTTTGTATTATTTTTTTTTGGTTTTTGGCGGCAGCAGCTGCCCGCTTCGTCGTCGTCGTCGTCGAAGAAGTATCGGCGTGGGCGACTCGGATTTGATTTGACTTTCTACTTATTCCGCGTGCGCGTCCAAACGCTTTGCCGTTCGCAAGAAAACTAAACGAAACGAAGCTAAATTGTTCAACCGTCAAGAGTCGTCAAGCAAGGGACACCATCAGCTGTTCCTAGCTGGCGCCGCGCTCTACTCAATGGCATAGACACCGGTGTGACTTAAGTTGAGCAGCGAATTTCATTGCATACTTTTGGTTGCCGGCTGTTCTTGGCCACTTGGCCAAAAGATTTTCCGGCAAACGAAATGTAAATGTGTTATTGTCTGTCTGGCGTTTTCATCCCTTAGGCCGGTGACACACCCCCGCGTTAGTCCCGCAGGATACACACGTGCAATGGCAACACTTTGGAGGGTGTTTTTATGTATGGTCTGTTTACTGGCTACAGCTACGGCCTACTATGCATATGATTGATATGCAATATACTAGAAATTTTCCTTAATGAAGTCGAAATATTGACCCAAAATGCATAACTAAAAGGTCTTAATAAGTTGTTTACACATGCGGGAGGGGGAGGGGGTATAAATTGTTTACTGAGCGGCAATAAACATTTTGTTATTTTGTTCTCTAAGCCAGGGGGTCAAGCAGGGTTCAAAAATAAAACTTAATTGGCTGGAAAAATAAATAATTTACATTATCCTAGAAGTATGCTTCAAAAATGTATGCCTTTTGTTATGTATTTTGGGTATATTTTGCGAAATCTTAATTTTTTTAATTATATCAAAAGAGAATTCTGTGGTATACTTTTTAGCGGTTTATTTGCCTTCCAAGTAGCATCTGAAATTATGCTAGGATCAGTCATTCTCTTTTCTTAGTCTCTACTATAGTCACTTCACTCATCTTTGTGACTTGTAGGCTTTCCTCTATCAATTTTGTTCCTCATCCTCCTGCAAACTTGTTGCCATCTTGCAAATTTGCCGTAAGACATTTATTTATATTCTCCAGGCAGGTCTGGAAATTCTTTTATAAACTAGCACCTTGGTTTGTGCCTTGGAATGACTTGATAGTGCCATTGCATCTTGCAGAAGGCTTTCGGTCAATAACAAACTACCACGAGTTAGTCCAACTGCTTTTTATTCTGGGCATTAGTGTCTACTCTTAGATTAGATAACACTAACCCTCTGTAAGTGGTTTAGTCTTATATATTATATGCTGAAAAGCTATCAAAACAAGTAAGGGCGCTGCAGTCGAGTTTCCCGACCACAAAATACCCTGTTCATTTATTTTTTTTTGAATTTTTGAAGATGTCATCCTAAATGTAGGCAATACTTTTCTAGTCCTGATCAACAACTGCTGCTTTTATCAGCTCAACTGTTTCGCTTATAACTCCGGTGTTTTTGGTCCGATCTGATTGTACTTTTCAGAATAGATAGATATTGAGCCTAGCTTGATGTATACTAAACCACGAAGCTCTAACTTGAAAATTGTGGATCTGACGGCTTTTTAAGTCTTGGATTTATAGAGGAGGTCTAGGTTTTTTGGGGATAAAAGGGGGACGGGGTGGAATTATTCAAATCTGAAACAAACTTGATCTGCGTACAGCATAAATCTACCTTCGTGCAAAAATTTGTGGCTCTATCTCTTATAGTCTCTGAGATCGACGCGTTCATACAGACAGACAGACGGACAGACGGACGGACGGACAGACGGACAGACGGACAGACGGACAGACGGACAGTCGGACAGACGGACAGACGGACAGACGGACATGGCTATATCGACTCGGCTGTTCATGCTGATCAAGAATATATATACTTTATGGGGTCGGAAAATTTTCCTTCTCCCTGTTACATACATTCGCACAACTTCATGATCCCCCTTTTCCCATTTTCAATGGGAACAGGGTATAAAAACTGCTGAGAGCTCGGTCCGATGGTTTCTAAAGAACTTTAGAACCTAAAGTTTAAGTGCGAGCTTGGTTCAGGTCATCTTCGGTCGTTCAAATATCAAAAATATTTCCTTATTTTCTGTAATATTTAAAAATATGGTCAAAATGGGTAGTTTAATTTTTAGCAGAGATGCAAACCGGTTCTGAACCGAACCGAACCGCTTTTGTCAGATGGTGAAACGAACCGCAAACCGAACCGGCTTCCTTTCAGAATTGCTGAACCGAACCGAAAACCTCAACTAAAAAACGGTTCGGTTCGGTTCAGTTCTCTGACGAGTTTTAATACGGGAATTGCTTTCCTCGAGCCAATAATACTTATTAATTTGGGAATTTGACCCGTTTGCTTGAGACAATTTCTATACATTTCGTTTGACTCTCTACATCCTTAGCGATACCGGATCGATATAACTTTTAAGAATGACTTGACGAAAATTTAAGAACATGTAATCCTGCAAGTCTTCTGCAATTGCCCTTCGATATCTTAATACACCCGCCATCAATCTACATTCTTTCCCCTAGTGGACAAAATTTTCAATTTTCTGTTGTACTTCTTTACCTAAACCTGCAGTTTTTAGCCGACTCGAGGTCATGTTAATGCTTTCGCATAACTTTAAACGGAGACACAACACCACAAAAGAGGCTGGTAGATCGTACAGCTGTTTCAAGTTGAACCACCCTCTATCATCAGCGATCAATGCCTACCAACTGATCGTTTCTCTAAAGTCTCTCTTCTCTACCTAAATTAAATCTAAGCCACAAGAGTTTTTTATTCTTTTCTAGTCCACATTCTCTGTTTTCTAAGTTCATTCGTCTAGGAACCATTGTACGAATCCTTTAAATCCGAAATAATACATTTTGGACATTCTTCTAAGGATTTCAAAGATATTCAAATGGATTATATGAATTTGCAAAGTGTGCGAAAAGTCACATTACAATAGAAATCATAATATTTCATAATGTGTCTTTGTGAACCACTGAACCGAACCGAAACCGCGGTTCAGTTAGCTCGAAAAACCATGTAATGAACCGAACCGACGGTTCGGAAACTGTGTGAACCACTAAACCGAACCAGTACTTATATTCGAGTGGTTTGCATCCCTGATTTTTAGATACTTTATTTTACTTTTTAGAACATCTAGATTTGTAATAATTTGAGCTTAAAGTTGCCTAGTTTGACTCTTTTGACCCTTGTTAGACACGTTTTATGGGGAACCTATACAATTGTTTGATATAATTGTAAAGTATGTCTATTAAGCTCTAAAACAAACTATCCCAAACAAATCTCCGATTTTTTTAAACGAAGATACATCACTTTGAATATATGCGCTTAGAAATATTAAATTGTCTACTGCCCAAAACTGTGCTATGTAAAATCAGTTCAAATAGTCTTCTAGTGACTTGTATTGAATCCTTATAAAAAGTTTAAACTTTTGAGTACAAGTACTTCAAATGTTACTTTTAGTCGTATAAAAATCACAGAAATATCTGAAACAGTTCAATTGAAAGATAAGGAATATTACTTTCCGATAGTGTCGAAGTAAGCCAAAACAAACCAAAATGTTCCCCATAAAACGGGCCTATATGAGTACAAAATTAGCCAACTATTCTAAAAACCTAGACTTGATGGAGTATTCCCGAAACAGATTCGTGTTCAGCACACGAAAATCATCTAGAATCACCACCAACACTTTTATATACTCAACCTTGTTGTTGTAGTGTAATCTTTGTGAGAAAAACTTTTACATTTTTATAAATACTTAGCCAAACGGCCAGGAGGCAAGAGGCGAAATCGAAGCCACAGCCTCTGGCATAGCTGGTACACACACTACCCGCTGAACTACACCTGGAAACGAAAATATATTAGAGTCTCTACCACCCATTGCATACTTTTGGGCACCAGCAATATATAGAATATATTTGGATATCGACACAAGTGCTAAAAGAGGTATGTCTCCATTGAAAAAAATCGCACAATTGTTTGGAATAGTTTATTTCAAAGCTAAGCAGTGGTTCGTTCCGAGTATCAAAAATAGTCCAAACAATTGAATGGATTCACCGAAAAACGCGCCCAAAAAGGGTCAAAATAAGCATTTTTAACAACTTTAAGCCCAAATTACTAAAAATCTAGACATGAAGGGCCATTTCTCAAAACGCAGTCGTGCTAAGCACACGATAATCACCAACACTTCAATATACTGGAAACTTTTGTTGCCTTGTGTTTATCAGCTTCACCACAATTTTGATTAAAATGGTTTGAATTTATCGAATAGTTGTCATGTAAAAGATTGATAAGTTAAGAGAGGAAGATTATAAATCTCATTTCAAGATATTTCGATCACTTCATTTTCAGATTGAAATCTCCTTGAAATTATATTCTGATCAATCTAAGATTAATTCTGGGATCTCTTGTATGAAACTGATATTTTCTAAGGTATAAAATCAATATCTTAAGATCAAATTGATATTTTTTAATGTAATTTTGTACCAAACAAGAAAGAAAGTCGGTCAAGCCCGACTATAACATACTCTGTACCAAGAAAATTTGTCTTTTGATCATAACTCGAAAACCGTTCATCCGATCTTCTTCATTCCTTTGGCGGATCGATAAGTTATTCTAATAACTAAATATGTCCAGAAGGAACAAGCCATCTATCTTCAAAACTGTGGGAGATATGACGTTTTTTCTAAATTGCGGGGGCGGGAGGGGGCGTGGCCAAAATTGAAAATAAACTTGATCTGCCTGCAGACATAAGAAGCATATGTCCCATACACGTCAAACCTCTATCTCTTACCATCTCTGAGATCTGTGCGTTCATACGGACAGACAGACAGACAGACGGACGGACGGACAGACAGACATGGCTATATCGACTCGGCTGTTGATGCTGATGAAGAATTATATACTTTATGATATCGGAGATGCTTCCTTCTGTCTGTTACATACATTTGCACGACTTTAGTATACCCTTTTTACTCTACGAGTAACGGGTATAAAAATAATGTATCCCCATGTTAAGGTTGTTGTTTTGCGCTTAACCCTGACGCTTAAATGCTTTCCTTGCTCACTCACTTCAAGTACTTGTAAATAGTTCCCTTCGTATTGTCTGCCAGGTGTCCATTACTAATAGACAACATTTAAACTAAGTGGTGGAGCTTCTCTCCTTAATAGTTTTCGAGCAAGCAAAACAGCTGTCACTCGGTTGGGTGGTGGGAAAGTCCAGAAACAATTGCGCTGGCTGGCCCACACACACACACGCACACACATTATTCAGCTGTTTCGAGTTGAGCTAATTAAATTTAATTTAAGGCGACAGTTGCCTAGTGGCCTAGTGGTGGAGGCTGCCGCTCTCTCTCCTCTCCAGAATATTGTTTCAAGATGTACCCCCGATTAGCCTCTAACCAATTTAACCCTTTGGCAGGGCGGTCTCTCCTCCACATCCACACCGGGGACTCTATTTTTGGCTGACGCTCACTCGCCAAAAAGACAAGAGTGCAGTGGAAGCAACGGCGGCGGCAGCAGCACGATTGCGCGATCGCCTGGCGTTGGCGCTCTTTTTCTGAGTAGCACAGATTTTCTTCCATTTTTTCTTTTGTTTTTGCCTTTTAGTACAAATTCGTTGGCCGTAGAAATCGCATGGATGCGAATGCGGGCGGGCACAGCGAGAAAGAATTTCAAAGATACAACCACAAAAAAAAAAGAACAAGAGAATTTAAAATAAAAGAAGACACTCCATCAGATGTCTGAAAAATACGCAAAAATTGATGGTTAAAATAAATAAATACATTTTCCAACATTTCGCCTTGGTTCAGAGAACACATGGCAAAGTGCAGTGTGCGCGTTTCAGCTACAAAATGTATCCGTGAGATACACGAAAAGAAATTGAACAGCGAAAATTGAACTGTGTCTGAGTAATTTTAAACGTATTTGTTTCACTTGTTTTGACATTGAAATGAAACAACAACAATAACAGCGAGCACAACATTTCAAAGTGAGATAGCGCGGATATATAGCTTAGGCCCTCCTCTCCCCCTCTCCGCCGGAAACTGCCCACTGCCAGCAAGTGCCAAATCTCGAGCAGGAAGCAAGGTGGGCCAAAATGACCACACGGGGCATACGACGCAAGAAGTCCACACTGACCGAGTTGAAGATTGCAGTGATTGGGGCGCCCAGTGTTGGAAAGAGTGGTAAGATGGTGCTCCAAGTGTATGTACTGTTGTGGTACATACGAGCAACAACAGCAAATTAGTTGAGCAATCGCTGATATTCTGCTCCTTTTTTCTTCGTTTCTATTGTGTATATTTAGACTTTTGTTTGTTTTGTTTATAAAGTGGCAGCACACATGCACCCACTCACCCACACACACACACATGTATACGCCTCGCACTTTGGCATTGCCCCGCCGCTTTTAATCGCTTTTCCTCCGGATTTGACAAGCCCAAACAGCCAACCCCACCAGGCCATGCTCTAATTTATGATCGGAAAACTGTTCATGGGGATCATTGGCAAACGAAACGCCACATTTTAGCCCCCAAATTGATGTGTTCCCTGTCAGCCCTCATGGATCCCATTTTAATTTGTTACATTTTGTTCAGAAAACCCATTGACACTTAGTACGTCCATTTATTCCCGTCAACTTTGGGTCACACCTGCGTGCTGTATGTCGCCTCTGTTCATGTTTAGGGGGCCATGCAGATCGTCTCGCACACGTCGGACAGTGGAGCCGCCTGAAATATGACTTGAAATGATGCTATACTAATAAATATACGGGCGGAAAAAGAAAAGATTAACAACAACAACAACAACAGCATCTCAAAATGCGGCAAGTATAGGTAGGGCCATAGCTGTACAACCAATGAGCTACTTTTTAAGGTATATCAAAAGATAATGAAATGATATGTATGGGGGTTTCCCACAAAGGCAATGTTAGAGTGTTTAGTGTGGCTTTCATAACATAAATTATACTTAATTTAAACAACTTTATATAACAAACAAGAAAGAAAGTCGGTCAAGCCCGACTATAACATTCTCTGTACCAAGAAAATTTGTCTTTTGATCATAACTCGAAAACCGTTCATCCGATCTTCTTCATTCCTTTGGCGGATCGATAAGTTATCCTAATAACTAAATATGTCCAGAAGGAACAAGCCATCTATCTTCAAAACTGTGGGAGATATGACGTTTTTTCTATATTGCGGGGGCGGGAGGGGGCGTGGCCAAAATTGAAAACAAACTTGATCTGCCTGCAGACATAAGAAGCATATGTCCCATACATGTCAAACCTCTATCTCTTACCATCTCTAAGATCTGTGCGTTCATACGGACAGACAGACAGACAGACGGACATGGCTATATCGACTCGGCTGTTGATGCTGATCAAGAATATATATACTTTATGGGGTCGGAGATGCTTTCTTCTGGATGTTACATACTTTTGCACAAACTTATAATACTCTATGTACCTTCGGTACAGAGTATAAAAAGCAGCAAACATTAAAGTAACTCGACAGCAAACCAACGTTAAACTGCTTGCTTTGATGCGCGGAATGAATGAGAAATCTACAGGTGCCAGGTAGCTGCTATACTCCTTAAGTCTGAATGAACTAATTATTTCTGATTTCCGGTTTAAAAATGCTTTAAAAAGGTGAGAGGTAGAGCGTGAGGACTTAAGTTTCGATACTCGATATCGATTTTTATTATACTCTGTACCGTAGGTACACAGAGTATTATAAGTTTGTGCAAAAGTATGTAACATCGAGAAGGAATCATCTCCGACCCCATAAAGTATATATATTCTTGATCAGCATCAACAGCCGACTCATGTCCGTCAGTCCGTATGAATGCACAGATCTCAGAGATGGTAAGAGATAGAGGGTTGACATGTATGGGACATACGCTTCTTATGTCTGCAGGCAGATCAAGTTTATTTTCAATTTTGGCCACGCCCCCGCAATTTAGAAAAAACGTCATATCTCCCACAGTTTTGAAGATAGATGGCTTGTTCCTTCTGGACATATTTAGTTAGCAGGATAACTTATCGATCCGCCAAAGGAATGAAGAAGATCGGATGAACGGTTTTCGAGTTATGATCAAAAGACTGTTCGCTGCATCATCAAAATTTATGCTGAGCGTATAATTTTCTTGGTACAGAGTATGTTATAGTCGGGCTTGACCGACTTTCTTTCTTGTTTAGATTTAACTTTCTAGTAACTCCTGCTTACATTCAGTTTGATTTAAGCTATCTACTATTCACTTATTACTCGGAATACTTGCAGATACATTCAATAACAGAAGAGCAAATCTTTTATTTATTCCGAAGTCATTTGAATAGATTATAACCTCCTCTTGTAAGTCGATTTTATCACCTTTCTATGATGGATATATAAAGCGAGTATCAAACATAAGAATCTTTATTGGTTAATGATGAAGTGCCTATCATAAATTGGTTTAGTTTGCGGTTCATAACTTCTAAGACAGTGTAAAATCGGTTCTTGCCTGATTCTAATTTAAGTCAACGTTTCATCGATTCGTTCAAAACAACTCAGTTCAGATAGACAACCAGATCAAACAAGTTTATCGAATTTCTGAGCAGTAAACGTGGTTCAGTTTCTATTTACATTGAAAATCTTCATCTCAAAGCTCATATGGCATTCGCTTCCAAAAGAGACGATTAGAATAACTAGAAGTAGCTGAAGAAAACAAATTATAATTCAGAAACAGAATCATTAGAAGATATCAGTCCATTGCATAACCCTGATTGAAGTGAAGCGTTTTATGAATCTTGAAATGAAATTGCCTCAAAAATTACCATTCGTAGAGCAACTCGATGCTGTTTAAACCGCCGAGCTGAAGGGTGCAACAGGATTCAAAGGGCAGGGCTCAAATTGGTATTCATTGGTTTTTGTGTAACGTTAATTGAGCTTAGATAAAAACTAATTTGGTTCAATGCATAATACCATATTTACAAGGTCGATATTCTCAGGCGTCCTTGGTTCGATGACTCAAAAGCGTAATCAGGTATATCGAACTGACACTATCGATTTCCTGGGGTAGTTGCTTAGGTTTTTAGGTTCAACCCTGACGTTCGGTACTTCCGGTTGTGCTACCTTGTGGTTATTGTATTCTGTACTCAATGTGACTACAGGAGCTAAGAATTTTACCAAACCAAACCTTGAAATTGCCTCTAGCAGTTACCCAGCGAGCCTTTATCAGCTAAAACTTAATACGAAGAGTTGCTCATAACCCGACTTCCTTTTCTGCGATCTTTACTAATCCTTTGGCGAATTGAAAGAAAATGCTGATATCGAAAAATGTTCACAAGGTACGAACCTTGTATCTATCAAACTGTGGGACGTAGGATGTTCAATCAGAATAAGGGTAGTTCAAGAATCTCTTCGGCACATTCACATAAAGCGGCTCTTCTTTTGAAAATAATCAGACGAATAATCACCTCTAAATGGTGAGTTCAGCGCCTTAAAATACATAAGAAAAGTTTGATATCTTCTTTGTTGTTAAAGGGCAAAGCTGGGTAAATGAAATTCCCTTATAAACAGTTTACAAATTTATTGACTGCATTTTTCTGTAGACTTTTTGTAGCCTGCACCCATTAAATATGGTTTAAAGAGGAATATGACTTAGTGCAAATGTTTGTAACAGGGAAAAGTAAACATTTCCGACTCTTTAAAGCAGCGGTGGGCATGAAATTAGAGTTTTCGGCCTCAGTTGCCGCAAAAGAACTCTCAAAGCAATGAGAGTAATGGAAGCAAGGGTATGCCCACCGCTGCTTTAAAGTACCAACATCAATAGCGGAGTTAATTTAGCCATTTCTGTGTGTCAGATTGTTTATGTTCGTTTTGAACTTGAAGAATCTAAAGGCAAATTCAAATATGGTTGCCAGTTTTAACACTTTTTCTATATCTATTTCCAAACCAAACTAAATCCTATACGAACCGAACCGAAATCTAAGTTTCTCGGAAAAGAATGTGTGGTTTCTTTATATTCCTTATACTTGATAGAACCCAGCATTGAACAATCCAAGTGCCGCGCCACTTTCAAGCAGCGCATAATCCCATCTCTAGTCATATAAATGATTAATAAATTTGTTGCTACATATTTTAATGTCATTCAGGCACAATCTCTGGCACAAATATTTAATGCAAACAGTGGTGGGAGCTGGGTAGGAGGGGAGACGCGAACCGAGTCTGTTTGTGTACATACGTACGTGCGTCCATATGTGTGGGGCAATTAAAACGCCCACCGTAAACTTGGAGACGTGCGATCAATGCCCAAGCCAAAAAAGCACCAGCAGAAGACGCCATCCCCAAAACTTTTAAACGTTGACCTCGTGAAAAATAAAACAGACATTCGGAAAGCATAAATTAAAAGCGCAAGGAAAATAAATGATGGAAATGTCATAAACGCGAGCGTGGCTACCAAGGCAACGTGGCGGGCCACACACACATCAACATATCCGTCATCCTTTACCAGGGGAAGGCGGACGGCGCCTAAGGTTTCACTTCCCAGTGGTGCGGGTTCAAAGCACTTGCATATCAAATGACCAGCAGAGGCCTAGACTTTAGTTTTGTTTGCGCGGAACACGCAACATTAAGGCTTAGCCGGCTGGGGTTTATTCACCCCACACAAAGGGACACATTTCAAATTCACCTGCCCTCGACTTTCCGCTCGCTTAAGTCCTGACCCACATAGATACACCACAAGGGGTTGGCTGCGTTTACACCTGATCCCTTCGTTTCGATAATAAAACTGTTATTTAATTTGATTGCAGCTCTAATTGTGCGTTTCTTGACCAAACGCTACATAGGCGAGTACGATCATCAGACAGAGAACCGCTACAAGCATGAGGCCATGGTGGATGGTGAACCGGTGCTGTTTGAAATACTGGACACCTGTCCCAAGGTAGGTAATATTTGTTTTTCCATCCATTTCTAACTTTTCTTTGATGTAACAGGCCGATGATGAGTACCCAAATGCCTCGGAGCTGGTACAGTGGGCCGACGGCTTGCTCTTGGTTTACTCCATAACCGATCGTAAAAGTTTCAATTATATACGCCGTGCCAAATCCGATCTCCAGTCCGATACACCCGTTCAGCTGTGCGCCAATAAAGTCGATATGGTTCATCTGCGTCAAGTGAGTCGCGATGAGGGTGAAATTCTGGCCAAAGATTTTGAATGCAAATTCAGTGAGGTTTCGGCAGCGGATCATGTTGATCAGGTGGCCGAGGTTTTTAATGAGCTGTGCAAAGAGGTGTTGGCCTCGAAGCGCAAATCCAAGCAGAGCCTACTGGAACGCATGCTGGGCGGAGCACGACCCTATAGTAGAGGAAAAAGTGACAGTAATTTGCCAAAAGACTGATATTGGTGGAACAATTTGGATGTAAATAAATGTACATTGTTTTTTTAATGCAAAATGTGGTGTGCTGAGGGCTGATACGCTTAATTAAGAGTTTCATTAGTTCATTCAACAGTTAATCAAATGAATTTAAGCTCAGAAAGGCCTAAAACAGAGCTGTAATATGGTCATTACTTTCAGTACTTAATTACTTTTCATTACAATCATCAGGACTATTCAGATAATGAAAAAAGGCTTACTCATTACTCATCTTGGAACGAAAATTATTCAAAAATTATTTCAAAATGTAATTACTTTTACAATTACTTGAGTAATGGTACCCATATGCAGGGAATATTGAGTAGTTAAGCTTGAAAAGTTGAATAATTCATGTATTTGTAGCAGAAAACTTTGACTTTTACCCATCTAGTCTGGAAAATGTCAAATAAAACTCGTAAATAATTGCAGTAACATGATAAATTCCACGATTTAAGACCTGTTACTCATTAATTTCTTTTGAAGGTACAATTATTTAAGTAATTGTTAAAGTAATCACTGAATAATCGTAGTTCCAACATGGAACTGAAGACTGGATATACACGTTGATACAAACTTCAAGCTCTTCATGAAAAGCTCTTGATTGTAGGAAAAAGATGTAAAGAATCAAACGACAACGCCACACCTCTTTCTTACAAACGAAAGCTTTTTCAAGAACTTCATGAAGTTTGTTCCACCGTGTAAATCCAGTCCAAGTCGAATAGAATATTGTAAATATTGGGAAATGGCTTCCTTATTTTAATAGGAGTATAAACATATCGATGAGAGTCATCAAACGTAAGTTTTCTTTGTATTAGTTAAGAAATTTTCGAAAATATAGAACTTTTGCTTTAAATATTTGAATTTAAAGCTTCTCCCTTTCGGGCCCTCTACCTTTCGATTCCAAATATATTAAATTTAAGGCAAATCAAACAGCTTTGGAGCAGCTTTTGCTAAACTTGAATTTTAAAAGCTGTCAGCTTAATTAGATAAACTTTCAAAGAGCTTTAGTTACATAGCTGCCTGCTCTTGAAATTTATTGACAATAAGTTGGTGAAAATGTGGATGGATGTTTATTCAACAATGGGGGGTAGGGCTCTAGGGGATGGTACGAGCTGTAGGTTTGCGTAATGGAACTTTGGAAAAGGATTGATGGTTAAAAGAAATACTCTTGCACTTTCTTTTGATTCTAGTACACGAAAAAATAACAAGAACCGAAAAGATACATTTGTAATGGACATACCCTTGCAGAGGGTGTTGTAAAATTGTTCGAATGTTTGTCTCGCATAGAACGAAGCATCTCCGACCACATAAAGTATATATATTCTGGATCAGTACGACGAGCTGAGTAGATTCACCCATTTCCGTCCGTCCGTTCGTCTGTTCCTATGCTATCTCCTTCGTCAGTTTGAAAGCTATTCTCAGCAAACTTTTGCACGATGTCATCTGGTACAAATACGCTGAACATTTGACGGAACCGGCCGGATTGAATGACTATAACATATAGCTGCCATAGGAACGATCGTTCGAAAGCCTAGTTCTAGTGAAACCTAGTTCCAAACTTTGTATTTCTTAGTTTGCTATGCTTGCCCATGATTCCACTAAGTTTACTCGAAATCGGATATCTATATAGTAAAGCTTCCATAGAAAAGTAGCGTCAAAAAACGTGCTGCAAGCGTATACAAACATCGGCAGAGCCGAAGTTAATTTTCCTCTATTCTTTTTCACTAAGATTACTTTGCTGACTACATTTCTACGACTGATATTCTATATAGATGTCCGATTTCGACCGAACCTAGTAAACTCATGGGAAAGCACAGCGAACTAAGAAATATAAAGTTTGGAGGCGTTTCCATTGAAAGCAAAAAAGTTTTTCTCACTGAAAATAGTTTTTCGACTGATTGTTCCTATGACAGTTGTATGCTATAGTCATCCAAACCGATCGGTTCCTACAAATGTCCAGCGCATTTGTACTAAGAAACTTCGTGCAAAGTTTGGTGCAGATAGCTTTAAAACTGTCGGAGAAGATAGCTTAGAAACAGACGGACGGACGGACGGACATGGCTAAATAAACTCAGCTTTTCTTGCTGATCAAGCATATATTATATATACTTTATGTGGTCGGACAATTTTATAATACCCTCTGCAAGGGTATCAAAAGGATATTTAAAGCTATCCATTTCAACTGGGATTTTTTTTTTTCTGCGTAGCTACAAATGTTTTCGATGGAGCAGCTGGTTGAGGCTTCGTTCAAATTGTGTTGAGTTCAAGGTTCCTGAGTTCAAGTCCCAGAATAGTTATAAAGCTTAAAATAAATATAAAAATATATAATTGTTTAAATTTCACAACTTTCTTAACTTAAGCAAAGAATCAAGGATTTCGTAACTACAGTAAGAAACGCTTTCCCACTCCCACAGAATATCCGGATCAGATACTTTTTTATCTCCATGAAAAATCGCTTTCTTAACTCCTGTAAGAAACCCTTTCATATCCCCAAGAAGAATTGCTTTCTGATCTCTTAGAAGAGATTTTTTCCCTTCCCTTAAAAGTATCGCTTTCTTATCGCCCAGTATTGGTTCAGAGTGGTACACTTCTTTTCGAAGAGCCATAAAAATGCGATATTGCTAGATTGAAAGGATACCTACTGAATAATCGCATTTTTATCTTTCTTTGGTAAAAAATGTAACCTGGCATACCTGAAATGTTTCTTTTTGAAATGTCAGCTAACTTATTTAACCCTTTGCACTGTGTCTGTGTAATCGGCACCCTGTAAATAAGACATTGCTTGAACTAGTTACAACTGGAGCCAAGGCGACGATCCAGAAAACTGTTAAACAGACCATGACCTATATCCGAACCAAACTTTCGATTTCTATAGATTTGAGTAGATATCTGTCCAGGCAACTTTACAGGACAAGACGTCCCCATTATAGAAAAAGCTTTACATGACTTTGGCTTCAGCACATTCTCAATTTAAATAAGTGGAATCTTAATAGAAAATGGTCAAATTGGCGGCTGCTGCTTTGATACGACAGCTTTAATGGCATTGGCTGGTCGATCGATCTAAATACTGAGAACAGAACAGTTTGCCAGTTAGAAAGGTCTTGAGTAAGATGTGTATCTTTCTCTAATTATACTAAATTGGGAACCGATTTTAAGACAGCTGCGAAACTAAAAGTTAATCTGCATGAATTAGTGAAAGTTGATCAAAAATGTTCTTCCATGAGTTCATTGATCACAGGGGTGAAACCTGAACAATTCAGAAATAAGTGACTTAATTTTGATCTAGACGTCCCTTTTTGGTGGCCTTAATTAGGTATTTTTAGTTGAAATTCAGTTGTCTTATTCTGTGATTATTGTCTTATTCGATAATAATGTTGCATACTTATGGGCAGGTCGATTGGACTCTGATAACAACAAGCTAAACACTTTAATAAAAACTATAAACAAACCACTACCCACAGATCATTCATAAAAATCATAAAATCACAAACCTTTGCTCATCTGTCAACAAACCCAAAGACCAACTTCCTCCACGTGCCGACCTTATAATTAGCTTAGATCAATAACCAATACCAATATGGCTTGGAACCGTTTCTCTCTCTCTGTCTCTCTCTCTGACCAACTTGTACTTTACTTTGGGCCAACATCCGCAGCGAAATCAGTTCGGACCCGATTGCTATTGACATTGCATCAGCTCTCTTTCTGTGGCCTGTTACTGTTTCCCAGTTTCTGTTTGCTCAACTAAAACCAAAATATTGACATTGACCCAAAGTCGGTATCAATGAATGATGCGCAAAATCAATCCATCCAAAAGTTAAGTAAATCGCGTGTCTTGATGTTGCCGTTGTGCAATTAGCAATTGCTCATACGCCCCATTGACCAGCAAATGGTCAGTGCCCATCAATGGGAATTTCTTGTAATTGCCTGAGCCGTGACAACACAGCTCTTGGGGCATGAAATCTCTCAGGTTTTCCAATTCTATGACTGTTTTTTTTGCTTTTCATTCTTCTCTTTTAATTAGTGCCACATTTAAAATTCTAATTTTAATTTATGATTGAAAGTGGTTGTCAGGCAGCAGCAGCGGCAGCCCTTAGTGCTGGAGATCTGGGCCAGGTGTCTGCTGGCCTGGCAGCTGGCCTCACTCGGACTTGGTAATTGGTGCTGTAATAACTTATAATTATGGACCGATCAACATTAAATGGTCGCTGGATAGGAACTAAGTGTTATGCAAGGTCAAATGGAGGGGAGCAATGACAACAACAAAGAAAAAGGAAAAAGAAGAAGGGAATTGCAATAGATGTTGTAATCATTAAAGAGGGGTGAAAGTAAAATTCTAAGATTTGCTATGAGGTATTAAGCCATGGGAAACCCTGATACAGCATTCGTCAGCATACCAATTGTTCTGGTTCATAACTTATGGCCTAACCGAACAATATCCCTAATTTTAGGTGGAGACTAAATAATATAGGTTCTTGGTCGAATAAGATATGCACCGAATAGAGCTGATCGAATTTTCATCCACGTCCGGAATAAAGCGCTGTTTAAAGACGCTTCCTGCGGATGCATGATCGAAATCATCTCTATAAATATGGAGCTAATATAATATAACGCAGATATACACATTCTCAAAACAGCCTCTTTTAATGGGCAACTAATTGAAGTTAAGCCCAACTATTGAAGTTATGATCACCTTATCTTTTTCAGACAATGTTTCTGTAGTAAACCTTTGAAATTTGTACGTTATAGTCCGATTTTCCTTGGTTCTCATTAAATGCACCGGTGTCACAGCGAGCCAACTGTGTCACGCTGAGAGGAACGTAAGCACACTTCTTTCCTTAGGCTTTGACACCAATTTCACATTTTTAAGGCTTTTGGAGTTCGTTCCAGTTACCAGTTAGAGTGGTTTTCA
The DNA here is from genome assembly GCA_035044985.1 of Lordiphosa fenestrarum. Classification (NCBI taxonomy): domain Eukaryota; kingdom Metazoa; phylum Arthropoda; class Insecta; order Diptera; family Drosophilidae; genus Lordiphosa; species Lordiphosa fenestrarum. Next base: position 18,499 of record JAWNNO010004215.1, read on the forward strand.
TTTAATTTGAGTGTGCCCGTGCCATTATGTCACATAAATACTCTATGGCACCATGTAACAATAACTTAATATAAGTATTTATGACCAATATTCAGTATATATGTATATAACAGATAGAAGAAAGCATCTCCGACCCCTTGAAGTACATATATATTCTTGATCACTATTAGCAGCCGAGTCGATATTGCCATGTTCTGTCGATCCGCAGGAGCTCACAGATCTCGGAAATGGAAAGATATAGATTTTTGACGTGCATGGAACAAAAATTTCTTATACAAACTTGCAGACAGATCAAGTTTATTTTGATTTTAACCTACACCCTCTCCCTCCTCGTAAAAATTTCATTTCTCCTACAGATGTCAAGATAGAAGGGTCGTACCTTCTTCACACATTTAGTAATCAAGATTCTTTATCGATTCGACAAAGGATTCGTACAGCTCGGATGAACGATAGTTAAGTTATGAGCAAAAAAATATTCCCTGCTACTGCACAGAAAAAAAAGAATCTGAATTCGGGATTGAAAACGGGGTGATCCTGTTTTACGGGATCAAAACAAAAATTGGAAGTAAAATCAATCTTTTTCCGGGATCACCCCTTTTTTAGTCCCGTTTCGGATTAATTTTTTTTTAGTGTGCGCAGTAGCCGACTTTCTAATTTGTTTGGAGCTGGCACTGTAAGTCCATTTATGTACTCAATCCAGTATCATATCTACATCTCTTAAGGGGAGGTTCTAGTCCAGAGGCCCGAAAAAGTGCGTAATTTCATGATTTTTCTTAGAGAGTACATACGTATTTTTTTTAAAAAAAACTTTTGTCTATATTTTAAAAAGTTTACAATATTTTTTCCAGTAAAAATAATACAAAATGGCAGCTCCAGCCCTCACTGACGGCGGTCGTGCGCGGCGGTGGACAGTGTGCGCGGGGCACTCTACAGCCCTGCCAAGTGATTTGAAACGAAAAAACCAAAAAAAAATCTTAAAGTAGATGAAATTTGGGGGGCCTAATGATTTTCCGATTTTTAAAAAACCATTTTAAAAAAAAATGGAGACCCTTTTTAGGAAAAACACCTTTTTTGCCTTGTTTTATTTGTTTTCACGTTAAAAAAACAGTATTAAAAAAAAATTTTTTTTTACAAAAAACGCTTCCTGAAGGCCCCCTAAATTGAATAAGCTTTAATTAGAGCCGCCAAACGTCGAAATCGGTGTAGTCGTTGAAGCGGAATCACGCCCCGCGCGCAAAAAAAATGTGTTTCGAGAAAAACGCGTTTAAAGTTTGACGAGCGCGCGCTTCTATCTGTTTTTCGGCCGACGCGCTGTCTCGTCTATAGGCTATAACTCGTAAAATCAATTAGATAGGGAAATATCCTTTTGCCTACACATTTTTAAGACCGTAAGGATGAAAATAAAGCAATAAAAAAAATATTTTTTTTTGGTTGATTTTAACTAGAACCTCCCCTTAAGTGAAAACCGGAACATGGCTGATGGAATCAGATTGAATAAGTCTTTAGTTTCGTATACCTGACAGGTGCTTATGGAATATTCAGTAAGACAGAAAAGAGGATCACATCTATCTTAAAGGATGTGGTAGCAGGGAATTCTGTAAACACTCTAATTATGCAAATGCTTTGGTCAGTTGGTTAGAACCTATCGATTTGGTTACGATAAAAGTGTCCCACCGCGCACCGGGTCACACTTGAACTAGCTTGAGAGATTCACACACGTGTTGATAAATACCGTGCAACCAGCATGAGAAATATAATTACTTATAATATATTTTATTTAATTTTAAAATCCAACTAATTTACAAAAAAAACAAAAACAACTTTTCTTATCTCCCACGCCCACCATTTGCCAATGGCTAAAATTCTTGCCATACATATTCATCAGACCAGCTGTGTGTGTTTGTTTTCGTTTGTGTTTTTTCTTTGTCGCCGCGACATGTAAATATGACTTTGCAACCCCTGCTAACTAGTTAACCAGTTTGTGCTCTAATTAGTCTTCGAGTTGGCCGCAATTATAAATTGAGAATTTTGCAACAGGTGCGCCGCCAGATCGGGCTAACGGTCCCAGCATTATTCACACCTTCACAAGTGACCAAATGGCAGTGCTGCCTAACTGATCGATCTACTGGAAAAGTTCAAGACACAAGTTTAAATTGTGCAATTAAATTGGCACAAACATGGCCAGAGCGGCGGCCATGCAAAAAGCTGTAAGTCATTGACTTTGATATTCGATTAGCCCAAAGCCAAATACCAAACAGTCAAATGGCCATTGAACGTGTTCTAGTTAGTTCTTTTCGGCTACTGCTAACCTTGGCTTTTATTTCAATTTTTTTAATTAGCCAAATTTGAAATGTTTGCGGCTGTAAACTGAAACGTGTTCGGTTCTTGGCTGCGCAGCTGTAAGACAATTAATGAAAAGTGTTTAATTGCTAGCAAAATGCATTGGTTCGGGCTTCCGGCAATTACCGCGGCGGTTCAACGCACTCGCACATTTGTCCCAGAACATTTCCTGCCCGGGCTGCCTAACCCTAACCCATATGCTCACTGGCCTTGACAATAGCCATAAGAACTTCTGTCACGTAGACCACCTTTTAAATCAAGTGCAGGCACTTAAACCTGACCCAAATCAGTCAATTCCAACCGGCCGGAGCTGCTAAATGTGATGAATGTGTAACCTCAGCTGTTATTGAACTTCGTTAGTAAGTCATTTGGATTGACAAATGCCATTAATGTCCGAGCGTAGGGTAGCTCAGCTAATGCAGAGCGGTTGCGCTTGGGTATGCCCAGAAGTGCATTCGAACTTCGTCTAGCCATAACTATGCCGAACCGCCAACTTTATATATACTCTATATTAATTTCATTTTAATTGTACACAAGTTTGGGCGTTCCCATGCCCGCCGCATATCGCCCACATCCGATCAGCTGAGCCGCTAACGATTAGCACATTCAATATTTCAATTCTCACACAGTCAATTATTATATCACAATATATATAAGTAGATCGTGTTTTAATTGGCATATGATAAATCCGCTCAGGTGTTATTAGTTTGATTATGCAGGCTGAGGTAGGTCAAGTAGTTAAACAGCTGTAAAAATTATTAATCAGCAAAAATCTGTAGAAAACGAAAAATTGCAAAAACAAAAACCAAAACCTTTAATTACAGCACACGCTCACATATAATTAAGACTAATTACAACTTAAATTGGCTTAGAATAAACAATCAAAAAACTTTCGCCCTTCCCTTAAACAACAAAATGTCTGTTGTGGGTTAATTCAAACGAATTTCAACTTTATTTAAGCAGATAGAGATACTTGATATACATATTACATATATATATATATGTGTGTCTAAATAGAAGTTAATGGCATTTCAAACTGTCTCGTTTCTTACAGACATCAACCGCTGAGGGGTGGTGGGGGCGGGGGAACCAACTGCATTGCCATTATAAAGATATTTATATATAAATAGATTGATTAACACATAAACTTGTTAAATATGCGAGTTAACATTGCTAGCTGGCCTGGTATTTGTTAACATGTTGATTATAGTTTTTTTATATTTTTTTTTTCATTCCAACAACAATCATAAAATTCGTACTACCACTAGCGGAGATATACCATATGTTTGATTCCATAAAATTGAGTTTTAATTGTTAAGTTAACATTTAATGAATAATTGTCAATTCCTTTGTTTTTCTTATTGAGTTCAAATTGTAGCCATCTTTTGAGACTGTTTATACACAACATTCAAAATATCATGATTAATGCCCTCTTAAGTATGCAAACATTTATTTATATTCAAGAGATATTTGTTGTTGGTTCATCACCATCATCATTTTTAATCACGGCAGATAAGATTGTGATTCTTCTAATAGGAATCTTTTCACTCTGGGTGATATGAAAAGGATACTTCTGGGTGATCAGAAAGCGATACTTTTGGCAGATGGGAGAAAGTCTCTGCTGAGAGATAAGAGAGCGATTCTTTCTGAAAATAAAACATAGTTTCGTACAAGAGTTAATCCAGCAAACATTTGATGTAATTCTTGATCGTATTCGAGAAATTTTTGAGTCCTCGCTCTGATTAAAATAATCGTAAACACAATATCTGTTACCTTTGTTGCGTAAAAACAGTACCCTAGCCTCAAAACTTCGTCAACAGTCGTATTTAACTCGTTCTTCTGAACAATTAAGACTCATTTGCGAGTCATTTGCGACTCTTTTTCAAGTCATATTTCAATAAATGAAGTGTTGAGCATATATATGAGTCATTTGCGAGTCTTCTTTTAATCTTAATTTTGTATTTTAAAAGTTTTCTCATTTAAAACATCAAAAATGCTCGGAAAAGGCATATCAAGCTGATTTTTTTTATAAATAATCTTTCAAAAGTTGGGTGGGAAGGGTGCGATTCTCCCTGGAGATAGATAAAAGTCTCTGTTTAGGATTACAAAAACAAATAAGAAACTTCTGTGGGATTCGAAGACGATTCTTTTTGCCCTAAGCTAAGAAAGTTGTGAAAATGGAAGAAATATTCACATTTTTATATGTACCCTTGCAAAGGGTATTATAATTTTGCCCAGAAGTTTGCAACGCATAGAAATATTAATTTCCGACCCCATAAACTATATATATACTTGATCAGGGTGACGAGCTGAGTCGATTAAGCTTTGTCCGTCCGTCAGTCCGTCTGTCTGTTTCTACGCGAACTAGTCTCTCAGTTTTAAAGCTATCGAGCTGAAATTTTGCACAGAGTCTTCTTTTTGCTGCAAACTACTAATATGTCGGAACCGACCGGATCGGATGACTATATCTCATAGCTCCCTAGGAACAATCGGTCGGAAAACTAGTTTTAGTAAGAAAAACTTTTTTCTTTTCAATGGAAACGTCTCCAAACTGTGTAATCGTAGGTTTTCTATGTTATTTTATAATTCTAACAAGTTTTATCAAAATCGGACAACTATATGGTATAGCTGCCATACAAAAGATAGGTCTGAAAAACAGTCTTTGTTAGAAAAACTTTTTTGTTTTTAATGGTAGCATCCTGCAATTTTGTATTTGCTTGTTTTACATACTTTCACCCAATTCTACAAATTTTGGGCCAAATCGGATGACTATATCATATAGCTCCCATACGAACGATCGGTCGGAAAATGGGAAAAAGAGTATTTTTTGAAAATATTTAATCAAGAACTTGCAAGGGTATAAAAACTTCGGCACAGACGAAGTAAGCTTAGCTTTCTCGTTATATTAAACTTTATACTTTGAGGACTTGAACTCGGAACCCTTAAACTCAACATAATTTGAATGACGTATCAGCCAGATGCTATATAGAGTATAGAGCACATTGCTTAAAGTCAGTAATTGAATTGAGTCTACCATCTGCCTTTAAGTATTCAACAACATATTTCAAGTATTTACCATTTTTTTGACCCATTGTAGTTCTCAAGTAAGATTTCCGAGCATCCTTAATATAAAAGGGACAACTCCAATTTGGCTCTGCTGTGTAATTATTAAGTGATGTAAGGCCAATCCAGAGATTAGAAAGAAGCGCATTCTTTTCTTTTAGTCAACTTTTGAGAAATATATCCTAATTAACCGAATGGACGAAACAAGAGCGATATCAAACATCGCTTACACATCCCTTGTATGTTGAAAACAAGGTATCGTTTATATTGTGTGTGTAAATTACCAAACTATCTCAACGCTTTCCCCTAAAACAAAAGCAAATAAAAATTTCAATTTATAAGCATAAACTTTTCAAACTTGGAGAGCGCATATAATCATAAACTTAGCATACTTTAAAGGGCATTAATCAAGATATTTTGTTGTGGTGTATAAACAGAATATTTGTCACATATCCCTTGTCATTGCTTAATTCAAATTTGGTTAATTGTATGAGGAATTACAACAAGCTCATATATCTTGTTTAGTTATACCATAGCAGAAGAATATAAGTTTTGTATGTATATAGTATATATATTTAGATATATTATTATAAATATTTTTACTTTAAGGTGTATATATGGTCCAAGGGTTTCATCGGGGTCTGATCTCTTATAATATAGGTACATATTTTGTATTGGTTAGAATTAAAAACCTTTCGATTCGTTTTTAAAATATATTTCATATTCAATCGATGCAAGCATTCTTAAACTTTGGCACAGATGACTTTTTACTTTTAAACCAAAACTGATTGCTAATTTGTTTTCAACAAGAAAGAAAGAGTCGGTCAAGCCCGAATATAACATACTCTGTACCAAGAAATTTTGTCTTTTGATCATAACTCGAAAACCGTTCATCCGATCTTCTTCATTCCTTTGGCGGATCGATAAGTTATTCTAATAACTAAATATGTCCAGAAGGAACAAGCCATCTATCTTCAAAACTGTGGGAGATATTACGTTTTTTCTAAATTGCGGGGGCGGGAGGGGGCGTGGCCAAAATTGAAAATAAACTTGATCTGCCTGCAGACATAAGAAGCATATGTCCCATACACGTCAAACCTCTATCTCTTACCATCTCTGAGATCTGTGCGTTCATACGGACAGACAGACGGACGGACAGACGGACAGACAGACATACAGACAGACGGACAGACGGACATGGCTATATCGACTCGGCTGTTGATGCTGATCAAGAATATATATACTTTATGGGGTCGGAGATGCTTCCTTCTGGATGTTACATACTTTTGCACAAACTTATAATACTCTATGTACCTACGGTACAGAGTATAAAATTTTTTTTAAATTTAACAAATTTCCCTTTAAAATTTAATTTCTTTGCAAATGTTGTCTATGGCTAATAGATTAAGTATAAAAGAACTCAAAATCTGAAATTAGTTGGTAAATTTAAATTCAAATCAATTCGAGTTAAAAGGACGTAGGGATCTAGTAAGCATAGAATTGCTTGTCTCAACTTATATATTTAAACAACTGAACTAGCGAGCTCTTTGTTAATATCCACAAAAGTATGAACCTAAAATAAACCCCCAGCACCTTTTCGTATTTTCTTATAAATAATATAATTAGAAGTATCACGCATTAGTGAATTGCAGCTTTAAATCCAATCGATCAACGATAAAGTTTAATAAGTAAGTAAGTAATGAATATTAAATATTCACAGAAAAAAATGGCAACCTCAAAAGATTGATTTGACCATCGGATAGATATTTCAAACTCCAGTCTTACTAGATCGATACAAGTACGAAAGGATTGAGACAGTCATGAGATTCATACATTAGGCCGAAAAAGTTAAATTCAAGCACGGTTCTGTACTCAAAAATTAAATAATACGGACTGAAAATTGATGTAAGTTCTGACTTCCAATATCATAACAAATCTGAAAGAGATGGAATTGAATTTGTCCCATCAACTAATGACCTTGAGCCGGCTAGAACTTGCTAGTTTGAGAATCAAAAAGCTTGTTAAAATAGTCAGATGGGCAGTTACAAAAATAGTAAAATGCTGATCAAGAATGTTTAGAATGGACTCTTCTGGCTGTAATATTCCACATCAAAATCTGAGTATGTAGTATAGAAAAAAAGTTAATTTTTGAAGCCATCCTTTTCGGATTGAATGTATTTCGAATATTAAGCTCAATTTAATATCTGGCATTTTGGCACCCAGCCGATCAAGAGCAATTAAAGTACGAATTCGCGCCTTCTGGATTTGATCCAACTGAGGTATTAAGTCGAGTTTGAATAAGATGCTTAAGTAAACACTGTCTAATGTTCAAATATAGGCCTATATCGAGCCAAAACCTCCCAATCTTCCAAGCTAAAGTCGGGATCAAGACAATGTTGAAATCATACCTGTTAAGTTGCCATTAGAATTACTAATCAATTGAATTATTTTTGGAAAATAGTCGAAGGGATTATATAGTTGGCTGGTGAAAAAGTTATGATTATTTAATGATTACGATTACAAATAATCAAAAATAATGGAAAATTACCCTAAAATAATTAAAAATAATTGAAAATAATGAGAAAATCCGGAATTCACTGACTTCAGACATTGTTGGGTGATTTCTTGGAGTTTTCTGCTGTTTATAGATATCTTTAAAAAAATTGTTGTTTTTTAACTGAATGAAAAAGTTGGGTACCAAAAGATTGAACTGTAATCATGAATAGTAGTCTGCTGTTAAAGTTCTTAACTATAAAACTATTTTAAAAAAAAACTTTAAAAAAATAGATTTCTTAGAAAAGTAAAGAGGCTAATAATTTCTATTATTTTAAGTGAATCTGATACATATGTTGTAAAGTAATCGATGCCAAGTTCGCTTATGTTTTATATCAAACATTTGCAGTGCTGGGGATGTTTAATTGTGTCTTTCATAAGCAAAATATGTATATTCATTTTTTTTTATCCACTAAAATAGAATCGTAAATATTTTGTTCGATTTCATATCTGATTTTTAATTTCCTAAAATGTTCTTTGTTTTCTTTTTTTTTCCCTTTTTCAGTGTAGATCAATCTCCTTAGTTTTCAAAACAAAAATATTCCCTTTTTTGAGTCATCAACTGTTGTTCCCTAAACGCAATCAGACTTCAGAGTTAAGTTTATGTTAATTAAGAAAGGAAAAAAACGAAAAATTGTATTAATTTTCAATTGCTTTTTGTGGTTTTATTTAATACACAAAACTTAAATACAAAATCATAATATTTAAACTCTACATACCTACAATACAATACATAATAGTCATAAGCATACAAATAATACAAATAATAATAATAATAATAATAGTACACAATAGTTTCAATTGTCGTTACACAATTATTGTACAATTCAAGAAAGAATCTTAAGAGCTGGAAGTGAGTTCTACCTGTATTTGTGTAACTCTAGCCAAATATTTGGAGAGAACAAAATAAACGATAAAAAGTTAATACAAATACAAAAAACAATTTGTGGCTGAGTATACAAGTGGTTTTTTGTGATCGTTACTTTGCTTTGTTGTCACTTCACTTAAAAGTCTAACGATTTTTTGGTCCAATAATAGGTTGTGGGTTAGGGGGAGTTGGGGTAGTTTGGTGATAAATATGAAAGGGGAAAACTCAAAAGGGAAAAAGAATTGTTCAGGTTGTGTGAGCGGTATGTCAATTTAAAATTAAATTTCTAGCAAAATGAGACCGTTGCACCTTTATCAGGGGATGGATGGTATACTCTATCTCTCTCTCTCTCTATCTCTCTCGCTCGCCCGCTTAGAAGGGACGCTTGAGCTTGTGTATAGCATTGGTCAGATGCAGTATCTCTGTGTTCATTTGATGCACCAAAGTCTCCAATTTATCCACAGAATCCAAGACCTCCACACGTTCGGTGTGCGGATTGAAGCGCACCTCAAATGGACGCGACATGCTGCTGACCCAACGACGGAACTTATCCTTGGCATCCTCGAAACTCTCGGCCACATAGTAAATCGGTTGATATTCCTGATCCTGATACGGTTGCACAGCCGTTGAAGCAGGCTCGAAAGCACGATGCTCACACTTATCGCTAATCGCATGCAACAGCTCACCATAGGAGCTCAACAGACCGGCACCATAGGCCTTGATCTGGCCATGTTCCTTGCAGAGACCGAACTCAACAGTGAACCAGTAGACGGTGGACAGCTTCTCAATTTCCTCATCCGAAGCACCCAACGAGGCCAGACCAATCTCCTGCGAGAACTGGGCAAAACTAGGATCGGCCAGCAGAGGCATGTGTCCCAACAGCTCATGAATGGAGTCACTGGAATGAAGGAGAAGGAAATGATTGTTAACATAAAGCAATTAGCTAGCTAAATGAGCTTGTTAAACTTTTTCATTGTCAGGAAACCAGGCGGCAGGCATCCTGTTGCTGCTGCTGCTCACTAAATGCAATTAGAGGCAGCACAAAAAGCTTTTCACCGCGCACAGTGCCACCCCCTCTTGCTACACTTAACCCCCACCCTGTTGTCAACAGGCAGGAAGGACATTTTGCTACAGAAATTTCTGGCATAGTTGAAAGGATTTTGCATTGTTTTGAAGTGGCAAAAGAATTGTTAGAAAATCGGGCAAATTTTACTAAGTATCGAGTACTGAGTGTAGGTATCGGTTAGATAATGTACTTGGAAATTAGTTGAAGATATAACAGAATTCATTGGCAAACTTTTATTTACAAATTTTGATACTAAGTACTGGGAATCGAGTACTAAGTATCGAGTACTGAGTATAGAAAAGTTGAATAATCTTCGTGGAATATAAAATAGAAATCAGTGGCAAGCTTTTTAATACAATTCTGATGCTGCTTGCTGAGTATCGAGTACTAAGTATCGAGTACTGAGTATCGAAAAGCTAAAAAATGCTCTTGGAAATTATGCAAAAATCAAATGCGAATTTGTGGCAAATTTTCATAGTCAAATTTGGATACTGAGTACTAAGTATCGAGTACAGAGTATCGAAAAGTTGGAAAATCTTCTGAGAAAATAGTGAAATATATAACAGAAATTTTTGGCATAGTTTTAAATAAAATTTTGATAGTGAGTACTGAGTATCGAGTACTAAGTATTGAGTTCCGAGTATCGAAAAGTTGGAAAATATCGGAAGCTGGGTATTGAGTTCTAGATCTGAGTATCGAAATATTTTCGAATATTCTTGGAAATTGAAATACTGATCTGCGTATCGACTGTACTGACTGTGCCTGAGTGAAAAAAGTAAATATAAAAAGCAAACAATATAAAATAACACTTACGGTTCGGGTGTATGATAAGGTGAGTTCACATGTCGCACATACTGAGTGCTCTGGAAAATGCGGAATGCCAGCGAAGCCAAAAAGTCACGAGCCGTCAACAAACCGGCAGCCGGACGCAATGAGAATCCTGTGTTCTTGCGCAAAAAGTCCGACATTTCCTGCAACTGGGGCAGACGATGATCGACAAAGATTTGCTCATCTTGCAGATTCTGGAAAGCAGCACGATATTCAGCGCAAGCATGTTTCGGTGCCAAATCTTGCACGGTCTTGAATACCGAACGCCAGGTCTTGACCTCCACATCGCTGTAGTCGATGTATGGAATCGGATCTCCATATTTGTAAGCGAAAGCAATCTCGGCAATCTCCTTGCGACGCTGACGATAAACCTTATCGGCAAATCCGGGATGGTTCATATCTAGATCGGGCTCATATTTGGTCATCAAATGATTGCAGTTATCCAGCTCGGAGGCATGCTTGGGGAACCAGGGTGCCTTGACGCTAATATTGTTCTCGGCCAGCAGATTCATGCTACTGAACGAGCCCGACTGACGCAGCGAGCGTATCAATTGCAACAAATTGCCGCGAGTCATGTCCAATTTGATGAGCACATCATGATCCACACCGGCCACACGGGATTGACGTGATTCCACATGTTGCACAGCGCCATGGAAGGTCTCAATGGCCTTGAGTATGCGACCCAACGAAGAGATGCCCTCCTTGAGGCGTACCACCAAGGCAGCACTTTGCATGGCAGCCTCAGCTTCGGCCGACTCGGAGGCGGCATTGGCCAATAGAATCTCCTCCTCGGTAAGACCATAATCTGGAAGATGATAAAAAAAAGGCGGAAAGGCAATCGTCAGCTGAGGGTCACGTAAGCCATAAGCGAGCTACGTGTGTGTTGCTATGACAGCAGTCAAGCGTAAAAAATGGAAAAGGGAAATGCCACATTTTCACAATTTCCACTGCTGAGTGCTGGTACTTTATCATATTAAGCACTTAAATCAATGTCGCACGCTTTTCTTTTTTTGCTTCTTCATCTTCATTTCTTTTGTTGAAAGGCTAAGTACTACTTAAGTGGGGCGGCCACGCCTACTCACCGTTCTTGGGTGCACCACCCTCGGGGCAGGATGGTTGCTCCGTCTCTGGCTCTGGCAATTCAACATCTTCAACTGAAGAGGAAATCAAAAAAAATAAGCAATCAAATAAAGAAAAATAAAATAAAATTAAATAATAAAAAATAACTACCTGGCACATATTCATTTTCTCGAGTAATATGCTCCATATTCTCCAAATCGGGCTGCTCATCCTGGAGCTCTACATTCTGCTCGGCAGGAATGTGCTCAGCCTTGGCCTGTTGAATGCATTCCTCGAGAGAAGCATCTTTAAATGAAATAATAAGTAAAAAATCAAATATAAAATAACTAAAAAAAGGAAATTAAGTGAAAGATGATAAGAAAATAGGCAAAACTAACTAAAGTTTGTACTTAAATGTATTAACTAGACTGAAGTCAGCTTAGTCAAATATGGTTTTTATTTGAAACTAATTCTTCAAACTCGAAATTGGTTTCTTTTGTAAACTTAAGGCAAATGAGTGCAGAGAAGCTCTACATTTCAAAGCATTTAAGATAAAGAAAAACTTAACTGGCAGACTTTAGTACGCTATCTTTGGGATTTAATATGAAAAACTATATTTCTAAAGTCTTTTCAACATATAGAAAATCTCAACATTTCCAAATAAAGCCAAGTTAGTGCAGAGAAGCTGGGCATTATAATTATTATAGAGCATTTAAGGCTCAAAAAACTTCTTTATACATTTCTATATACAAAACCTAAAATCCTAAGAACTTTCTGAATGCAGAGAAGCTCATTCTTTTTATATTAAGCCAAATAAGTGCAGAGAAGCTCTTCATAAAAGTGAACAAAAGGAATTGGAGGCACCAAAAATGTAGTTTTAAGTCTTTTCTGAATGCAGATAAGCTCATTATTTGAAATTAACCCAATTGAGTGCAGAGAAGCTCGTCATTACAAAGCATTCAAGCATCTCTAAAGTAAATATTAAGTTTCTACATAAGAAACCTAGACTACTAAAACATTTTCTGAGTGCAGAGAAGCTTAGTATATCAAACTTAAGCCAAATGAGTGCAGAGAAGCTCGGCATAAAAGTGAACAAAAGGAGTTGGAGGCTCCAAAATGCAGAGTTAAGCTCATTATTTTGAATTAAGCCAAAAGAGTGCAGAGAAGCTTGACATAAAAATTGTCTCAAAGCATTTAAGCAGCTCACAAAAACTGAATTGTAACTTTTTCGCACCTTTCTGTAAACTTTAAAGCCCTAAAATCTCTACCGAGTGCAGAGAAGCTCAGCATTTGTACTGTTTTACTCACCATTTGCCTTAGTGCGTGCCTCCTCCAGCACAGTTTGTTTAGTTTGTTTGGTCACCAGCGTCTCAAAGCGAGCATCATCCACCAGACTGCGACGACGAGAGGGATAACCATTCTGTAAGCGAAAACCAAAGACATGTACATTTTAGTGACATTTTCAGGATATGCAAACGGAAATTAATTTCCTAGCCTAGCCTTGACCTTTGCCGTTTCCAGGCCACGCCTTTAGTTAGTTTTCGTATTTTGGTTCAACTTTAAAAAACCACAAAAATTGCGCAATTTGAGCTTACATAAAAATAAAAAAAAAGAGTCAAAAGTGTGAAAGCTTGAATATTTTTTGGTGGCTCGTGGTGGCCGGGCTGGCCTATTCATAAAAATGTTAATTTTTTCTATTCATCAATTTTTTCGGGGACACAGCCAAGTGGATTCTGGTAGAAAAATAATCAAAAATGCAACTGCAACACAGTTAAGGTTTTCACCCATTTGCGGCTGATGAAAGATGGGCCACACATTGAATCAGTTAACATAAACACAGAGAGGCTCGTCGCCCCGGAGATGAAAACAACAAAGCTGTGCGTCTGTGAGGTAAGGTACATAAGTGCAAGGGCCGTCGCAGCGGCGGCCACTTTCACTTGTTTGTTAAATAATAAAGCCGATGACCACTCAATTTATTGATTGTTGGTGGTTTTAGGCACCCGGTTCTTGGGTGTGAATTGCAAAAAAAGCAAAGCAAATCGAATCGAATCAATTGTGACACCTTCCGCTGGTCACGTAGACCACATCAAACTCTCCTTCTTCCCCTTCTCCAAAACTCACCTCAATACTGTAGGATTTCTTAATGGCGAACATCTCGCGATTCTTTTGGGCTGCTGCAACGGCCATCATTTTGTCTTTTTGGATTTTCTTGTTAATTAGCTGGTTACAAAAATTTATGCAAAGTGTTGCCAAAACACTCGATATACTATTTGTATGTTCAATTTGATTTTGTTGATTTATTTGGTTGGCAATAAGCACTCGAAATGTTTAAACACTTTCACTGCTTATTGAACGGTCGCTAATTGGCTCCTTGAACTGAAAAACTGCTTGCGTCTAGAATTTAGCTAAAGAATTTCTGATTTTCTTTGTTGTTGATTTTGTAAATCCACACGCGAACTCGAAACTTCTTGATTTGGGGAACTGAAACTTTTCGAACTCGGATTATCCTTAGCTAATTTGTATTACAACAAACAGAGTCAGCAAACTACTTGAAAAGGCAACAAGTCTTTAGAGCGAATGATAGCGAATCAATGCATGCTCCAGGTTGTGTTGCCAGCGCTTAAATACCCCTTAACAGCCGACGACGACGATGGCGAGCCGAGGCGACTGGTTTTCGCATGACGCGGTTGTGACGTAGCTGCCCAGAGAGCTGAAGCTGGTTATGGCCGGGCTGTGGGGTTTCCTCTCACCACATTTAGCCAGGCACTTTGGCAGTGGGTCGACTCTGACTCTGACTGTGACTCGACCAAGTTCAAGTGCGGCAACCTGACTTAGAACATGGCTTGGCATTGTTGTTGTCGTTGTTGATGTTGGAACTGGTGCTAGAGCGGGGTTAGCCATAAGCGCGTGCGCGTCAGTCAGCTGCAAAAATAACCAAAACATTGAGCGTCATTAGAAAAGCCTAAACAAAGTCATAATGGAAACAGAAAAAATCCAAAAACCACAACAAACAGCAACAGGTTGAACTGAGAATTAAGAATTATTCCACTCTTGTAAAGTGTTTCACATAAACTGTTAATTAATTAACCAAACCATACTGTGGCATGAGTAATCAGATCCTGTTGATTGCAAGCAAATCTCAAAAGGCTAAGATTTATGTGCAGAAATTCGCTGAAATTCAAGATCTAAACTCTGTTCCCATTAAAGTTGCATTTGCCGAACCGGCAAACTTTGTTAGTGAACATTTTTGGTTGTTAAGTACAAAATAACGCATGTATTTTAAGCGGGTGGGTATGTAAACTATCACAGAAAGAGGAATAAAAGAGAAAAACCAATAAAAAAGAAACCCCCCGACATTTATTTTCTCAATTCAATTGACTTATTTTCAGTCATTGTTTGGAAAAATGTATACATTTTATACCTTTAAGTAGAATAAATAAAGAAAATTAATATTAATTTCGAAAGGCAATTGAGTTTAGAATGTCTTTGGCCAATACAACTAATCTCCATGGTTGGCCCACTCGAGAACATGCCACGTATAACTGTCTGTGTGAAAAATATGGTCTGCCCATATCTAAGCCGCTAGAGGACATCGTTTGGCCACTATTTGATTGTCATTGCGAATGCCAACCCAATTTAAAATTCATCTATTCTGTATAACCAATCGCATTCTATTACACAGCCATAGTGGGATCCACATTTTGGGTTAACAAAATGGCTTTTTCTGCCAGCCACGTATGATTTATGTATTGTGTGCATACATAGGTAAATAAGTTGTGTACCAATACCAATTCTCGATGTCCTAGAAATCTCTATCAAATCTCTCGTGTTTTGGAAAGAGATTCACCTAAATTCACCACTAAAACTGTTTAGATAAGCACATTTTGGAAACAGCATTATTTTACTGGACAGGTCTGAATCTATATCATCATCATTTGTTTGCATATTACAATCAACCGAATCAAGCAAAACCAAATTGCCAATCGGCTTCTATGAAACTTGACAACAGTAAAATAACTTTGGGTTACCAAGTCTATCTTCAGGATTGGCGCAGAAGTAGTTTTCACGACAAATACTAAATTATTTGAAATTTTATTTGCGCGTAATGCAATCTTTTTTGATGAGATGGAAATTTATCTTGACCATACCCCTTTCGCACTTAGAAAATAAAATCTCTTGATATTCTGGCACGAATTTTTCGAGCGATTTGCTAACCAATCGAAGAGAAATCTCTAGAGATCTTCGGGACACATTCGAATGGGAGCATTTTGCGAGTCAATCCATCCTGTATTATACATTACGATTAATAATTCATTTGTTTGATGGCTCAAATAGCCTCCCAGGCGAAGGTCCTATGTTTGTGTGGGGGGTGCAAACTTTCAATAACTTGTGGGGTAATCGAGTATGTACAATTATGATTCCGATGATGGAGCGAAAAACACGTCTTCTTTCAATTGGGAGGTTTATTTGCTTCAGTTCGTTTGTAACTTATAATACTAAAAAGCTCTTTAATGTTACATTTGTGGACTTAACTAAGTTTAATATCCAGATAAATTCAATCGACATTCTTGTTACAAACAGAATGATATTATTTATATTGTTGAATGACAGATGGCGCTACGCCCTTTTCAATTTGTTGCTTAAGTACGATAGGAGAAAAACATCGTTTAAAAAATGAGAGTGTGTTGGTAGAAAAGTGAAAATTTGTACAAACCGCTTGGAAACAAGGACTGGCTCGGTTCAGTGGTTCGAGCCAAATCTCTGGTTTGGTTCTTTACATGGTTCTTAGAGCTAATAGTCCTATCTATAAGGACTCTATATAAGAACCTACAATGGCCTAATGTCGTAGTTAGTTGAGAATATCGTACTATAAAGCAAATATATATTAAGAAATCTTTGAACAATTGCTGGTAATGAACGGATGATCAGATGTTTTAAAAGCTACAACAACTAGATGTATAGAGGTAATCTTTTTATACTCTGTACTCAGCATCAACAGCCGAGTCGATATAGCCATGTCCGTCTGTCCGTCTGTCTGTCTGTCTGTCCGTATGAACGCACAGATCTCAGAGATGGTAAGAGATAGAGGTTTGACGTGTATGGGACATATGCTTCTTATGTCTGCAGGCAGATCAAGTTTATTTTCAATTTTGGCCACGCCCCCTCCCGCCCCCGCAATTTAGAAAAAACGTTATATCTCCCACAGTTTTGAAGATAGATGGCTTGTTCCTTCTGGACATATTTAGTTATTAGAATAACTTATCGATCCGCCAGAGAAGTGAAGAAGATCGGATGAACGGTTTTCGAGTTATGATCAAAAGACAAATTTTCTTGGTACAGAGTATGTTATAGTCGGGCTTGACCGACTTTCTTTCTTGTTAGAGGATCCAATAGCTAATTCTAATATTTCCGAAATTTAAATGAAACTTTCATGGTCTGAAGGTAAGTGTTTTTGTCTTGAAACTCCTCAGTCAACTGAACCAAACCCAATGGTTTAGCTTAATGTGGTACAAAAAAAAGTCTAATAAAGGGGGTTTAATAAAACTCATGGTAGCGAAAGTTTCCAGTGGTCTAAAAATTATATATAAATTAATATTTTTATTTAAATTCTCAAATACTTTAAGAAGCATGACCAACTGCCAGCCCCAATTAACATTACGTTTCAATGTAGAACCAACCGAGTAACCGAGTTAATTGTAGCTTGAAACTCATTTTCAACACAATAACATTCTAAAGCTATGCACAGGCCACTTGGCTCTCTGGCGGATATGTTTGCGGATGCCAAACGGTTAGCATAATATTTATTTAAGACTATAGGGATCAATCTTACAGAAACAGAAGTGAAAGTCCATCGTTAATGAATAACACTTGCCATAAACAGGAAATGTGTGCGTAATTATGTAAGTAGGCGTTAACTGCGGCCACAGGGACAGCCCATATTAATTTACTATTTAAAAGCACATTTAAAAAATAAGTTAACTAATTTGCATGCGTAAGTGTAGCCATATTAAACTAAACATCTGGCGTATCTGGAGGAGATTTGCATTTAGCAGCTGGGCTTCGGACTCGTATTACATATTCCTGATAACAAAAACACAACAACAACAGCAACAACAACAGCGACAACAACAACAACTACCAGCGGCAAGGCTACTGCCGCTGCTCAAATTAGTCTTTCAACAATTTAAATGACATTTGAAAAACCAAATTCAGAGAGCTCGCTTTGCCATTGATCTACATAATGTGTGTTCAGCTAGTGTCGTTGCAAAAATCTGGTCATCCTTGCAGTTAAGCGAACGATTGAGTTTGTAGATCAAATCAAAAGACAAACGCTAACGAGCAGGTAATGAGCCATAATACACAGGTGTAATGTGTCTTCACCCAGAAAAAAGTAGAACGAATAAGTTAAGAGCAAACGCTCTTAAAAAAATATTTATTCGTTCTTGAATCTTCAAGAATTTCGCTCTTGAAATCGAGCTAAATTCGTTCTCAGTATGATGTATTTAGGCGAGGGGACTGAGGTAAAAAAACAGAGAGGAGCGCAAGCACATTTGAGAGCACACAGCGTTGAACTCTCTCTCAGTTTGAATTTTGTATGGAAGAGGGGTGTGTGGGGAAGCTATCGAGTGGAGAGCGCAATCAATTTTTGCACTGATGTTGCTTTGGAATTCCCAACCGTTTATGGCATTGCTGGCATGGAGCGAGTTGACAGGCAAAGACTGATACTCCTTTGAGGTGTTCTGAATTCTTCGAGCCGGCTAAAACTTGCTACATGGCTTAACAATTAGTTTTCCATGAAATAAATTTAAAATAAATGGAAAAAATGAGTTTAAATTGTTGTATGATTGGAATCTATGAAGCTCTTGATTTAAGAGTAAACGATCTTACTCTTGAATCTGATGAGCTCTTGATAATCGGAAGAACATTCTATAATTTGGTCAATGCTGTATGCTCTTGATTCAAGAATGAGCTCGTTTGGCACTTGATTCAAGAATTTTGCTACTTGATTTGAGAATGTTTCGTTCTTAGATCAAGTATTGAAGCTCTTGGATCAAGAAAACCGGGATCAAAAATTCATACTTGGATCAAGAATTTCGCTCTTAGATCGAGAATTTTCACTCTTATCGAACTATTGATCTCGAAAACTCTTGATCCAAGTATGAAATTCTCTATTTTTTCTCTGAGTGTTGGGGTTATAAAGAGTTGTCAAAATGTCAGCAACTTATGCAACAGCCCTCGTTTTGATATCCGCTTCCAACAGGAACTGCTTTCGCTGTCTGCAAAATCTAATCAAACAATGTTGATTGATTACCAACCCAGCAACTGTATCTCTATTCAATCTTTGACCAAAAAAAATTGGACTACGTGACTTAAACCAATTCAAATTCCTTAACTTTTATAGTCCCCCCCTCCCCCCTTCTTTTTTTTTTATTTTTTATTGGCTAGAACAAAGAGTCTCGTGCATGGCACATAAAAAACAACTAAAGGTCGCCGCCTGTGAAATTTTAATTATAGAATCTAATTTGTTTGGCCACTTTGTTATCTCCAATGATTGATCATTAGACCTAAAAAAAAAAACTGAAAAAAAAAGACACGGCAATTCCGTCTTATGTAACAAAAGTACAAAATTGCAAAATGCTATGACCTTCGCGCCAAAAGCCAAAATCAATTCTCAAAGGAGGCAAACACAATTAAACATTTTAGTTTGTTTGATCATGAGACTTCAATGAGAGCTATACACAAACTGGTTGACCACATTAGAAAGAGTGCGGCGGAATGCCGCTAGTCAGCCGTTAAAGGTTCACGGCCAAGGACAAGGAAATCCCAGTGAATGGTCCATGAGTCAGCCCACGAATCCCCCCCCAGCCAGCCCACTCCACTCGAGACGGCAAACAATTTTGT
This sequence comes from Lordiphosa fenestrarum, assembly GCA_035044985.1. Classification (NCBI taxonomy): domain Eukaryota; kingdom Metazoa; phylum Arthropoda; class Insecta; order Diptera; family Drosophilidae; genus Lordiphosa; species Lordiphosa fenestrarum. Next base: position 38,178 of record JAWNNO010004215.1, read on the forward strand.
GACTTCTAAAACCTTGGAGCGTGTGTTTAATTGAATAACTTTAGAAGCCGTGCACAATTAAAAATTTAAATATTTTATAGTAAAAAAACAACAGCACTACTAAATTGTTGTTGCTCAATTATGCACAAAGAACAATAGTACGGCTAGAAAATTCATGTCGGAAGAAACGTTCATTTTTTTGCAACTAAAAAATTCGGAAGTAAAAGGTTAGCAAAGTGAATGCAATTTGAGGCAATTGAAAGGCTTGATTTACTAACATTCTGTTAGTTTGTCTTAATTTTCAGGCAAAAAGATGCTCGACTAGGAAAAAAGGCATTCCTACATTAAGACATGACTGGGAAGGGATTCAGATCGATATATAGCCATGTCCATCCGTTGATTGAAATAAGGGGAACAAATCGATAAGTAAGTGAAATAAGAGGTACAAATTAATAAGTAATACAAGGTAACAGTGTCCAGTATATTATGAGGTTTGATGGTTTTCTTAAGCCGTATACAAATCTGTTTTCGGAGATGCTCATTATGTACAGATTTTTATACCCTTGAAGAGGGTATATTGAAATTGTCCAGATGTTTGTAACGCATAGAATTAAGCATTTTCGACCACATAAAGTATATATATGCTTGATCAGCATGACGAGCTCAATCGATATAGCCATGTCCGTCTGTTTCCATGCTATCACCTCAGTCAGTTTTAAAGCTACCGCCAACAAACTTTGCATGAAGTCTTCTGCTCCAAATACCGGCCGGATCGGATGACTATAACATATAGCTGCTTAGGAACGATCGGTCGAAAAACTAGTTCTAGTGAGAAAAACTTTTTGTTTTTAATGCAAACGTCTCCAAACTCCGTATTTACTAGTTTTTAATGCTTCTCCATAATTCTGCCAAATTTGGTCGAAATCGGACATCTATATGGTATAGCTGTCATACAAAAGTAGAGTCAGAAAAGTAGTCTTATTGGGAAAAACTTGTTTGTGTTCAGTGGAAATGTCCTTCAAATTAGTTAAAAGACGTTCTGCAAGGGTATACAAACTTCGGCCGAGCCGAAGTTAACTTTCCTCTATATTTCTGCATGAAAACAAAAAGCTGCTCAAAATGCATATTTTTTGACCCTTTTTAGGTTCGTTTTGTAAAGTACCTTTTTCAGTTGTTGTGGCTCACTTTGATCTCATGTTAAAGTACCATATCTTAGCTTTAAAATAAACTATCCCATATAATTCTGAGATTTTCTTAAGCGAAGATAGACCTGAGCATATTTTGTACCGCCCTTTTAGGTATGCAATGGATGTGGTAAGAAATAAAAGTAATCAAGAGAGTTAGAACAAAAGTATAACTTTCCCACAAATCACAACTAAAAAGCCATTTAAAGCAACATTCAGTTCAAATTACTATTGTTTAAGTTTTCAGCACTCAAAAGTCGACTAGAATCGTGACCAAACCGTCTATATACTAAATAAACCGACAAATAGTTATTTGCATGACGAAATATTGCAGCTATTTCGGCGCTTCCAAGTCGAGAAAATAGGTGTACAAATGATTTTCGTACCGAGATTCAACACGGTTAGGATGGCAAATACATGAAAACTAATGTCCAATTTCCATTCTTCTATTTTGTTTCAATCAGGCTCAGCGTAGATTTGCTAATAAATCATAGAATCAATCATAGACACACTCACTTACATATTACAGTCTTGCTCCAAAAATCTTGTTGTCTGCTAAACTACTAATTTGAATTCACTGTGAACCACTGAATTAGCATTAATTCTTAGAAGAGAAGAATTCATAATCTTCTCCAGCAATTCGTATGAATTGTTATAAATTTTGTTTACTGTAATTCCCCCGATTTATAATGATTGTTATCTCTTCGAAATGATCATATATCACTAGAATAACTAAACAAACCCGACCTTTTAATATAAAATGGAAAATTTGATAATTAAAATTAGATTTATTCAAATTAACAGTGAAATAACCCCCCATCATTCAATCTTTATCCAAGTCACGTATCACTTTGTACTCGTACAATTAAATTAATTTCCCCCTTTTTCCAAATAAATTTTAGTCATAAAAATGTTAAAATATTTTGTTTTTATTATATTTTAGAATTTTAGTTAGAGAATTTAAGAGAGTATGCAGTTGATATTTGATTGTGGATGCAACGTTATGTTCTTTCCACTGGTTTCGTCTTTGGTTGGAATATTGAAGCTTAGAAGACGTGAAGTTAGATAAGTGCAGGCACTGACAATAGTTTTACATAATAAACTAAAGCTTATTTTTATGTGATGAGTTGAGAAACGATGAGTAACCTACAAAAATGCTCAAAAGTCTAAAATAATCTGAAGATCTAGAGAATATGCAGAAGGATACATTTCTTGATCAAAACCAAAACTTCTTATAGAGTACTGAGAAATAAGTACTAAGCATTGAGTGCTGAGTATCAAGTACTGAGTATCAACTACTTAGTGTTGAGTTTACTAGAATCAAGTTCTGAGTATCGATTACTAAGTATTTTGTATTGATTATAATCAGTAATCAACAACTTAGTCTCTAGTACATAATGTCTCGTAATAAGCATCGAGTACTAAAAATTGAGCTTTAAGTAAAGGTACCTGAGTATTGAGGATTGAGAATCGAGCTCAGAGAATCGAGTACTAAGTATAAAGTTCTGAGGATCAACTACTTCATTTCGAGAACTGAATGTGGAGCATTTAGAATCGAACTAAGTATCGAGAACTTAGTAGCGAGTACCAAAAATTGAGAACTGAGTAAAAACTACTTAGCTTCGACTACTGAGTATCTAGTTCTGAATAACGCGTACTGAAAATCGAGTACTGAGTATTTAGTAATGAGTATCAACTACTTAGTTTTCGTTTCTTACTGAGTATCGAGTTCTGAGTTCCGCCTAGTGAGTATCAAGTACTGAATATTTAGTAATGAGTATCAACTACTTATTTTTTTAATGACTTTTTGTATGACTTTTCGAGTACATAGTTTTGAGTATCAACTACTTAGTATTGAGATGGAGCTCAGAAAATCCATCGAGTATCGAGTACTAAGAATCGAGTAATGAGCATAAACTACTTAGCATCGAGTACTGGGAGCCAAGTGCTTAGTGTCGCGTACTGAACATTAGGAACTAAGTATCGAGTACTCAGTATGAATAACTTTATATAGAATGCTGAGAATCGAGAACAGAGTATCGAGTTCTGAGCATTAACTACTTAGTATACAGCTCTGAGTAACGAGTACTAAATATTCAGTTTTGAGTATCAGCTATTAGGTATCGATTGCTAATAATAGAGAACTGAGTATCGAGCTTTGAGTATTCTCTGATTAACGAGTATGTAGTAGAATATGTAGTTTTGAGTATCAACTAGTAAGTATCGTTTACTGAGAAAACTGTTCGGAGTATCGAGATATAAGTTTCGAGTACAGAGAATAAAGTATTGAGAATAGAGTACTGAGAATAAAGTACTAAGAATCGAGAACTTCGAATCAAGTACAGAGAATCGATTACTGAGAATCAAGCACAGAGAATCGAGAACTACGAATCACGTACAGAGAATCGATTACTGCGAATCAAGTACAGAGAATCGAGAACTACGAATCACGTACAGAGAATCGATTACTGAGAATCAAGTACTGAATGAGTACCTAAATTATGGCCAAAATTGTTGACTACTGAAATGCCAAGAGTTAACCAACTTATTCCTGCATCAGAACCACTTAATTCCCATGCCTAACCCAGCTGTTCCCAGAATTTCGAACCTCTCACCTAAATACTAGCCTTAATTTTGAATGATTGTTTTCTGTTGATGCGTTTCATCTGAAAATGTATCACCTGAAACCCCCCCAACTAATACTAATTAACTCAATTAAGTAATTATCACAGCTTTCGCAACGTTTTTTCTCTCTGCCTTTTGGCCAGCTCATGCCTTCAATTCAAACAGCGTCATCGTCTTGGTCCTTGGATATGGGCTACTAACGGTAGTAAATCCCCCTTTTGGGCCAGATGGCCATTAAGTTAATTATGCTTTGGCTGCAATGACGCCAAACATTTTGTATTTCTCATTTATTATTTTTATTTGTTTATGTGGTTTTACTTTTCTGTGTGTGTTTTTTTTTTCGTTGTTGTTGTTGTTTTTTTGGGGCTCGCGCTTGGCGGCTCACGTGACGCAGAAACCAAAACAAAACACAGCCAGGCGCCCGGCTATTTTGCATATTCAAATGAACAATTTTTAACGGGTAAATAAAAACAAAGTCTCATCCAAGTTTTTAAATGAATCAACCGCAAAACGAGTCTTAGAAAGCAGATTCAGTTGGAGCGAGTGAGCTGGCACGTGATGGATACATCACAAAGTGTGGACTCCCCCCCCCCCCCCCCACCCCACGCGGCCGATTCATCAGCGTTTTGGGAAAGCTAGACCTCAATATTAAACAATAATTAGCCATAGAAATGATTGCCACACGTAATTAATGCACATAATTATTGCGAAATAAGAATCTAGTAAATTTTTGAAATGGATTTGTAATTGTATATATTAATTGCAGTTAATTGAATTATGAATCGCAATTTAGTTGATTCATAGGAAGTTTTGTTCTTATGGGCACAGATTTATTCTAGGAAGTTCCAGCGGACGAGGGCAAACGGCGAGCGACCACAGCTGGGAAGTTGCACGCTCGCTCGCGAAGGTTGGCCCGGCCGGTTGGGGAATAATAGAGAATTTGCATTTGGCAAGCGGGAACTTCCTTGCCAACTGCACCCATATTTAATTTCAGACATTCTCAAATTAATTGCAGGATTTTTCCTCCCATCGTGAATGGCCTTATATATTTAGCTCAATATTCGTTTTATGACTTTGCCTTACTTACTTAACCCTTTCGAGGCGTGTCCGCGCCGGGCAGTACCAAAAATAAATGCTTCTTAATCACCTGACCAGAGTCTGGTGGGGGCTCGCCGCGCCCCCCCAAAAAACGAAAAAATCTGTCCACAAATATGTATATTTTCATTATTATTATCACATTGTCGTTAAATTCCGGCAAACCAGTTTCATATACCTTTGCACAAAACTACACAAAGAAAGTTAAAATTAAATGCACTTGCTTTAAACATTTTGCAGGCCTATTAAACATCTGGCCCTGTTGTTAATGACGGGCCCCACTTGAAAAGCGTTTTTCATTTCCTACCCAGGCACACACACACACAGACACACACACTTGACCCGATTAGCCAAAAGGGGGTGGGCCAACTGAGTGACCTGCTCAAAAATCAATAGCCAAACTGCAAATGACAGCTCCGAATTTTTCGATAGAGTGGGGAAATCAGAACAAAAACCAAACAGACAGGTTAAACCAGAGACTGCAGTGGCGCAGCCAGCTTATAGAGCATCTATGGGGCTAAAGAACTGAAATTAAACTGTTTAATTCTATGGAAATTTTTATGAAAAATTACACAAATCTGTCAAGTTGCCAGTTTAATTGCTAAACAATTCCACAACTTAAATTGAAATGTACTGAAACTTGATTACGCTTGCCAATTTGGTTAAATATAAACATTTTTAAGAGTTTATAATTTCTCTGCTAGTATAAAATGACTTAACTGAGATTATACAAAAGATTATGAAACTAGAAAACAAGTTAACTACACAGTTCAAGTCAGCGCATAGAAATTGTACTCAATTTGAGCAGAATCTCTACCAGAAAACAAGCCTTGAAGGGTGTTTCTAACTTGTAGTACAAGGTGTTTCCATCAAGGAGTCTTTTTAAGTCAAAATTTTCTATAAGAATCTGAAACATTGCCTGTACAGACAATAACTTTAGCTACCACACACCCGGTGGAGTCTTCACTTTAGAAAGAAAGAAATATTTTCGGCGGAAATATTTTGTGCGGTGGCTGAGTTGAGTTTGAATTGTGCTCATTTCTAGAAAATGTGATTTCATATTTTGTAAACCCACACCTTCTCTCTCTGTAAATTAAACTCAGGGACCTGAACATACTAAAAGTCCGCATCTTACCGCAGACGACCATCTACCTCACGTGTGACGGGGCGACAAATCGCTGTAAATAGTTCAGCCATGTGCCGAGTCACAATACACTCTCAGCTTAAAAAAAGAAACAAAGTTCATACACTGAAAAAAGAAATCAATCCGAAACGGGATTGAAAACAGGGTAATCCCGGATAGTCTTGATCCGATCCCGAAAAAGATTGATTTCACTCACAATTTTCTTTTTTAATCTCATAAAACAGGATCATTTTAAGCCTGCTATGGGATTACCCTGTTTTCAATCCCGTTTCGGATTGATTTCAGATTTTTTTTTTCTGTGCAGTGTTTTTCATATTTTCTTGTATTTCACAACGATTTGTTGGCTGTTTGGCAAAGTGTATATATTGGTTTTTAAAGCTTTTCTACTCTATAAAACTGTGCATATGTGTTTTTGGGATAGTTCAACATTTAATCATATGCTAGGCCCTGAAACTAGCTAATCAAGAGTCAACGATCAGCATTTTTGACACCTGCTTTTCGTCGCTTAAGGTAAAAAGCTGTCGAATCCTCTCGCAGTGGATGAATTTCGGAATCCGACAAGGAACGGCTCATGGCACTTTTGAGTGAAAGAATGTAAAACAAGAAATAAAGTTGGTCAAGCACGACTATACCAGGAAATTATACGCTCAGCATAATATTTGATGCTGCAGTACCAGCTGAAAGCAGCGCTGCAGCAGCGTACAGTCTTTTGATCATAACTCGACAACCGTACATCTGATCTTCACCATTCCTTTGGCGAATCGATAACTAATGTTGATTAGTTGATATGCCAAGATGGTAAGAACCATCTATCTACAAAACTGTGGTAGATATAAGGTTTTTCCAAATTGCGGGGGCCTGAAGGGGCGTGGCCAAAATTGAAAATAAACTGGATCTGTCTGTCCCATGCACGTCAAACCTCTATCTCTGACCATCTCTGAGATCTGTGCGTTCATACGGACTCTGTGTACCTACGGTACAGATTACAAAAATGTTAAGTTTAAAATTTAAAAAAAAAAGTGTTTTTAGTTTTACAAAATATATTTTCTAGTTTTTAGAAAGGAAAAAAATATTTTTTATGTAAAATACTTTCAAAATGAAATGGGGGCAGTAGAGGAAAGGAGTGTGGGAGAGGGAGGCAGTAGAGGGATTGGAAGGAACAAACCCAAGACGCGTAGTGAAATTGTGATGGAAATGGTGAAAAACGTATACAAATTGGTAATAATTCTTTATACTCTGTAGGTACTAAGTTGACTTATATGGTCCATTATGACCTTATCTTTTATCTCTTCAAAATTTTGCTTCAATTAGCAAATGGTGCTCAATGGCAACGTCTGGGAAAAAAGGCTAAATCGACTGTTTGGGCCAAGAAATCTCGTTGTAGGGTCCATGCTACATACATATCTCACACACAGCTGATTACGAAAGATATGGCTTATATAGTTTATATCAGGGATGCAAACCGGTTCTGAACCGAACCGGTTTTAAACCGAACCGAACCGCTTATTCCAGCTAGTAAACCGAACCGGCTTCCTATCAGAATTGCTGAACCGAACCAAAAACCACAAAAGAAAACGGTTCGGTTCGGTTCAGCTCTCCGACGAGTTCTAACTTTAATCGCTTTCCCCTAGCCAATGTTTTTGATTAGTTTGGAAATTTGAATCGAGTCTCGAAGACAGTTTTTATACATTTCGTTCGACATTCTACATAGGATGGCTTGACACAAATTTTACAACTTGTAATACTGTAAGTCTTCTGCAATGGCCCGCCTATCTCTTAATATTCCTGTCATCAGTATGTCTTTTTTCTCTAGTAGATAATATTTTCAATTTAATCTTCTTTAACTTAATTCAATCTTAGACAGGAAAGTTTTTTTCGTATAATATGATGAATAGGGTATGTAAGATGCATGGAACGTATTCTTTTCCATTCGACATTCTCTCATTTCGAAGGGCATTCCTCTAGGAATTTATAGACGAATTCTGGAAGTGCGACATATTAAACTATGTACATTCTTCTAATGATTTTAAAGATATTCAAATGGATTAGAAGAATGAAATTTCAAAAGGTTCGAAAAGTCACATTTCTACAGAATGTAGAAAAACCATGTAATGAACCGAACCGCCGGTTTAGAAATTGTGCGAACCACTGAACCGAACCAGTACTTATTTTCGAGCGGTTTGAATCCCTGGTTTATATAGTTCGCACCTTATGCATCGTGTATCAATATTTCGCCCGTGAACTTTATACACACCTTCGAAATTATTTTTCTTGTTTGGAGTTTCAATTCCGCGTCTATTTCGCGGACTATCTCCGTACCTAGGTTTAAAAAACATCAGTATAAAAACAAGAAATTTTTGCAAAAATTAAGAAAAAACATATAATTTTAGGTGGATTTTTAAAAACTAGCAAATTGAACTTTTGAGTGTAGAAGATGTGAATTCGGCCCTTAAAGAATTGACGAACAATTTAGAGATAAATCGCATTTGCCTGCACAATTATTTCTCTTTAATTTTAAGATGTTTTTCTATCTCTGATCATTTATGTTTATTTTGATAGTTTCGCAGTAAATGCTACCCCCTTTTAAGAAACTTCCTAAGCTCCTGTTTGCTGTTCGCAACTCAGTTGTCAAGTGTGGGTTTCTGCTTTTGAGTAATTGAATGGGTGTTGTGTTGTGCGTGTAAACCACTAAAATCTCTCCCTCTCTCTCTATTTAAATCTGCGAAAAACCCCACAGCTTGTATTCTTGCAAATCGTAAACACATTTTGAAATCTGTCAGCTTTGCCACTCAGTGACCAGCTGGGTCTGGTCTTCCCCAAACGCATGTGCGTCAAGAGCAGCAACTGCGACAACCGTGCAACCTGCGATACAAACAAAACTGAGTCATGGTCGTCGCCGCATTGTGAGACACTTTCGAAAAATAACACAAAAATTTTCCCGCTTACATGGGGATTTTTGTTAAAGCAACATTCTGAGTGCTAATTTGGTGCTCTTTTTTTGAGTGTGCTGGCAAATCGGAAATGCTGCGGTTTTTGAGAGGCCCACAAAGATGTCACAGCTGAGGGAATGATTTGCATAATGCTGTTTCAGGAAATGTTCTATATAAACTTAAGCTAAGCTTCTTTTATATTTTGGGTGTGTGTTTTTTTTGGCCAAACGGGTTTTGCCCTGCTCACATCTTCAAGCATTTTAATATGCATAATAAGTTCAACTTGAAGCTGGTGAAAAAATGGCCCAAATGAAGGTCAAAGTACTTTCTAATGGTTAGACAAATAATTGTAAATTGTTATCTTTTGAAGTGGTTGTTGTCTGAGCTACCGTGTGAGTGTGTTTGTGTGTGTGCGGGTAGAAAATGCAAATAAATTATAATTGTATGGCCCAGCTGGCGCATAAAATCAGCCAACAGTTTCATTTGCACAGCTGCTGCTGCGCGGCTATCACGTCGATTGCCTATTTTGCAGCCAATTAATGTCAATTAATTTGTTTCATTTATGTAATGCAAAGGCAAGTTCTAAATTTAAATCGTTTTTAAAAAAGATTCATTTGTGTTCAGTTGGCGCGTGTTTACAACGAAAAATCCGTTGAACTTGAGAAGAGGGAAGTTCAAGTTCGTTGCTTAAGTCTTTTGATTGTGTCGGAAATATTTATGAATTAATGCGAGGGTAAATGGATAAGTCAGCGGAGGTGGTGGTTAACATTTTTTTGGAGTAACACTGCAGCTGTCAACCAACAACACAATTTTAAGCTAGCTTAAAAACTTTTATATAATACAGAGTTCTTGAATTTATGACGTTTAGTTCTTGATTTCTTCTTGGTTGGAGTTGTTACTGTCAGAACGAATTGTTCCAAAGCGATTTGCGAAAACTTTAAACTAGAATTGACATTCTTGAATTAAGAAAAATGGGTTTTAATTCAAGATTATTTCATTCTTAATGCAAAAACCAGTTCCTACTTTTGGTGCAAATCGTTCTAGGCCTACACAATTAAGAAAGAAGAACAAATGAGAGTTTTCTTTCTTTAAGAACGAAAGTTCTTGATTCAAGAACCACACTAGATAGATTCAAGAATGAATAGGCATTGACTTTAACATCAAACGAGGCTGATCTAAGAGCACAAGTTGGTTCTAAGTACAAAAAGGCTGTAGTTTGAGAACATTTAGGTCTTAGTTTAAGATCGAAAGACTTATATTTAGAATTTTAAAGGCTTAAATTAAATATATTTTGTGCTTAACCCATAACCAATTCCACACAAAAGCTTCAGCACACAAAGTACTTAGTCTAAGACTGGCTTGTATAGAGCTTTAACAGTTCTTAAAACACAACCGAACCATTCTTAAAATCAGGTTTATTGGATTTTAGAAATCACACTCTTGAATGAAGAATTTTACAATTCAGTAAAGTTTTTTTTTAGGATTAATGATATAGAAATTACACTTTTGACTAAAGAATTTTGTGCTTCAATCAAGATTTTTCTGAATAATTGATACAGAAATTGCACTCTTTAATGAAGTATTTTGTGATTTAGTCTAGATTTTGCTGGATAAATGAAGAATTTTGTACTTCAATCAGGATTTTTCTGGATTATTGATATAGAAATTTCACTCTTGACTATAGAATTTTGTGCTTCAATCAATAATTTTCTGGTTTTTTGAGGTTTTAAAGCTTTAAATTCTTGATTTAAGTACAAAATGTCTTGAATTCTCTTTGAGAGTACTTAAATTATGTTTGAATGAAGTGCAGAAATTACACTCTTGAGTGAAGAAATTTGTGCTGCAGTGAAGATATGTCTGGATTACACTCTTGAATGAAGAATTTTGTGCTTCAATCCATAATTTTCTGGATTTTAAAGCTTTAAATTGTCGATTCTAGTACAAAAAGTGAAGAAATTCGTGCTTCAGTCAAAATATGTCTGGATTACACTCTTGAATGAAGAATTTTGTGCTTCAATAAAGATTTTTCTGGATTATTAATAAAGAAATTACACTCTTGAATGAAGAATTTTGTGCTTTAATCAATAATTTTCTGGATTATTAATAAAGAAATTACACTCTTGAATGAAGAATTTTTGGCTTTAATCAATAATTTTCTGTTTTTTTGAGGTTTTAAAGCTTTAAATTCTTAATTCTAGTACAAAAAGTGAAGAAATTCGTGCTTCAGTCAAGATATGTCTGGATTACACTCTTGAATGAAGAATTTTGTGCTTTAATAAAGATTTTTCTGGATTATTAATTAAGAAATTAGACTCTTGAATGAGGAATTTTGTGCTTCAAATAATAATTTTCTGGATTTTTAAGGTTTGAAAGCTTTAAATTCTTGATTCTAGTACAAAATGTCTTGATTTCTCTCTCTGTGAGTACTTAAATTAAGTTTGAATTAAGTGCAAACAGGAAATGGCAGGGAAAGCAAATCAGATTTAGTTTCAGATCAAAGACGGTTAAGTTCTGAGTACTTGGAGGCTTAATTGAAAGATGTTTGGTTCCTAGTTTAGTATGAGAGTTCTTTACCCAAACATTTTAAGCACTTCAACCAGGCACACAAAGTTCCTAAGTTATTCAAAGACTGGTTTCAATTGTGCTCTAACCGTTCTTAAAACCATACCGATTCGTTTTAAAACTCATGAATTTTGGGAATTATAAAGAAATCACTTTTGAATTAAGAACTACGTACTTAAAATGGCAATTCTCTGGTTAATTACCTTTTAAAATACAAAATTCTTGATTTAAGTACAATATTTCTACATTTTTACACTCAATAAACCTAACTAAAAGCTGAAATGTTAACTCGAAACAGACTTCTAATCCAATATATGACTTTTGTTGACTCCAAAATGCCACTGTCCTATCAACCAGCCCTCGTAAGAATCAGCGCATGGCTATGTAAATTTCTGCTAGCGTGCTACGTGACGAAAACCTAATGATATTATCCCCCTCCCACCCCCTCTCTCGGTTTCATCTCATTAATCAAGCGAAGTCCAAACATAGTTTAGTTTCAGTTAGAAAACTGCCAAGTTAAACAATGACATGGCACTTAGATTTAGCTGTACATTAACTCAAAACCAATCCAATCCTAAGGCCAAGTTCAAACCGCACCCCCGTTATAAACATTAACCAACAATTTATTGACAACTAAGGTCGTAACCAAAAAAAACCCAAAAAGATAAAAGAAACGCCCAAAAAAGTTCATTGAACGCCCTCCTCACTTGGCAGCTATTTTTATTCTGATTTCTGATCTTGCTTTCCCGAAACATGAATCATTTGCACCAAAACGGAAGTCTAACTTATTTACAGAAATTCTTGTAATTCAACTTGGCGGTGTGTGTGTGTGTGTGTAATTTAAATTTAGAAAGTAAAAGCACGCGGAGAGACTTGAACACCACCAAACTGTGTGTGATTGCATGTTATTTGCACATTTTCCTTGATTTACAACACGAATATCAATAAAAGTCAATTTTAACCTAAGCCCGTGCCCCATTACAATTGTAATACAACAATAATAATTATACATACATGGTTATGTATGTATGTATGTGTGTGTGTATGTTGTTATGGCTAAGAACCATTTAAGCTGATTGGTAGTGGTGGTGCTCAGATGCTCTTTGTTTGTCTGTCTGTCCAAGTATGATGTAAAGGTTTTTCTAATGTGAAATAATTGCTACGTTCTAATGAGGCAAGGAGAGATCGTGAGAGATTTGATTAATTATACAAATGAGAAAATTGTACAAGTTATTTGCCAGGAACCGAACTCAAATTACTATATTAGTTATGTCAGAAATGTGGATATGGTTTAATTTATAACATTTGGTAGGAAACTATGCATAGAATGTTTGATAACAGTGGAATCAATCAAATGATGAATATGGTCAACCTTTAAAGCACGAAATGCAAAATCTAAATACTCTTAGAAAATTTGTATAATCTTTAAGTTGAGTTCTGTTTCTTTCTTAGATCAGATCTGGGAAAAAATGGAAATAATTTAAAGCTGAGACATCAATTATGACTTAATTATTAACATAATGTAGGAGTAACAGCTGCAAGTATCCGCATACCTAATATCCACACCTGGTAATGTCACATTCAACCTACTAGAAAAATTGTTGTGGAAAAATCAAGATATAATGTTTGTGTCAGAACCAATTTTATCGTAGCCGATAAACCTTAAATCAAAATAAAAACAAGAACTATAAAAATTAACATTATCCATACTAGTATTCGCAATTGATGAAACTTTTATTCTTTTTTTTTGTATTCGGTCACTCAATGGCTACAAAGCGTAGAACAACTTTTGAAAATGGACGCAACTTCAAGGTCTCTCTGGCCTCTCAACGATCTCATGCATTGGGAAAATGGTTTACTTCTCGGACCAGGACTCAACATTTAGGTGGCAAGTATAAGGTTGGTAGAAAATGAATTGAAGTTCGAGTAACTTGAATTTTATATATGGTATTTTTTACACTTTAAGTTATTTTTACAAAAAAAATTCATGACCATAGCTATTAGCTTTCCTTATATTTTGTGGAACCTTGCGCATCACATCCTTGATTCCGTTTGAATCGATTTTCGCCAGCTCCCTTTGAAATTTTTAGGATCAAGCAATTGATGCTTTTGGGCTTATATAATTTGCTGAAGACCTTTCTTTTCAAATTGGCCTTAATTGGGGTACATTAGGAGGGTTTTGGAACTTGGGTACATATGTATTGTATAATTAATACATCAAGTGCCTCTAGTGTTGTTTTTGGCTTAGTGAGCAGACGATAAATCGGTCCAAAAGACCGTGTTGTCGTTCGCAAGATGCTTATCTATAGATTGTTTAAGCACTGGCAGGCAATGGTCTTTGTAAGTCTACCCATTAACGGCTAATCCTCCCTTGAAAAAGACGGGCTTGCTGATGCCACGTTCACTTATTGCTAGCCACAATAAAACCTTTTTAGGAAACTTGGTTTTTTGATTTGAGTAACATTTACAGGTGGTTAAGTATACTTAGGTGTCCACTCGAGGCCCTCTACTGTGAAACAGGTCTCGTCATCCATAATACAAATTTTTGATGAGTTTGAAGAGAAAAAATTTCTGGAAAGTGCGCTTGGCCGATGTTTAATGGTCTCTCTTTGCTTTTTAGAAACAGTAGGCACGGATTTTCTTTACAATTTCATTACTCCCATGTCTGTAATATATTTTTTTAAAGTTTTGTCGTTTTTTTATAGCTCTTACTCAGCGCACGATTTGATTTGGCTGTGCGTCCCACAATTTCAGCCTTTAATTTGGCTCCTACTTCAGAATGCTGTAAGCTGCATTTTCTCCATATTTTTTCCACTCTTTACATCCGATATTACTTTATAAATAAAAGTTTCCTTGAAATATTTCATTCTTTGTCTGCTTTGGGTTGTTGTTGCAATATCTGCATATTAAATTTTGACGCTCTGCTGCATTTAACGCCATGGTCACTACTGAGCGTTATCTAGAAAGCTCATCTTTGGTGTAATTCATGCTGGAATAGTACCTTTACTTCTTTTATAATTTGTTTTGTGCTCGTCTTTCTGGAAAGCTTGTGAGAACCTTTAGAAAAATGTTCGTATTTCATTCCGCACACCTTAGAGCAAGCCATAGCCTAGAGAACGGACCACAGTTTGTAGTCCAATGGGGATGCATATCTGAACTACCATTAGGACAATCATCCTTAGAAATGAACTTTAGTACATGGTTTTTGTATGGCTATTTGTGTCGTTTTTGCCTTGTGAACTGCAGCGGGGACTTGTTTCAAGGGGTCCAAGGCATATAATGTCGTATTGAGAGGCTTTTGTAACTTTCTCCAAAGTTTTAACTCCCTATTGACTCCATCATATGCAACTCCCCACCAAACCATCATATAAGCCGTAAAGTGACCCCTCTGAAGTCTCGGAATGAGTTCGTTTGCTGTTTTCTTGAGCGATTCCTCTACACTCATATAAAAATTCGCCCTGATAATTAAAAATTGTCCTTTGATATCTGTTCTAAGGCGATTCACCATCAAAGTAAGAAAGGTTTTTCTCATTTATTGAACATTTTCTAAGTTCTCGGAAAATATGACATAAATGAGAAGAATTTCTGAGTTTTTTGACAGCCAACGAAGATATTTTTTTCACCCATCTTAAATGAGATCTTGTCAAGTAAAAATACAGCTAAAGTGTGAAAATATTTACATATACCTGGGATGCCGGTTTTTCCAGCTTATTCCAGCTGGTGAACCGATCCACAAACCGAACTAGCTTCCTTTCAGAAATGCCGAACCGAACCGAACCGAAAACCACAAAGAAAAACGTTTCGGTTTGGTTCAGTTCTGTAACCTTGTAGAACTAGGAAGTAAGGATAATAAACTAAACATGAATCGCATTCCCCTAGCCAATGATACTTCTTAATTTGGGAATTTTAATTGATTCTTATTTCGATCGACCCTCTACATTCTTAGCCATGCCGGATCGATGTAACCTTGTCACAAATTTTACAACCTGTAAGTCTTCCGCAATTGCCAGCAGCTATCTTAATATACCTGTCTTCATTTAATCTGCCTTCTTTTCTCTAATAGACAATATTTTCCAGTCAATGTCTTTACCATAATTCAATCTTAGTCAGGCGAGTTTTATCTCATATGGTGGTACGAATTCTTTTCTCACCGACATTCTCTGTTTTCGAAGGGCATTCGACTTTTAACTTATAGACCAATCCTGCCAAATACGAACTCATAATATTTGCACTTACTTTTAAGGATTTTAAAGATATTTAAATGGTTTATAGTAGATATCAGATAGATATCAGATATCATAATATTTCATTGTGTGTGTGTCTTCATGAACCACTGAACCGAACCGAAACCGCGGCTCAGTTAGCTCAAAATTCCAGCGGTTCAGAAACTGTGTGTGAACCACTTAACCGAAACAGTACTTATTTTCGTGTGGTTTCCAACCCTGACATAAACTTTCATCACAGGAGCTAAAATGGTAAATAAACTAGTGATTTTAGACAAGCTTTTCATGCTGAACTCGAATCGAAAAAAAACCACATCTATAATGATTTAGCTGTAAATATTTAATTACAAAGTATAAAAAGGCCAGTGTTAGCTCCATCAGATTACTTTGATTTGTAGACTTTTATCTTGAACCATTAGCAATTAAGTTGAAACTGTTGTCGCTTTGTGTGGCTAGTACAAAAATATCCAAAGAACGCAAACCTAGGGGTACAGTTGATAAACTAAATATGAGCTGATGCTGACAGGAGTCCCTTCTAACAGAATTCAAGGGTCTCATCCCGGGTTTGGTGTACTGTGCTATAACACGTAGAGTATACAACGAATGATTGACCATACAAATGTGTTATCTTACGCTCTTATTAAGTGGTTGTAAAGTAAATTGGATATAAAGTACATTAAAATCGGATTAGACAATAAACTATTAAAGCAATTATTATTTAGTATCTTTAAAAGTTTTAATTAGCAGGTGTTCTTATTCAAAATCAAAATAGATATAGCTATATTATCTCATCTACCTAAGCAATTGCATACAAGTTAGCAAAATTTTGAAACTATAACTTATGAAATGGTTAAAGTATGTATTATTTATATTGTTTAGATATGGGCAAGTACCACACAGAAGAAAAAAACGATCCAAAAAAGATATATTTGGATGAAATTTGTCTATAATAAACTGTTAATCATCCAGCGGAGCTGCAAAATTAACCAAATGATCCTCAGTTTTTATATCCCTTGGATGATTAAAAGGAGGTTTAAGACATATCCCGTTCAAATGGATATTCTATAATATACAATTTTTAAATAACCTGAATTCAACCACGTTCGAATATGCCAAAAACCCTAAAAGTGAATATATTCTACCTTATAAAGCCACATTTATGGCTTGTATATTAGAGATTTGTAAGTTTTAAAACCTGATGCGGGTTCAGCGTGGAAAACTTGTGTAGAATTTACAGCTTAACCATTAGAGACTTCCCAGCAAACATTTTATCAAACTTTTGATCACATTCGAGTCTTCGATCTGATTAAAATATACTGATTAAAATATACAGATATTATAATTTCGTTGGGAGAAAATGGTACCCTAGGCGCGACTCATCTTGAGGAGCCGATTTCAACCCGTTCTTCTGAACAGTTTTGACTCATTTTGGAGTAATTTTGGAGTCTTTTTCAGGAGTATTTCAATAAATCACTCTTTGAGCATAAGAAGGACTCTTTTTCGAGTCTTCTTTTAATCGCCCATCATACTTATCCCCTTTTAATCATCAAAAGGGCTCGAAAAAGAATCATCAAGCTGATTTTTGTTAAAATTATCTTCCAAATGTTGGGTGGGTTGTCATGTTTAGAGCCTGTTGCGGGTTAAGCGTGGAAAGTTTAATATTTGAGCTTCTGTGCTGAGAGTAAATGAGGTTTAAGTCTTTGTAAAAACACTTTCTTGACAATCTAAAACAAAGTTTATAATTGTTTTATATTTTTTTTAAGGCTTAAATAGTTTCTCTCTAGTTCTAAGAACCATAAAGAATCTAAACAAAATATACACAAGAGTGAACTATTTAGAAAAAGCACAAAAATGTGCAAAATAAGTAGAAGAGGCAAGTTTAACAAGAAAGAAAGTCGGTCAAGCCCGACTATAACATACTCTGTACCAAGAAATTTTGTCTTTTGATCATAGCTCGAAAACCGTTCATCCGATCTTCTTCATTCCTTTGGCGGATCGATAAGTTATCCTAATAACTAAATATGTCCAAAAGGAACAAGCCATCTATCTTCAAAACTGTGGGAGATATGACGTTTTTTCTAAATTGCGGGGGCGGGAGGGGGCGTGGCAAAAATTGAAAATAAACTTGATCTGCCTGCAGACGTAAGAAGCATATCTACCATACATGTCAAACCTCGATCTCTTACCAACTCTGAGATCTGTGCGTTCATACGGACAGACAGACGGACATGGCTCTATCGACTCGGCTGTTGATGCTGATCAAGAATATATATACTTTATAGGGTCGGAGATGATTCCTTCTGGATGTTACATACTTTTGCACAAACTTATAATACTCTATGTACCTTCGGTACAGAGTATAACAAGAAAGAAAGTCGGTCAAGCCCGACTATAACATACTCTGTACCAAGAAAATTTGTCTTTTGATTATAACTCGAAAACCGTTCATCCGATCTTCTTCATTTCTTTGGCGGATCGATAAGTTATCCTAATAACTAAATGTGTCCAGAAGGAACAAGCCATCTATCTTCAAAACTATGGGAGATATGACGTTTTTTCTAAATTGCGGGGGCGGGAGGGGGCGTGGCAAAAATTGAAAATAAACTTGATCTGCCTGCAGACGTAAGAAGCATATGTCCCATACATGTCAAACCTCTATCTCTTACCATCTCTGAGATCTGTGCGTTCATACGGACAGACAGACGGACAGACGGACGGACATGGCTATATCGACTCGGCTGTTGATGCTGATCAAGAATATATATACTTTATGGGGTCGGAGATGCTTCCTTCTGGATGTTACACCTTCGGTACAGAGTATAAAAATACTTTCTTGACACACTGTGTGTTGACAACCAAATCCCGGTAGCGCACACGGCACCGTGGCGCCATGTTTGGCTTGGATTTTGCAGATTAACCTTACATCGGAGCGTGGCAATTGCAATTGCAAATGACTCCCTTGCCTCTTCAACTTAATATCCTTAACAACCATTCTGACCATTTTGGTTTCTTTACAAAACTATTGACTTGAAGCCCAAGCAAACGCTTGCAATTAAAATATCTCTCACATTTCAATTCTCTGCCCACTTAAAGTGCCTCTAATTTAATAGCTAATTTACCCAACCATTAAAATATTCTCTGATCACGGAGCATAAAAATTGAAATTGCATTTCAAATAGAATTGAACGCCTTCTGGCCCGGCCTGGCAACAACTGCTGCAAGTACATAAATTGTATGACCTTTTTGGTCACAAACGTAACGACGACGCACAAAATTGTGATTATTATTGGTGTGCAACTTGGCTATAGTTGTGGTTGTTCTATCGAGCTCGTAAATTATGCAATATGCAATATGCTAACACATAAATCTAAGCACGGAGGCTACTTTGAGCAGCGATTCGACGAGGGGCGTTCGGCACGTGAATTTTCTATACACAATTGCAAAGTCAATAACATGCACAGAATTTCTCTTTACAAGCATTTACATAAATCAAAATTTGATTACGCAACTGCCGGCATTTTTAATTAAGTATAAACAATTGACAATTTATGATAATGTGCAAAATTTAAATATCGTTTTTTTTTTTGCTCAGGTTTGTTTGTCAACTTTATTACATATTTTTGCATTGATTTCGTTTAATTTTAAAACAAACTCGGCCCGGTGAATAAACCAATTAGCATGCATGAAAAGCAGTTCACCTGTGCGCCAAAACCAAATTCTAACCGGATGAAATTGTGGCGTATTTTGACCAGCAAACACCAAAAGCGATCATTAATCATGTTAAACATAGAACAATGAGTCAATGAGCACGTGTGGCTTTAAGCTGGCTGACGTAGCCTGGGGGAGAGGTGTGAAAAATCGGTTTTAATGTCTGTAATAAACAGATAAGTAGTCTAATTAAGTTGGGGAAAACTGCTGAGAGGTGGGCTTAACCAATTTCATGCTGGGTTTTTAAAGAGACAGGCCGTTTTTTTTTTTGGTAATTTAGATATTTCTTATATCAATTAGCATTAGTTGCGGTTATATCTTAAGTATATTAACTCTGACTCATTAATTGTTATTTTTGAGTTTAGAGTTGGAAAGAAATCGGTTAACATTGTTTTGGAAAGATTTGCTATTAATTAGCATATCATTTTGAAGAAGGGTAGAACACGAATTTGGGCAGAAATTTGCATTTCAAAAACTTTCCTTCAAGTTACAATTTGTGGTGGGCAGTTGGCATCGTGAAGATTAAGCTAAAACCGCAAGACGTCATTGGAAATGCGTTTGTTTATTATTAAAATCAGGGCTGCAAACCCAAATAATTTTGTGGATCTCCGGCTCGCGGGTTCGAACCAAAATTTACCAATGGTTCAGGTTCAGAACCTTGGTTCAGCCAAGCTTAATACATGTTTATATAGTAATCGACCTAAAGCCGACATAAACTGTTGGGGAATTGTCTCGATTTTGGGTTGGAATGGGATTTCACAATACTTTATATAAATAGAAACACTTTCAGACAGCTCATGACCATCAAAGCAATGACAAAGTGTTTCGACGATATAAAAACTTCGAAGTTCTGGATACAGCTCTTACGAAAAGTGTTTCCACAGCAGTGTGCATAATTCTATCAGGATAACAGAAGAATTTACTGGGAAATGGTTCAAAACTATAATTGTTGTTAAACCGAACCGAAATTTTGGGTTCGGAACGGGATCAGGTTCAGCTTTAATACCTTAAGAGGTTCGGTTCAAGGTTCGGTTCACAGTAATCTGAAAGTCGGAATTCCGGGTTCAAAACCGGTTTCCAGCTCTGATTAAAATATTACCAAGAGGCCAGGCAAGTTTTTGACGACTAAATGGACTTTCTTCTCCAACTTCCCGGAATCCCTTAGACTTACTAAGTGGTTCCTACCTACTTCTTCTGCTGTCAGTCTAAGCAGTGGTTGATTATTTCAGGCAGATGGTATGTGGTGCAGTGCTGTTAGCTCCGGCAAATCTTCTAGGGAAGGATGATTTCGATTCAGTGGCCAAAATGAATGTCGCTTGTCATTCCAAGAAAAACAAGCCATTAATTCCATCATCATTTGCCCTTTTGATCACAGCATAATCTTCCTTCTGATCGTGTTACATCAGAGTTTAGTTCATTTCAACTGATTGGTCTAGTTCATGTCTATCACATTCAAGTTAAAGTCATTCTTGCCACGATCTGGCGTTGCCATTCCTAAACTGACCAACAAACTGCCACACAAAACTCCATACATGGTGTAGATTTAGATTTGCATTATAATTTAAAGTTATTGTTATTACAAGCGGATACAACCCCCCCCGTTTTGTTTTATATTTAGAGAGATATATAAATAGATAAAATACATTGCCCTTAACCCCTGAAAATAAACTAAACTGGTAAAGTTAATGGTAATTTCAGGGATGCAAACCACTCGTAATTAATTACTGGTTCGGTTCAGTGGTTCGCAGAATTTATGAACCGAACCGGCGGTTCAGTTCAGTACATGGTTTTTGGAGCTAACTGAACCCGCGGTTTCGGTTCGGTTCAGTGGTTCACAAAGGCACATACAGAAATATTAAAATTTCTGTAAAATGTGACTATTCGAACTCTTTTGAAATTTAATTCTTCTAGTCCATTTGAATATCTTTAAAATCTTTAGAAGAATGTCGGACTTTCAGAATTCGTCTATAAATTCCTAGAGAAATGCTCTTCGAAATGAGAGAATGTCAGCTAGAAAAGAATACGTTCCATGCATCTTACATACCCTATTAATCATATCATACGAAAAAAAACTCTGCTGTCTAAGATTGAATAAAGGTAAAGAAGATTAAATTAAAAATATTGTCTACTAGAGGAAAAAGACATATTGATGACAGGAATATTAAGCGATAGGCGGGCCATTGCAGAAGACTTACAGTATTACAAGTTGTAAAATTTGTGTCAAGTCATCCTATGTATAAAAATTATCTTCGATTTAAATTCCCAAATTAATCAAACAAAATTGGGGAAAGCGATTCCAGTTAAAACTCGTGGGAAAGCTGAACCGAACCGAACCGTTTTCTTTTGTGGTTTTCGGTTCGGTTCAGCAGTTGTGATAGGAAGCCGGTTCGGTTTGCGGTTCGGTTCACCAGCTGGAATATGCGGTTCGGTTCGGTTCAAAACCGGTTCGGTTCAGAACCGGTTTGCATCCCTGGGTAATTTGTCATAAAAATGGCGCCAAAGCCATTGTAACCTCGCTTTAAGGTTATAGCTAGTTCATTTTTACCCGGGTATAAGGCAAAAAGCATACAAAAAAGTTAAAAAAAAAACGTTCCGGAATGTATGGGCAAAATAACATCAAATATATTAAAGCATGTATCCTCCACAAAGGACAATTATACATCGAATACCTATCTGAAAAACTTACCTCACTGGGACTCAAGCTCGGCGGGTCTTCCGGCAATTGAACGCTAAGCACCTGGCGTCTTAAGGGTCAACCTAGCCTAAAGAACCCAGTCATTTTAAATAGCCCAATTTCCACACGGTTTAATTTTGAAGAAATAAGTTGTGAACTATTTATAAATAGAAGGTCACTTTAATTAGGTGACTTCTTAGGCTTAGGTGTTAAAACGTTGGACTTGAACTTGGAGGTTGTGAGTTCGAGTACCACTGCAGGCGTATGTATATTTATTTTAATTATTTTCTTTCCCTGTGGAGTTTTATACAATAAGTTCATTTCTAACAATATTTTAGCTCCCATTTAAACTGTACAACACACAAAAGTGCTGCTTTTCTTTAACCAGAAAGGGACCCATGTGCATTATTAAGAAATAAACTCATTCTTTAAAAAAGTAACACAAAAACCACCAATGAAATGTTCTCGAACTCACAACATCTTATCCATTTGGCCTCTTTCCAGCTGAAAGCTTAAGCTGACACTGACTTAACTGATTTTTCAAATGTTTAGGAAAAGTGTCCTTGTATTATTGTGAAAATTTTCTTAAATCTGGCCAATTTGGCAAAAAGATGCCTTGAATGTTGAGTTAAGGTCAATTTTTCCTATATTGAAGTGCTTAACCTTAATTCTAGACTTCTCTTTTAAGTATTGCTTATACACCTCTTCAATATTCTGTTACAGTAAATGCAATAAATCTCCCCGCTGCTGACCTTAAAAGACAAATTGTTCAATTTGCACAAATATCAATTTTCTATGAGTAGGTTGACTGGTTCGCATATTTCATATCAAAGGTACCATAGATTTGAAGGTGATAAGAAGGGAAAGCGACATGCAGAAGAAGAGAATGAAGTGTATACTGAAAGTATACATTTCTTTAGTGGTACACAAGAAATAGCAAAAAAAAACATTTGGCACATATGTGAATTTCACTAAGGTAACAACAGTTTCTATTTACCAAACTTTAACACAAAATGATGTATATTCCATAAGCGGCAAATACTTGTTTTAAGCACAAAATTCTAAGATCGGAGCTTTAAATATGTTTTGATATTTTTTATAACTTATCTTTCGTACTTCATTTCGAATAATTAGCCCGTTTCAAGAGTTTCAGATAAAATGAAAGTTTTGTTTTACAAATTTTCAGTAAACAGAGTCGGGATCAAGAAGACTTAGAAGTTTAAATACTCATTCCTTCAGCCTTCTTGTTAGTTCCGACTATGGCTTCGAGCCCGTTTAGAAGTAAAACATTGTTCAGCTGTGATTCTTTGCGATAAGCCTAAGATTCCTGTCTCCACTCCTTCATAGCCTAGCAAGCATTAGAACAAATCAAAAACAAAGGGAAATTAAAATCCCATTTACCTATATATATTTATATACTATATATATAGCTTAATTTAATACATTGTATGAGCACGTAATAATTATGCAATTGTTTAGCACAAACGCTCGCTGGGGGGGCACGCGTTCATTTGCATACAATTGCAACGACCCCGGGCCAAAGCCAAGTGAGATGTTGCCCTTCACTGGCGCTTCAGCATCAGCCTCAGCATCCAAATCCCATTCCCATACAATTGCAGACGACGCTACCAAGCTATACGCTCCGTCAGCTGGAAAGTGCACCCAGCTGTTCGTCTAGAATATATTCATTATTATTATAGTTTTGCAGCCTGGCAACGTGTTGCTAATGCTTGCTTTCAAATTGCTCAAATGCTGTGCTGAAAGCAATTGATCAGCTTTAATTATCATTCTTGTCCCCCACACACACATGCGCGCATAGTTGTATAGTTAATCAGTTTTGCACAACTCAGTTTTGCTGCTTTCACGTCTTTGAGAGTAAAAGGTTGGCTAAGTGGAATTCGAGAATTTTGTAATTTTGTAATTTGATTAAAATTTGATTCTAATTCGTTGGGGGGGAATTTCGAAAGTGCTGTAAAACAAGTGGCAAAAGTAATGACACGTTTAGATAATGCTTTAATGGAGCACAAATTGAAATTTTTTTAGTATGCCGTTGGCATTTTGTAGATTTGTTGAATCAAATTGTTAGTAATTAGAACTGTGATTCGATTTATACGAAGGGCAAATTTCTATATATAGGATGCGTATTGGTAACCAAAAACATTTCTTTATTTAAAAAAATACAGTTTTGGATTGGAAATTCTAGAAAATGTACGTGAGATGACATGAGCGCTTTAACTGGTCAAACTTTTAACATATTGTTCATACACTGAACGACAATCAAGCCAAAAGGGTGACAATAATAGGTGGATCCCTTAACCCTACCGGTTATAACATTTTGCTCCCGGTTCTAGCCTTGCCCCTCTAATCGAGCTCAACTTTGAAGGACTCAATAAAAATGTACGAAGGATGGGTAAAGGGAAGAGAAGACACTACCAAACACTTAGCCTCAGAATGGGGCATTCACATCACCTTTTTTATATCAGCAGTGATTCATTTCGACATACCATTAAAAACTATAGTTCTTTTACTTGACTGGCATTGTAACTCATGAACCCAGGACCTCGAAGACTAAACTTGTCAGCATCTAAGCACACATGACTATCAAGCGCTCGCGACGGTTAGCAACCAAATCATAGTATAGTATGTAGCCCAAACTAGGCCTTAAAAAAACACCCAGAAACTCCGACTAGCTGGCTCGAACCTAAATTTACCAAGGGTTAATTTTCGAAATTTGAATTTCAAGGTTTTTAAGGCTTATGGTCAAATGGCAAAACTTACTGAGCATTAAGCAAATGCTACTAATAAGGCTTGAGGTGTCAAACAAATTTACACTTAAGCATTGAAATCACCAAGTTTATTTTCAATTTTCGTCACGCCACCCAAAATTTGGATAAATGTCACCTTTTCTTCTCATATTTATTGATAGATGGCTCGTACCTTCTATAACTATAGTCGAGTTATAAGCAAAAGAGGGTTCGAAACTGCAGCGCATCATCAGCGCTACTATCTGCTGCTACTGCGACAGCAACATACATCCAGAGCATACACTTTCTTTGGTACAGAGTGTATTACAGTTGAGCATGAACTTCATTCTTCCTTTTTATAATTCTCAAATTAAACATGGACATTGGTATTCAATTAAGTCAGTGTTATACATGATCCACATTTATTCAGATTGTCGTACCATTTTTAGGTATAAGACATAATTTTGTGTTAACACAGTTCGACAAAATCAAACTTTTTGAAAAAACTCGGGATGAGACCCTTAGATTCTAATAGAAAGGACTTTAGTAAGCATGGCCTCATGCCCAGTACTTTTGTACTAGCAATACACATCGTCAGCAATTTAAACTTAATTGTTAATGGTTAAAGATAAAGATCGATAAGTTTTTTTCTTAGTTACGTTTACTACGCATCTTAGCATACCCCTTAAAAGGCATAAAGCACGATACGTTTTGTACGTTTAAACCAGGGATTGTCATAAGAAAGACTAAAATGGTAAGTGTGTATTATAAGCTATTTACACTAATAGCTAACAATCAGCTTTTTTCCCCATACAAAACGAGTAAATCAGCTCTTAGTTTCAAAGCGATGCAAACTAGCTGTGACCTGCCCTCGTCGACTGCAACTGAAAGTAGAGAGGGCACTGTTTGCTTACCAGCCTTGTCATGAGCTCGGCTCTTATCTGTAGTACATAGTAGTATTTCTCTCTTTTTATCTGTCGATATATGTACAGCCCTTGAGGCGTGATCATAGCTGGTATAAAAGTAGCATATGTCTCTCCGCAGTACTGTTTCCTTGCCTTAGCACCTGGGGTTCGAAAACACTTGGCCATTCACACCAAATGTTTGCCAAAGTCATGCATCCTTGAGTGTAAGAGACAAGACAGTCTCATTTTGTTTGTCCTTAACCTTCGGCTAAGATTTTATACTCCAGTCTAATAGGAAAAGTATGAAATCTGTTTTTCAAAATAGAAAGCTACCTTAACGAATTGATTTGATCATGACCCCTAGCCTGTAGCTTAAATTTGATATACATTTGAACAGTTTGGAATCGACGACTGTACAACCACGTTAAGGAAGTTGACTAGGGTTTTTAGATTTCTGGTTTTAGGGAACTGACGATTTTTGCTTACAACTTTTAGCATTAAAATTGCTGATGCCTATGGTTCTCTTCTTGCTACCGGACGCTACTGTTTTGGCTGTGTTTTATGTATTCTGCCATTGAGTCTTTGGACTTCTTGTACTGTCTCTGGTCAAAATGTTAGTATTGTGTATAATTTAAGTGTATCTATTTTTATTGTTTTCTTAACTTGTGGTTTTATTTAAACTTTTATTCGTTGTTGTCCGAACCAGTGTGCACACCAGCTTTTCAGTTTCAAGCCAACTTCTAGCGGTTTAAAGCCAAGTCTATCGAAAGCTATCGTTATCGAGCTTTTTGAATTTGATTCAATTGGCTGGCGCCTTAACAGTCAATGGCCCACTCTCTCTCGATGTTGAAAATGGGAGTAAGTGAACATAAAGTTCAGTTTACCATTCCCAATCCCAATAAATGCCATAAGTTTCATTTTAAATATTATTTTTATTTCTCTTTGAAGTATTTTGTGTTGTTTTTTTGTTTTGTTTTTGATCCGTTTTCGTATTAATAATATCTATTATTCCCGTAGCACATATCAAGACGCTCCGTTTATCATTATCATTCTTCGTTTTATCATATAGAAGTTACAGAAATATATTTATATATATGTTTGTATATAGGGATTAGGTATATAGAGGGTTGTTTTTTTTTTTTGAAATTGTTGTCTTTTCTTTTGATATTTTGTTTTAGGGGGGAGTAGAGAAAAGCCACATATATATCTATAGATGATGTATATAAATTGGTTTTACCGCCCTGTTTGTGAAATAAATTGATGCTTTATTTGGTTTTACGTATAAAAAGTTGTTTAAAATCCATAAAAATATCAGATAATAATTACAATATGTCTTAAAAGCATTTTGTTTAAATCAAATTTAGTCTTTGCCACTAAAAAGTATGTGAGTAGTAGTTTAATAATATCTTTGGGCTTTGCTAATTCGATAATTATAATAATAATAATAAGTGTGGAAATAATTAGACAAACACGATTTGGGGGAGGATCAAACTACCATATATATATATGCATATATAATATCTGGGTTTTTTTTTTTTGATAATAAAACTGTTTACGACTAGTAAATATATATATATATATATATGTATAGATTTAGATTGCTAAATTAATTGAGATATTCTAAGAATATATGTATATAATATATATGTATATAGAATATTCCATCATTCTGACGCTCTGCCTTGTGGGGGGGTATTGAAGCGAGAATACGTTTTGGTAAATTTTTTAATAGCGATTTACTTTACAATTAAAAGAACATCCGGTATGTTGTATAATTTTCTGTTTTGTTTTTTTTTTGTTGTAGAAATTTGCTTTGCAACTCAGTTTTTTGAAGCTTGTTTCTCTCTGCATACATATGACTAGATTTTATATAATTTTATTTTGTTTTTTGTTTGTTTTAGATACTACTACAAGTTCTACCAAGTACGATATATATATCTTGTATGTATATATAGTTAATTATCATGTGTAGTTGTAGTTGTCCATATCTTCATCGCTGGGCTTGAAGTTCGTTCTGTTTCTGCTTTTGCTTTAAGTCTAGAGTTTTCCCAGTGAAGTAACCTCAACACACTAACTTCTCAGTTTCATGGACATTTCATTGCTTAGTAGTAGGTAGATTGAGGGGAACGTGGAGGTCTTCTTTTTGCTTACAATGTTGAAACAAAGTATTCGTTCTGCAATAATATTATACATAAGTCTCTCGGGTTGTACAAATGGGACAAATTAACAAAATACAGCTTACTTTATGCATTTTTCAGTTGAATTTCGAAAGATTTTATGGAAGCATTATGGCAATATTTTGTAGATTTTTGCATAGAATTGGATTCTCGCTGCTGCTTTAGCAGCTAAACTTTATAAATTCATAAGCAAACAGAACATTATCTTCTGGAAGGCACTGAACCTTATAAATTTATAAACTTCTTGTGTTTAAAAAAACTTCTCAAGAATTTTAACCTCAAAGAAAATCTTAGTTATTGGAGAGAAGGAACTGGCAAGTTAAAATTTCAATGTGAATTTCAGTCTGCCACATAAACTTGGCACACAAACAGCACACATATGTAAAATCGAAGGTCCGCAGTTAAAAATTTCCCTTCAAATTGCATTCTATGCCTAAGAAACGAACCCTAATATATTGACTAAATTATACTTTTGATTGATACGCACTGCTTTTGCGGTGTTTGGTGTTTCTAAAGCAGACTGGAACACACAAAGGTTATGATAATGCTGGTAACACTCCCTATAAATACAAATTAGCTGAAATTGTTGAATGAATTGGTTATGTATTCTCAAGTCTGTTCTACAAATGTGCTGCTAGGGCATCTCAGCTTGCCCAGATCACCAAGAAAATGCTACTACAAAGGGTCATTATTTCTGTATTTATTCATTCCAAATCCAATTTAAGGCCGAATATTCCTAGAAAGTTTATCAGAGAACCCTACCAAACATAAAGCTGTAAAAACTGTGTCTTGAAACGGTGTTTTAATACTAAATATACACTACTTATACGAAACAGTGCTAGCTCAAACCATCTAGAACCTAGACTTTCTAAGAGATTTAACATAAAAACTGCGTTTCCAGTAAGAATCGCAGCTAGAACTAAGACTTACTAAGAAATTCAACATAAAAACTGCATTTCAAGTAAGAGAAGACTTGGCTAGACAAGAGCACAGAATATTTCCTTTGGTATTCTTTACAAAATATCCGACTCGAATGACCATTTCTGAATATAATAATTATGTGAGCTTGAAAATTGAAACTTTAAAATAGGAAAAACTTTTTGAACTTAACTTAAACTGAAACTTTTTGGGTAAAGTGTCACGAATATGTTTTGCTTTGAGTTTGAGGAGACGGTTCTAAGTCACTTAACTTTCGTCATCTTGTTGTAACTTCACATATCAAGTCCAAAAGAAGATTATACGAATGTCTCTAAAGATTGACCAACGTAAGAATATTCATTGGTTCAATCTGCTAGTTAAGGTTATAAGAGCAAAGTCAATTAACAACAAGATGCATAATGGCCTTACAAGAAGAAATTTTAATGTGCACCCTCGAAGTTGCATTAGTGTGCTGTGCTTTACACACACTCACCAAAATCCCTTGAACAAGATGAGTAAAGGGCCTTAAAGTGAATGTCAGGGAAATTTGCAAAGTGTGGACCCTTCATTTAACATATGTGAGCTGTCTGTGTGTTTTGTACGGCAGACTAAAAATTCACATTGAAATTTCACCTTGACATAAGTGAATGACAAGTTCTCCTCTCCAAAACCTTAGATCTTTTCTGATGCAGAAATTCTTGAGAAGTTTTGGTTTAACAGAAGAAGATCATAAATTTCTAAGGTTCTGTGCTTTACAGAAGATTATGTTCTGGTTGCTTTTGTTACAAAAATCACAATGAAAAATTGGTTTATCTTGAGAAAATCTGGGAACAGTTTTAATTATGAAAAGTAATTGCAGAATTATTGAACTTTATATAGTCCAGGGAATAGATATACGTACATTTAAATCAAAAACCCCTAGAAAAGTGTCACCTAGATAAAGCCAAGTAAAAAAGGCTAGTATTTTGAAGCTGCTTTCAGTTTTTGAAAGATATAATTGAAAAATTATAAAAATGGCCTAAAATTTTGCAATTAATCCAAGAATCAAGGAAGGAAATTGTGTTTATTCTTAATAATTTACTTTAAAGAAAATTGCACTTTAAGCTTTAGAATATTATAAAAAAGGAAGAGCAAAAGACTCTGTGCCGAATTTTCACTAGACTTTTTGTGTAAAAGTTTGCAGTTTCAACAACTTCAAGCTGTAACAAATCTCATCTAGTAACCACTTTCTATATAAGTTTTTTATATTTGATTAGAAATTAGACACGATTAAGTGAAAATCGTTTCGAAATACGTAAAAATTTCAAAAGATTCTTTAGGCGTGACTTTTTCTCATAAGAAAACAAAAGCTACTGTTGAAATAATGGATTCTAAGTAGGACTGCACATAGGTTATGGAACCAGGTTAAAAGGGTTCATCCAAAACAGACCACTAGCCAACGAATTTGATAAATTTATGAACACCCTGACTTAAGCCGAACCCAATTACCTAATTTTACAGTGAAAATCCTTTGAAACTGTTCCCATTTCCGATTTCGATTGATTGGATTTGTAAGAACGTCTGATTTTCCAGAAACAATTGGAGCTTTTAGCCATCAAAACAGTCCAAGGAATATAAATTCAAGTTTGAAGTTAAAATTCGAATTACACAGGCAGTTTTTGGTTAACGGCTACATTTCACAATGCCGATTCCGCATAATGTAAACGAAATCGAAAACGGGAACATGCCGGATAGTTAAGTTAAGTATAGTATAGTTTACAGTGTATTTTATCTGATCTACAACATCGAAATATGCAAAAGCTTTAAACCAAAGATCAAAACAAACGTTTTTCAACGGTCTGCAAAACAAATTTTTAACTTTAGGACAGTTTCGCAAATTCTACAGGGTGCGCCATCTAAAGTGTCGGTATGGCAACACTGAATAAATATAGAAACAAAAAACCGATTGCTATATGTTGATCTTGTTCCTTTAATTTGGTCCTGTACAATTTATTTCGGGTACTTTTTGAACACAACATCAATCAAGTGGCCGCCTTTATTGGCCACAACAAAATGTGCCCTTTTTGCGGCATTTTCCATCACTTTTTCGAGCGTCTCAGTCGATAAAGTGGCGAATGTTGGCCTTAAGCTCTTCAATGGTCTGTGGATTGCTGGCGTAAACCTTGCTTATTAAATAGCCCCACAAAAATAAGTCTGGGGCGGTCAAATCTGGAGATCTGGGTGGCCAGTCAATATCGCCTCTTTTTGATACCAGGCGTCCAGGGACGTGTAAAGGTATTTCATGGATGCGGTGTGGATTTTGCAATTTTGCTTATTAACACCACCAGAAAGCGTGAAATGGGCCTCATCGGTCATCAGCGTCACTATTTCGGCACGTTGTTTTGGTGTGAAGCGTTCCCTGGTCAAAATTGTACTAGATTGATGTTTCCAAAACATGTCTAACAAAAGCAATCGGTTGGTAAATGTCAAAGTTATTCAGTGTTGCCATACCGACACTTTAGATGGCGCACCCTGTATAGTTTTGCTAATGCTATTAAGATTCTACTTGGTTTGTTCTGCCACAAACGAGACTACAGTTTATTTTATCTGGTCTACAACATCAAAAGTCGAAAGAGTTTTGAACCAAAGGTTACACAACAAACGTTTTCAAACGGTCTGCGAAACGAATTTAAAGCATTTTTGAAAATTCTTTAGAATTTCGGGCAATCAAAGGCTTGATTAGATATTATTTTTCAAAATAACAAGAATGGAAAAGTATTGAAAAGGAGAAAAGATAGACAAAACAGAATATCAGAAAATTCGCAAAGTTTTGCCGATTTTGAGACCAAGTTTGGTTGGAAAACTGTTTTAAACCGGAAAACCTTATGCAAAAGTACAAATTTGAGCCTCGCTGCCTGATTCCTTGAAAAATCACATAGATATGTAGGCACTGGCTTGCGAGCCTCAAAGCAGCAACTGTTTCAAGTGTGTCTAAACGAAGACTCAGTACTCAACCTATACTCCTGTGCGAAATGTACAACCAATTTTGTACTCTAATTCAAAGTAAAATGCTTAAAGCAGGCTACATTTTGTTTTGGGTCAACTTAAGACTACTTACTGCCGGACGAATACTTTTTTCAACCACTGTGGTTGTATGTTAGTCAATTTGTTTAGCATAGTTCCATTGTTTTACGCCTTCAATCCAATTCATGCGTTCCTTTTCATTCTTTTTGTGGGGCCAATTTCGTTGTTCGTTGTTGTTGTTGTTGTTGTTGTTGCTGGGTGGAGCCTTTCGGGCTCTCCGGGGGATGGTTGTGTGATATTTTACTTACGTTTGATAAAGTTACCTTCGGCATCTAGCCAAATGCCCAAATCACATCTTCCTGGCGTCGTAACCATCCCCTTTCCTATTATTTACCTATGCAATGCATTCGATATCTGTTTCAGTGACTGACCCACCTCACCCACCAATCGCTCATTGTCCTGTATGTTTTTACTGCCCGCTGAGCGTAGGTTTTGGGACTGGGTCTCCACACGCGTCACCAGCTCACGAAAATGGAACTTGGAATGTGGCGGCATGGCTTCATTTTCGGCAAATATGACACAGGAGTTTTGCAGGATATTCAGTTTATCGCTCAGCTGGAGCCATTGGGAAGCACTGATGGCGGTTACGGGATGCTTGAGTGAACCCTCCAGCAGGCTGACCAGCTCCAGTATATTCTCGCGCGAGATTTGTGTAGAGTTGTTGCCATCCGACGCGGACTGCAGTTTGGCGATGGGCGTGGCATAGATGGTCAGTTTGGTGGGCTTATGGGGCACAGCGGGCTTCTGCTTGGGCGTCTCGTTCGACTGGAGCATTATTTCTGGTGCTGCTGCAGCTGCTGCTGCTGGCTGTGGGGAGGTGGCCACTAATCCAACTTCTGGGTCGTCATCTGTGAAGATTTGTGTGGAAAGACAGGAGGATTTTATAGCGTTGTTGGTGGTGGTGGTGGTGGTGGTGGTGTTGCTGGGGGGCGGTGGTGGTGGGGCAGCTGGTGGGGGCTTGGCTTTGAGCCCGTATTTGGGTGACAGCTGGGTGGAAATGGAAGTGTTGGTATTGGTGGCATTGGTGGTGGTGGTGGTGGTGGTGCTACCATTCACATTGGTGCTGGCATAGTCGGGTGCTTGCTCCCACAACTTTTTGAGGCTATTAATACTACCTGTGCTCCGGCGTTTGCCCTGATCTTCGCCAGTTTCATTCGCTTCCGGGGGATTATCAATTTTGATTTCAGTCTTTGGCATGGCTTGGGTTGTGCCACCGGGCGTTTCCACTTTGTCCACTCTACGCAGATGAGATTTGAAGTCAATGATATTGGAGGGGGACTCGGTTTTGTGGGGGGTTTGGGGCAACTTTTTGGGCTCCACCTTTTTCAAGTGAGTCTTAAAACCCGGTCCAGCTCCACCTCCAGCTACTGCTGCTGCCCCATTATTGCCATTGGTTAGCTTCTGCTTGTGCGGCAGATTCATGCTCTCTGCCAGCTCTGTGACCAGCAGGGAGACCGGATCCACGGCTGTGGCTGCATTTAATGGAGGATTGGCTGCACCATTGGTGATTTCTGTGATGAGTTTCTCCTTCAGTTGCAAGTTCTTCTCCTCCGGCGGTGATCCCAGAGAGCTACAGGAATCGGTGGAGGGTTCACGCTTTCTGAGTGACACCCCAAAACGGGAACTGGCCTCCTCCACACTGGGCGCCGTATTGCTGACATCATTTATATGCTGGTTATGCAAATGCTGCTGGATGGCCTGTAGAGCACTCTCGGGGGCAGGTGGTGGTGGTGGTGCTGGAGCCTCAAACTCCTCCGGCGGCGGTGGCAGATCTAGGGGCGGCGGCGGAAACTCCAAATTGGCCAAAGGTGCATTTGCACCTCTTTTTGGAGAATTGCTAGAGCCACCGGCCCGGAAGGAGGAGAATGTCATCATGGTGCCCTCGGTGGTGGTGCGATGTCGTTGCAACTTATTTAAACTGGCTGCAGCATTATTCTGCATGGTGACACCACCCGACGAGTTGCTTCGGATCATTTGCTGAGGCGGTGGAGTGGCCACTGCCTGCTGCTGCTGCTGCTGCTTGTTGTTGTTGTTATTGTTGGTTGAGGCCATACGAGCCGGTGGCGTGGCATGTCCATTGGCGGGCGAAGGTGTTGTTGGTGTGCCCTCCATTGCGGAGCCATCCTCCAAGCTATCCAAAAATGCACCTATTCTGGCCACCTTGGGCAAGGTGCCATAGCGATTCACCACTCTCTTCACATTCATCACCTCCAGTGCACCCACTGTAATGGGATGTGCAGCAGCCGCAGCCAGGGGTACAGGCGAACTGCCATTTGGTGTGCCATTGCCACGTTTGCTCTGACGCGTCTCTAGCCCCCGATTGCCCATCACAGGTGTGGGTCGCTTAAAGGAGCTGTGTTGTTGAGAGGAGCGTGGACCTATGCCACCGCCTCCTCCACTGGAGATAAGCGAATGTTGCATTTTCGGTGTGGTGGTCAGACTCTGTTCCAGACTATCGCCCGTGGCATCTGTATCGGGATCAGCTGCAGGCTCCGTCTCGGAATCATAACGTTGCGTCAAATTGTTAATGTCACGGGTGAGACCTGTGAGTGAATGGAAATCGGTAATTAGTAACAATTCCATTTCAAAAGAGTACCAGGTAGAGCCATGCTCAACGTGCCGTGTGCTTTGATGAGGATTAGGATGTATGGAGGAGTGTGTGTGTGGGTGTGTGTGAGGTCTTTGTGTTGTATTTGTCAGGCGGGGTAAAAACAAGAAACACCAAAAAAAGAACAGAAATACAACAGAAAGCAAACTAAAATACAGTTAAAATAATGAGAAATACAAAATACTGGGAAAAATGATGAAAAATGAGAAAATATATATAAGAATTTAAATCAAACACCAACTTAGGAACTTAGAACCGAAGAAAAGTAAGAAAACTTCAACACAAATCAACAAAAGATATTAGAAAAATTTGAAAACCAAATAGTAGAAACATATTCACTTAAGAAAAGGACATTCATAATGAAATCTAAGGAATCAACAACACATTTTTAGGGTTTTAAGACACCAACTTAATGAACTTCAATTATAATTCTTTAATGTTCACATATGATTTTTATGGTTTAGTTTAAGCTAATTCCAAATTCTGAAGTGAATCGGGTAAAAATTCCATTTGTGTTAGTTTACAAAAGAAAGGATAACTTTTTCCCCGAAAGAATGTAGAATACATACCATAATTCTCATTTAAGTACGAATAATATGAACTTTTCTGAGAAATTTTACTTTTTCCCCCATGCAAAACAAATCTCCGCCTATTAAAAAAATCACAAAATTAACTACTGAACTTCTTTACATGCCAGCGATGCCTTAACTGCTTGCAAACCCAAATGAGATCAAAAACTGACACCACAAAGGCGAAATCAGGCAGATGAACTTGTGTGTGTGAGTGTTCCAATCGGTCTTTCTGTATTAGTGTACTGCTTTTAAACATTTGCTATCTATTCCTTAGATTCTAATAGATTCCATTTTGAATGCCCATTCTTATTAAAAGTAATAATAAAATTCTTAAACAAATTCAAAACCAAAATATATTAAAAGAAATTTAAGAATTGTTGATATAGTTTCCATACTAGTACTAAATTGACATATATTTTTGAAGCGGACAAAACAGCATTGAATACTATAATTTAAGGCGTAAGGAAAGTCACAAAACGGTCAAGATTTTAATATTCTTAAGACAGGATGAAATCAATTCATAATTGTTGAAATTCAGGGATGCAACCGCCTCGGAAATAAGAAAGGAAGATAGCTTCGGTTCAGTGGTCTACGCCGCTTCAGTCGGTTCGGTGCAGTGAATTATATGGATTTTGAAGCTAAATGTACCACGGTTACGGTTCGGTTCAGTGGTTCACTCTTAATTTGTTGTAATATTATATATTCGTAGAAATTTTGAAAAACTTCTACTTCTTCTTCTTTCAGCCGCTTAATGAAGTAGATAAATCAGAATATGGGCGACTAGAAGTAGGCGATATGAGTTCTTATATAAGTTCTTTGACAGCCAACTCACAGTAAACTGTGAAAATACAGCTTATGAAATAGAGCTTTAGGAATGTAGTCTGATAAAACTTTATAATATGGTCTGTGAAGAATTGCAGGAGATGTACCGGATCATTCAAAATTGTTTATCTTCGTTTACAAAAATCTGATAAATATATGGGACGGTTTGTTTTAAAGCTAACAATAGTACTTAACAACAATATCAAAGTGATCCAAAAAAAAAAGAAAATGTACCGCACCAAACGCATAAAATTTGTCAAAATATGCATTTTATGAAACTTTAAGCTCAAATTACCAAAAATCTAGACGTGTTGGAACATTTCCTAAACACGATTCTGTTCACGACAGGAAATCGTCGCCCAAGACAACTTCCTAGATATTAAAATCGATAATTTAAAAATCGATACTTGATGTTAAGAGTCCACTAAATATATATAAATTGATTGATCGTTGTTTCCCAAAATCTGTTAAAATGTCTGAAACATTCTTAAAGAAACCCTAAGTAGAACCCGTTCTAGTCAATCTAGAATCCAATAAGATGCGGTCAGGGGTTGTGTCACTGAAGTTTGTCCATCTGACGAAAAACAAGTAAAACCCTCAATAATATCGATCCGATTCTGTAATATTTTTGATATTAAACAAGCTTTAAGCAAGCAAAGACGACCGTTAACTTGTAATTTTTGTTCTAAAAAAAATAAGAAGAAATCACATTTAAGCCAGATGTCTCATCTTCTAGAGAGCTGCTATGTTACAAACTACCAAATTACTCTGCTATTTGTTGGTTAATGTGACAGGTAGACTATTTAATTGATGAAAAATCGGATTAACAAAAAATTTAATTAGCTGAAAAACTAAAATTCGTAAAATACTAGAACAATTGTTGGAACCAATATACTTAATTCGATTCAATGAAACAAGGCAGAGTTATTCAGACTGTCCAAAAGTGTATCATACAATAACTATTAATATAAATAATGTCCCAAAGTAGAAAAAGATATTGATTATCGACTGCCAATATCGCAGGGTGTATGGTATAACGCCCTTTGACATAACGCCAACGTGATGACACTGTTGAATGTGACCAAAGACCCAAGGGCATTTGTCAGAGGGCTTTATTCCATGCAACCTTCAGATCATATTTTAGAATCGCCATTTAGTATATGGACAACCCTAGTTCAGATTAGACGTAGATTGGGAATGAATAGATATTCTTTCCAGGGTGCATCTAATTTTAGGCATTGGGAAAGCTTACTATTCAGTTTGCTAAACGTTTTTGAAAGGATAAGACTACCTATTACAAAATGGTCTTTCAGGTTCTTGGAATTGTACTAGTTTCGGTCCTATATGGTGGGTTTCAGTTGAGAATTCTCAAAAATTAATTGAAATACTTAGTCAAACCGGAATTAAGTGTATAATATCAACAATTTGAGTTCTTAATTAAAAGGGATGCCACTGGGATTTGGCTTCGAAAACCAGGTTAGTCAGATTGTTAGATCTTAATCATAAGTTTATCCTCTAGAATAACGCATTCCAACTGTAAAAACATATCAACAATTCTTAAAATAGAATATATATAAATCAAAATCAACAAACGAATTAAAACACCAACATAAATTGATAATAGAAATTCTTACTCCATTGACAAATACCTCGAAAAAGGATGTCGTAAAGGAAGCTACTGCAGGAGGACGATTTCTTAATGGAATACTGTTGTGGTTGTTGTTGTTGTACTGGCAGCAGTTGTTGTTTTTGTTGTTGTGTACGTATTTGTTGTTGTTGTTGTGATGTTATTTGGGTAGGAATTTGGGTCTTAAAATTTCGAGAAAGGGTCTGACTGAAAATGTTGACAGATTTAAAGTGGCTACTACCATTCGTGTTGAGCTCATCAATAAAATTGCGTGCATCCTCCTCACGGTACGTGGAGTCCCGACTGCTGGACAGCAGGCTAACACAGTGGAAGGAGATGGAGATTAGTCAAGGTTTATAGTTTTCAATTAGGAATCGATCTAACCTGGTACGCTTGGGCGGTGCGGGTGCTTGTTTCCCCTGTTTGTTGGTGGTGCGACGCATCTGCACATTGCCCTTGCCTTGGCTGGAGAAGGTGCTGAGCTTGGTGGAGCTGGAACCGGTTTCTGTGCACAAGTTTTGGTTGGGCTTTGAGTTGGGGGAAACCCACAGGAAGTGCACACTCAAACACTCACCTGACATGGGCGTGCTTGCCAACTGCTGCTGCTGCTGCTGCTGCTGCTGCTGCTGCGGATCATGATTGGGCGGCGCCAGACCCTTCTTTACCATTTGCGGGGTGAGACTT
Source organism: Lordiphosa fenestrarum (assembly GCA_035044985.1). NCBI lineage: Eukaryota > Metazoa > Arthropoda > Insecta > Diptera > Drosophilidae > Lordiphosa > Lordiphosa fenestrarum. Next base: position 76,422 of record JAWNNO010004215.1, read on the forward strand.
AACGAGGCTGAGGCCGACGATGAAGCACTGGTGGCTGCCGCACTGGCGGCTGTGGCATTTAGCTGTTTCTCGACCGCTTCGGTTATGGACGATTCCTGCGGAGCGAAGAAGGAGAGACGTGCACCACGTGGGTCATTATTGCTATCACTACTTGCGATTGCCGGCGACTCCGATTGAAATCAAAGCTCAATGCCATCGTCCTCGAAATTCGAATGATCGTCGTCGCCATCGTAATCATCATCAACTAGCTCATCATCATTATCCCACACCGCCACCTCGATGTGGTCACCCACCTGAAACATATGCTCCAGAGCATGATGGATGCTCTTAAATGTGGGCCGATCCGCGGCATCCCATTGCCAGCATTGGCGCATCAGGTCGTACACCTCCGGCGGGCAGCCGGGCGGTCGCTCCATGCGATAGCCCTTCTCTAGCTTATGATAGACATCGGTGAGATCAATGCCCGGATACGGCGACATGCCGTACGTCGCAATCTCCCACAGCAGCACGCCAAAGGCCCAGACATCCGACTTGGTGCTAAACTTATTGTAGGCCAATCCCTCGGGGGCGGTCCACTTGATGGGGAACTTGGCGCCGGCATGCGCCGTATAGGTATCATCGCGCATTAGCCGTGCCAGTCCGAAATCAGCCACCTTGACCAGTTTGTTGTCACCCACCAGGCAGTTGCGTGCGGCCAGATCGCGGTGAATGTAATTGCGGGACTCCAGATAGCTCATACCCGAGGCAATTTGCGTGGCCATATAGAGCAGAGCCACCGCATCCAAAGTCTCACGGCCCGCGGAGCGTAGAAAGTCCAGGAGATTGCCATGCGACATGAACTCGGTGATGATGTAGAAGGGCGGCTCACGGGTGCAGACACCTAAAACGGAACAGAACACAAAAATAACAACAGGCAGGGATTACCGGCAGGGTAAGAATACCCACCAATTAGCTGCACCAGATTCGGGTGTTTCATCTCCTTCATAATGGCCGCCTCCTCCAGGAAATCCTTCAGGGCCATGGTATCCTCTTTCAGTGTCTTCACAGCCACAGTATTGCCATACCGTTTCCAAACGGCCTCATACACCTCACCATACTGGCCACCACCCAGTTTGTGCTTCATCATGATGTCCGTACGGCAGATCTCCCACTCATCGGGCTCCGGACTTAGGGGGAAGACTGTGGGTTTATTCTGTTTGGGTGCTGGATACAGCAGTGGCGTGATCAGACCATGACCCTCATGTGGCACACTATGATGATGCACCAGCTCGGCCAGGGTATTGAATTTCGCCTCCTGGGTGACAAACACCTTGCCATCGGGATCCTCAGAGATGCGATAGTGATACACGCGGCCTTCGTATCTGGGCAAGGGAGAGAGGGAAACATAAATATTGATGCCAGAAAGGAGTCTCTTTTTTCTCACCTCAAACTGATGCTCCTCTGACCCGGTGAACTTTCGCTTTCCCTTACCAGAAAGCTTCCATTGATGCCCGAACTGAGTAGATATTCGGCTGCATTGCGTGAGATGGGGCCATGATACCATGAATGCTTCTCCAATGAGTTCAGCGGCGTCACATAGTTCGATGGCACCCAACCCACATTGCCCGAGTCCGAGTGCGCTTCGCACCATTCTCCCGACTTGTTATAGCTGAGTATTCGCACTTGTTCACCCTTTTTCAGGCTCAGCTGATTCTCTCCCCCCGCCTGGAAGTCGTACAGAGCCACAAACAGCTGTGGATCATCCTCCTCTGGTCCGGGGGCCAATAGATTCTCTTTGGATGTCCAGCGATGAGCCGACTCAAATACTGATGATGTTCCCCCCAGCGTTGAGTCCTGCTGCAGTTCAGCGGCATCCGCCAGCAATGTGGCCGCCGTGCTACCGGCAGGAATGTGTGGCAATGGACGCGACTGGAGCAATGCTTCTGCCATGTGGAGAAGGAGAGAGAGAGAGAGGGAGGAGTTAAGTTGAGTGAACCGATCATGGCTGACAAACAATGCAAGTGGAGTTCTGTCTGTCAAGGTAAACCCGTTTCGCTCACACACGCACACTGACACCGGAATGCGGACAATTTGTGGGACGTTCTGAGACGTTCTTTTTCCATTGAGAAAATAAATTATGCATAAAGCGGCATAAAATTACACAAAACGACCAGGAACCAACAGAACAGAGAACAGACAACAACACGAGGCTTTTATTGTGGGAAGTTCTAACAGATTTTAATGGCAATCTATCTCAGTGGCTGCTGCTGCTGTCGGATGCATCTGAGGTGTGGGGTGTGAGGTGTGTGTATTTACCATAACAAAGACAAAGTTGGTGCACTCTAGTACCGTAAGTACAAGTATTTTTAATACCAGTACTTAATTACTTATTTTAAGTACCATTTTTCAACCCAGATTTACATAAATGTCTACTGAAATTCTATTCGGGCTATTTTAAAACCTGAAGGTTTGTAGATCAATCCCAATTACTTTTACAATTAGAATACGTACCCACCCTATATATCATATTATATGAGAAAAAGCTCTCCTGGCTGAGGTGGAGTACTACAGAATATTGAAAATGGAGGAAAGATTGCAGACTGATGACAAGTATCTTAAAAGATCGGCGGGCAATTGCAGAAGACTTGCAGGATAACATGTTGTAAAATTGGTGACAAGTCATCCCTAAAGGTTATATTGATCCGGCATCGATAAGTATATAGAGGGTCGAACAAAATGTCATACAAAAACAAGAAAGAAAGTCGGTCAAGCCCGACTATAACATACTCTGTACCAAGAAATTTTGTCTTTTGATCATAACTCGAAAACCGTTCATCCGATCTTCTTCATTCCTTTGGCGGATCGATAAGTTATTCTAATAACTAAATATGTCCAGAAGGAACAAGCCATCTATCTACAAAACTGTGGGAGATATGACGTTTTTTCTAAATTGCGGGGGCGGGAGGGGGCGTGGCCAAAATTGAAAATAAACTTGATCTGCCTGCAGACATAAGAAGCATATGTCCCATACACGTCAAACCTCTATCTCTTACCATCTCTGAGATCTGTGCGTTCATACGGACAGACAGACAGACGGACAGACGGACATGGCTGTTGATGCTGATCAAGAATATATATACTTTATGGGGTCGGAGATGCTTCCTTCTGGATGTTACATACTTTTGCACAAACTTATAATACTCTATGTACCTACGGTACAGAGTATAACAAGAAATAAAGTCGGTCAAGCCCGACCATAACATACTCTGTACCAACGAAATTATACGCTCAGCATACATTTTGATGCAGCTGAAAGCAGCGCTGCTACTGCGCTGCAGCAGCGAACAGTCTTTTGATCATAACTCGACAACGGTTCATCCGATCTTCACCATTCCTTTGGAGGATCGATAAGTTATCTTGATTACTAAATATGTTCAGAAGAAATGACCCATCTATCTTTAAAACTGTGGGAGATATGACGTGTTTTCTAAATTGCGGGGGCGGAAGGGGGCGTGGCCAAAATTGAAAATAAACTTGATCTGCCTGCAGACATAAGAAGCATATGTCCCATACATGTCAAACCTCTATCTTCTACCATCTCTGAGATATGTGCGTTCATCTGGACAGACAGACGGACATGGCTATATCGACTCGGCTGTTGATGCTGATGAAGAATATATATACTTTATGATATCGGAGATGCTTCCTTTTGCCTGTTACATACATTTGCACGACTTTAGTATACCCATTTTACTCTACGAGTAACGGGTATAATTATCTTGGGGATACGATTTAGGCTTCCAAATTGATAAGTATCATTGGCTAGAGAAAGGCGATTCACGTCTTAAAACTCGTCAGAATACTGAACCGAACCGAACCGTTGTTCTTTGTGATTTTCGGTTCGTTTCACCAGCTGGAAAAAGCGGTTCGATTCGGTTCGGTTCACAATAGGTTTGCATCCTTGGTTTTTGAGCCCCTGTCATTCCTTTTTACTGATCCAATGTCTCCCCTCTCTGTTCATTAGCAAAGTGTAAGAAGCAGTTGGGAATTCTAAAAACGGTTTCGTGTTAAAATATGATTTTGAAGCACTTTATGCAAGGAATTTTTAACGTGATTAGTAGTTTTTTTTTTTGTTACTTGCCGATATAAGTACACAAATTCTTGATTTAAGCTTGTTGGCCTTTATTTCATCAAATTTGTTCCTACCTAGCAAAACAGGCTTGAAAATTGGAGTATCCAGCAAACATTTTGTGGCATTTTTGTGTCCTTTTTGTACACTCGTTTTTCGATCGTAAATGATTAGCTAAATGACTTTTAGCTCGTTCTTCTAAACAATAAATACTCGCTTTCGTATCATTTGCGACTCTTTTTCAACTCATATTTCGATAAATCACTTGTTGAGCATTTATATGAGTCATTTTAAAGACTTTTTTTAGTCCTAATTTCTAATTAAAAAGTAATCTCATCTTATATATCAAAAGCATCGAAAAAGACTCATCAAGGTGGTTTTCATTAAATGAATATACCAAATGTTAAGAGGGTACAAAGCTGTATACATTCTATTCTGAACTTTTGAATTTATTTCTCCCAATCGTCAATGCTTTTAAAAAACTTTTAAAAATGCGTATATTTCTTCAAAATTCTATACAGTATTAGTGTCTCCTATTCCTATTCCTATTCCTATTCCTATTCCTATTCCTATTCCTATTCCTATTCCTATTCCTATTCCTATTCCTATTCCTATTCCTATTCCTATTCCTATTCCTATTCCTATTCCTATTCCTATTCCTATTCCTATTCCTATTCCTATTCCTATTCCTATTCCTATTCCTATTCCTATTCCTATTCCTATTCCTATTCCTATTCCTATTCCTATTCCTATTCCTATTCCTATTCCTATTCCTATTCCTATTCCTATTCCTATTCCTATTCCTATTCCTATTCCTATTCCTATTCCTATTCCTATTCCTATTCCTATTCCTATTCCTATGTATATTGACTAGTTTAGTTATAGTCTTGGCATATTGACAAAAAAATATATATATTTAGATATAAAATTGCATGCAATTTACTAATCATTTGCTCAACAATAACAATCAACAGAAGATTTTGTAGAATAATCACTAAAATAAAGTGGAAAGAGGTACAGAAAGAGTTATTCAGTGACAGTTAATTAGTGACTTTTGTTTAATGAAACAGAGTTAAGAAGCAAAAGACATTGAACAAGTTTTACAAAAGAAAAGTTTACTTAAAAAGAGTCCGTGAAAAGGGGAAGAATCACTAAAATAGAGTAAAAAGAGCTACTGAGAGTCTTTGAAAAGAATCACTGACTGAAAGTCACTGAACAAGGGACAAGGATAAGAGCATAAGTCATTGGAAAAGGGTCACTGAACAAGAGACACTTACTTAGAGTCGCGTAAAAAGAGTCAGTGAACAACAGATACTGAAGAAGAGTCACTAAAGAAGATTCACTAAAGGAATGTTAAGAGACACTAATTAAAAGTCACCGAAAAAGAGTCACTGAACAAAAGACACTAATCAAATGTCAAATGTGATCAAGAGGCACTGCCCAAACATTAATAATTGAAGAAGAAAATGACAAGAGTCACTGAATCAGAGTCACTTATCAAATGTCACTGCACAGAAAACAAAAAAGATCCAAAATAGTATCCATTTCAACGGAGCTGAAAAATCATCCCAAGGATCATCATTTTTCATATCCTTTGGATGATTTTTAGCTCTTTTGGATGATTAAAAGGATATTTCAGACATATCCCTCCCAAATGGATACCGGAAATCATACTTTTTATACTCTGTACCGTAGGTACATAGAGTATTATAAGTTTGTGCAAAAGTATGTAACATCCAGAAGGAAGCATCTCCGACCCCATAAAGTATATATATTCTTGGTCAGCATCAACAGCCGAGTCGATATAGCCATGTCCGTCTGTCCGTCTGTCTGTCCGTATGAACGCACAGATCTCAGAGATTGTAAGAGATAGAGGTTTGACGTGTATGGGACATATGCTTCTTATGTCTGCAGGCAGATCAAGTTTATTTTCAATTTTGGCCACGCCCCCTCCCGCCCCCGCAATTTAGAAAAAACGTCATATCTCCCACAGTTTTGAAGATAGATGGCTTGTTCCTTCTGGACATATTTAGTTATTAGAATAACTTATCGATCCGCCAAAGGATTGAAGAAGATCGGATGAACGGTTTTCGAGTTATGATCAAAAGACAAAATTTCTTGGTACAGAGTATGTTATAGTCGGGCTTGACCGACTTTCTTTCTTGTTTTTTCTCTGTGTGGACCAAAAGCACTTATCAAATGTCACTGAACAAGAGGCACTGCACAAAATAGAACAATTGAAAAAGAAAATGTTCACTAATTTAGTTCATTTACTCCTAAACAACCCTTAACTAATTTATACCAAAGGTTTAGTGAGGCTCTTTTAATTTCGGTGATGGATTTCAGTAATGGTTTTACAAATTCTGTAGAATGAGTTGCAGAAACCAGCTGTGACTTTAGATAACAGATGCCTATTAAGCTTTGCTTTCCCCATTTCAAATAATTTGGACGATTTAACTATCCTACAATTGTTTTACAATTCTTTCATTATCTGCTGACTCAAACTGTTAATTGCTTTTTACACATTACCGAATCAATGTCAAGGTGTGCTCATTCTTCTAATGACTTTTTGCCTCACGTATTGATTGTCAAATGCAGTTTCATAATAGTTTCTATGACTCACACACACAGACAACTGCTAATCTCTGGCAGAACAGACCACCATGATAATGGAGGGGCCAGATAGAATTTGACATATCCGCTGCTCGCTCCCCAGCCGGAACACTCTACCTTTTCACTTCTGCTATTAATATTTCCTGTCTCGCGTGCATAAATTAACAAGCACGGGGGAAACCCTTCTCAAATCATTCATTAACTATTTATTATTTGAATTTTATGGCTTTCCAAATCGCAGCACACCCACATCCCAAGGAAAGAAATGTGTGCCGACAATTGGGTGGGTTAGGCAGGCAGGCAGGCAGGCAGGCAGGCGGCTTAGACTGCTGCTAGGGGTGGGGGTGGGGCGGAAGTGGCTGCTTTAGCCTACACAAAACCGTTGCTCATTCAAATGTAAATTTCTCAATTATTTGTAATAAGCTCAAAAGCTGCATAGAAATCAAAAGAGTGTGAAAATTTCAATACAAGATTTGTTATACTCAGTCATCAGAAGTTATTCAAAAAGATACTAAAAGATAAACGTCGTCATGCCTTATTCTAAAAATATATATTTAGTATATACAAACTCATCGTTATCTTTAATTAATAACAATGACACTACTTAAATTGGTTGTTGTTACCTAAATTCATGTGATATTTGCCTGGATGGCTGCGAAAAGAGCTGTGTTTGGTACCTGCAGAAGAAAAAACAGTTTAGACAAACACACTGAAAGTGGGCAATGATGGACCAAAAATTATAAAATATTATATTACACATAATAAAAATCTATTTACAGTTAGAGATGATGATGTGGATGATGGACGACATCAAAAGCGGCTTAAGTGCCCCAACAACAGATGGAGTCCAATTAGAAGAAGAACAACTACAACTACAACTACTAGACAGAGCCACGCCCCCTTGGCATTTGACAGAAAAAAGAGAATTTCCTTCTGCCAAAAGAAAAATGTGATTTTGTGTGTGTGTGTGTGTGTTGAATGAATGAGGCTAATGAACTTTAAAGTCGTCTCCCAATTGTACACATGGCGGTTGAGACGGATTGAAACTGCTCTGGGGCTCCACACACATCCGTCAGCTACTTATGCCAAGTTATTAGTAGGAATTGGAGCAAAGTTGTTGAGAGAGATTTTCATGTGAGATGGGGAGCGAGCGGGGGGGATAATGATGATGATGATGATGCGGTATGACAAACAACAAGTGAAATGAAGCTTAGTTCCCCCCCTTTTTTTTTGAGCGAGTTGAGCCAAAGCAAAACTTTTGTGTGAATGAACCTTACATATTTGATACCTCAGTGTCACTTACACTCTGAGGCATCACTTCATATATATATCTTAAGAATTATGCAATTGACGGATTTTAGACTCCCCCAAAAATAATTGTCAAACCCCTCTTGAATAAAAGGTCTCCGTTCTTTAAAGAATTCGATCTCTACCTTCAACCCACCCAACATTTGGAAGATCATTCTGACAAAATCAGCTTAATGAGTCTTTTTCCAGCCCTTTTAATGATTCAAAAAAGGATTACTATCTTGTGCGATTAAAAGAAGACTCCAAAATGAAATTTATGACTGTTTTAATCAGATTGAGGACTCAAAAAAGACTCAAAATGAGATTAGAAATTTCATAAAATGTTTGCAGGGAATACATGTGGCGTCCCACCCAACAATTGGAAGATCATTTTCATAAAAAAAATCACCTTGATGAGTCTTCTCCGACTCCTTTTGGTGATCCAAAAGAGATGCCTATCATATGCGATAAATTGAGACTCGAAAATGACTCATACAGCCATGCTCCCATTTTCGCTTTCGCAAAACTTTGCGATTTGATCACCAAATCGTAAAAGTTGGTGCTCCGAAATGAGTCCGTGAAATGAGAAGTAAATGCAAAATTTAGGTTGATGCACAGGCAGACAGTCCACGGAACTATTTTTATTCAGATCTTTAACCTTTTTCGATTTGTCTTACGGACTTATCCACTCAATTCGCATTAAGGCAATATTTTAATCAATTATTTTATAGAGATACACAAAATTGAGCGAGATGGAAAACTGCTCACAACAACAACAACTTGCGATTTGGCCATGGTATATATCGATATATGACAATCGATAGCATGAGTAGTGGCGCTCATCAGCTGTTTTTGTTATGTGAAATGACGCAAAACAAGTTGGGAATGGAACATTATCGATACGAAAAACTTGCGAATTTCGGAGCGCTCTTAACTGAAATCGTACGAATTTGCTGAAATCGCAATTCGCAAAAATAACTGAAAACCGGAGCATGGCTGATAAATATGCTTAAAATGTGATTTAGTGCAATACGACAAAAAAAAAGGACTCTCAAATGACTCGAAACTGATTGGAAAATTATCAGAAGAACGAGTCAAAAGCGACTCTTCAAGAAGAATCGCGGCTAGGGTACCATTTTCTCCTGACAAAAGTATCTGATATCTCTGATCAGAAAAAGAGCGCATTTATGACTATAAAGAAAGACTCGAAAGTGATGAAAAGTTTGATATAATGTTTGCTGGTTATCCGAGCTTGAATCAATAACCCTGATATTTCTGGGGAAAAGCGTATTGTACCCGCTGATCTGCATTATGTAGGGCTGTTTTCATACCCTTGCAGAGGGTTTTATAAAACTGTCTGGATGTTTGTAACGCATAGAAGAAAGCATCTCTGACAACATAAAGTATATATGTATTTGCAAGAAGTCTTGTTTTCAAAATCGGATGACTATAGCATATAGCTGCAGTACGAAAGATCGGTCGAAAAACTAGTTTTAGTAAGAAAAACTTGTTTGTTTTCAATGGAAACGCCTCCAAACTTTGTTATACTTAGTTTGCTGTACTTTCCCATGATTCCACCAAGTTTGATCGAAATCTGACATCTCTATAGTATAGCTGTCATAGAAAAGTAAAGTCTGAAAAGTAGTCAAAGTGAGAAAAACGTTTTTTTTTTAATGTAAATGTCCTTAGAATTGGTTTTTATTCATTTGATATGATTTAACACAATTCTACAAAGTTTTGTCAAAATCGGTTGACTATAGCATATAGCTGCAGTACGAATGATCGGTCGAAAATGAAGTTCTATTGAGAAAAACTATTTTTGTTTTCAATGGAAACGCCTCTAAACTTTGTATTTTTTAGTTAGCTAGGCTTTTTCATAATTCTACCAAGTTTTGTCGAAATCGGACACCTATATGGCATAGGTGTCATCAAAAAGTAAGGTCCCAAGAGAAGTCTTAGTTAGAAAAATGTGCTGCAAGGGTATACAAACTTTGACCGAGAGATAGGAAAGGAAATGAGGGAAGTAAAGACAGAAGAGGATTCGCAAACCCCTCTGTAGGTTACCGAAAGTCTTGTTTCTAAAAATCGCATTAAAATTAGTGATTATTATTTTATTTTCTAACCTAACCTGGACTGGAACTTGAACTAGGGACCTGGGGCAAACTTTAACAAGAAAAAGCATCTTATCGAATTCGACTACCAAAAGCACTTGCGTGAGTCACAGTTAAGAACGCAGTCAAATGCTAAGCCCTCAGCTGCCTGCCTGTTATATATTCCGAAAGCAGGGGACTTAAGCACTTGAGAATTACAAGCGGTGTCTTTATATAATTTTCCAAATTTTGGGGCCGATTTTGTACAGTAAATTTTGTATATTTTAAGGGAAGAATTTCTCAGCAAACCGAATATCAGTTGTCCCCCTTTCTATACTCCGAAACCATTTTAGGTCAATTTTCTACATAAATTTTTATATAGATTTCTCAATTTAAGAATCCGAGGTATGCATTTCTTTTTCAAGGGCAAAGTCGCCCTTAATTTAAGAAACTTTTTAGAAAAGCATCCACAAACAAGAAAGAAAGTCGGTCAAGCCCGACTATAACATACTCTGTACCAAGAAATTTTGTCTTTTGATCATAACTCGAAAACCGTTCATCCGATCTTCTTCATTCCTTTGGCGGATCGATAAGTTATTTTAATAACTAAATATGTCCAGAAGGAACAAGCCATCTATCTTCAAAACTGTGGGAGATATGACGTTTTTTCTAAATTTCGGGGGCGGGAGGGGGCGTGGCCAAAATTGAAAATAAACTTGATCTGCCTGCAGACATAAGAAGCATATGTCCCATACACGTCAAACCTCTATCTCTTACCATCTCTGAGATCTGTGCGTTCATACGGACAGACAGACGGACAGACGGACATGGCTATATCGACTCGGCTGTTGATGCTGATCAAGAATATATATACTTTATGGGGTCGGAGATGCTTCCTTCTGGATGTTACATACTTTTGCACAAACTTATAATACTCTATGTACCTACGGTACAGAGTATAAAAATACAGGCACACACACTACCCGCTGCACCACACCCGGCGAAACATTAATGAATTCGGGTTTGATTAAAGAAGTGACAAATGAGATGTCTTATACATGTATAGTAGGAACTCAGTTTGTGCTCATGATTGAAGGCAATCAAATAGGCAGTAAGCTGCAACACAAATTTGAGTCCATTCAGTTGACCTGCTATAAAATGAATACAATATGCTTCAATCAATATTGTTATCTCTCAGCAGATTGCCAATGATAGTTTTTTTCCCCACACACACACTTGAATGAGCCCTTGGTGTGGCTATTCAAAGACAATAGCTTTTCACTCAACCTTGGGGTCCTAAACATTTTCTATTTAATGACCCTTAAGCGACAGTTTTCTCTACACTGCTCCTGCTCCCTGCTGTCTATGTCCAGTTCACATTAAACTTGATGTGTCTACCATTTATTATCTTTGTGTCATTGCCAGGCTAGCCCACTCCACCCACCCACTCTCTCTCCTCTAATGTGTGTGATTTATTGAAATGCATTTCTTTTCATTCAGTTGAAGGCTTCATTCAATAATTCATTCATTCACTCATTCATTCATTAGTTCTTTGACACACAGTTCATTCAATGCACTTGCATATGTAGTAGTAGTTGTTGTTGTTGTTGTGTTTTTCTTCTTGTTTCGCTTTGCATTTGAGCACGTCTCGTTTTTTAGTTCTCCAGCTCAAGGGCTTTTGTGTCATGCCCCGGAATGGGTTTGGGTTTGGGTTTGGGATTTTAGCCTCTGGCTTCTCTCCTTTACTTGTCAGATTTCATTCACACACACAAGGGCGGACCTGGGGTGTACACTAAAGTGTCTGGGGGGCGTGGCCAGTCAACAGTAATAAACTTTTACGGTTTTAAATTTAATTAGTCATTTCTCTGGCTTTCGTTCGGTGTGCAAAAAAAAAAAGCTCAAAAAATGCAGGAAAAAACAGCAACAACTTTTGGCTAAACTAATTACGTGTATATCCAAGGGGTTTAAGGTAGAATTAAAGAAGAACTTGATTTTAATTATATCACTGTGGCCGGCAGTTTAGGCTAGTGACGAAAGCATAGACTAAGAAAATAATACCGACCATTCGAATCGCATATTCCCTTCAAATAATGTTCTTATATTGAACTTTAAGTGAACTTTGTCAACCAAAGTGAAAAGTTTAGTGCCCTTTTTTCAATAGCCCATTTAGATTTTCCTGAATTTGTGTACTCAACCACAATTTAGTCAATTTTTGTTGGTTTTAAGCCGCATTTTGAAGTAGAATCTTTGAGATATTTGTTTGATTTATGAGAAATTCTTTCTTAAAACAGAACGAAAACTATTTAAACTTTTACACAGAAAAACAAGAAAGCTAAACTTAAATATTTTCAAAAAAATACTCTTTTTCCCATTTTCCGACCGATCGTTCGTATGGTAGCTATATGATATAGTCAGCCGATTTGGCCAAAAATTTGTAAAACTGATGTGAATCACGTGAAACAAACAAATACAAAATTTTAGGAGGCTACCATTAAAAACAACAAATTTATTCTAAGTAAGAATGTTTTTCAGACATATCTTTTGTATGGCAGCTATACCATATAGTTGTCCGATTTTGATCAAATTTGGTAGAATTATTAAAAAACATAGAAAATCTACGATTACAAAGTTTGGAGACGTTTCCATGGAAAACAAAAAAGTTTTTCATACTAAAACTAGTTTTCCGACCGATTGTTCCTATGGGAGCTATGATATATAGTCATCAAATCCGGTCGATTCCGACATATTAGTAGTGTGCAGCAAAAAGAAGACCCTGATCAAGAATATATATAGTTTATGGGGTCGGAAATGAATATTTCTATGCGTTGCAAACTTCTGGGCAAAATTATAATACCCTTTTGCAAGGGTATAACAAGAGCCATGTGACTTAGCATGCTTTTAATCAACCAACTTATCTGTAAATCATCATCATTTGAATGATTTTCAACTCCGTTGGATACAGTAAATCATCGAATGGATATTTTGTAATATTTTAATATCCAATTTTCTCTGTGTACTTCTTTTAAAAGTCGGTTAATTTGTCTACAAAATCTGCACCAAATTTGGGTAAATAAATGCTTTCATCACCAGCCAATTTGCATCACAAGAAAACTTTTACATTCGTCTCTTGATTCTTAACTAAAATTCACAAAAAAGTTTTCCGTAAATCAAGTACCTCATTCAACATTTTAGCCAGCACAAGGACATTCTCGTTGGCAGCCTCGACGACCACAAAATCTTTAATCAATATAACATCCAACCCACCCACTTCCCACCGCTCTTCTGTCCCACTCTCAGCCAGCATCTTCTTCAATTACATGGCTCGCGGTGATGCGATTTTATGGATGACACTTGAAAGAGGTTTTTCATTATTGATTTTTCTGTTCTCCTCTGGGTTCTCTCTTTAATATGTATTTATTGCACTCACTTGATTTTTCATCAACTTCTTGCTTGGGCTCTAACATATGGTGGTCCCTGGTGGAGGGGGGTGCCAAGAGTCTTTGTGTGCGCTGCCTGCAGGGCTGCGTCACATGTCAAACGTAGCTAACTGCGTGTACCCGTGTACCCTCATCCTAGGACTAGCCTTGAGTGCGGAATCCTTACAAAAAGTGGTAAAATTGCCCGCTGGCTCTTTGGCGAGTCAAGCCAAGGGTGGATTTTTTTCTTTTTTTTTTTTGCCAAGTGCAGGGCCATCCCCTCCATCTCTCTCTCTGTCTCTCTCTTTCTCTCTGTGTGTGAATAGCAAGAAGAAAAAAAAACTTTCCTTTTGTTTTCGCATCTTCTCGGCTCGGCTTTTACAAGCATTTCCAACTTTGTTGTATGTTCTACGTAGTTCAGTTCAACATATTTCGCACTTTGTTTTTTGGGTGAGGGGAGGAGTAGAGAAGGGTAGTAGGAACCTGGCTGCAAATGCAAATATGCATTCTTATTCAAAAAAAGAAAAAAAAAACAAATGGGGGGGGGGAAAACAAATTCTGAAATTCTTCAACATTTATTCATTTCCTACATTTCGTGTGGCTGTCAGTTGGTTTACTTGTCATGTTGGATTAAACAGACAGAAAACGAGGGAAAATGAGGTAAGGGATAGTATAGTAATTTTAATAACGTATTTTACCTTTAAATATGACAACAAAAATGCTGGAAAAATAACAAAAGGTTCGAAAAGCTCATTAAGTCTCAGGAAACTGTTCCGTATTGAATATATTTTCACTATATTTCAAAATCTTTTAAAAATATCAATTTAATATTAAGTCATTTGATTTGAAAAGGTACTTAGATTTTCAGTTGGTCCTTCGAGCCGGATATTCTGAAAATCTTGTTGTGAAAATGGTCAAGTTTCACAAATGAGAAATGTTTCGTTTTCAAAAGCTTTTTAGGTTGGTGTTTTATGGGCCTATAGAATTACTTTTGTTTACTCTGACTTCCTTATTGCATTTGTAAGCTGAAAATCTCAGCTACTCTGAGGTTTCTCCTTTTAAAAATACCAATCAACATAATCATCATCATAATCACGTCAACGAAATGAATGAGAATCGGATTTCTATTTTGGTTTTAGTTAAAGAAGAGGAACAGAAGAAACTGGTTCAAATATGAAAATCTGGTTCAGAAGCGGTTCGCATTGCCGCTAGAAACTCCTACTTTTAAGGCTCGTTAAGGCTCGTCTGCCTTATCGGCAGACACGCTGCACGACTAGGACACTAATAAAACTAATTTACTTTGCAACAAGCCCTTTTTCATTAGATTCAGTGGAAACTCGGATTGTTTTTACTCGAAAAAAAAAATAGGGGAAAATAAACTTCGGCTCGGCCGCAGTTTGTATACCCTTGCAGCACGTTTTCTAACTACTTTGAAGGACAACAAACAAGTTATTCTTACTAAGACTACTTTTCTAACCTTACTTTTCTATGACAGCTATACTATATAGATGTCCGATTTCGATCAAACTTGGTGGAATCATGGAAAAGCATAGCAAACTAAGAAATACAAAGTTTGGAGGCGTTTCCATTGAAAACAAAAAAGTTTTTCTCACTTAAACTAGTTTCTCGACCGATCATTCATATGGCAGCTATATGCTATGGTCAACCGATTTTAATAAAACTTTGAGTAATTGTGTGAAAGCTTATAAAATAATTATATGCCAATTTTAAAGAGTTTTACATTGAAAACAACAAAGTTTTTCTTACTAAGACTATTTTTCTAAACTTACTTTTCTAGGGCAGCTATACTATATAGTTGTCCGATTTTGACCAAACTTGGCACAATGATGGACAAGCGTAGAAAACTAGTAAAGACAGAGTTTGGAGACGATTGCATTAAAAACAAAAAAGTTTTTCTCACTAGAACTAGTTTTTCGAACGATCGTTTCTATGGCAGCTATATGTTATAGTCATCCATTCCATTCCATATTTGTATCAGAAGACTTTGTGCAAAGTTTGGTTGGGATAGCCTTAAAACTGACGGAGGAGATAGCATAGAAACAGACGGACATGGCTATATCTACTCAGCTCGTCATGCTGACCAGGAATATATATACTTTATGTGGTCGGAAATGCTACCTTTTATGCGTTACAACTGCTAAAAAAAAAACACGCCCCTAGGGAAAGAGAAACTCCCGGAAAACTCCTACAAAAGGTTTGATAAAACAAAGTCGAGGCTGTAGGTTCAGCTAGTACATCATACGAAAGTAGAGCTGATCAAACTGAAGAAATTTATGCACAGATTAGAGCATTTGTCATAGAATGTAACTTTTCCCAAGCAAAACAATAGTAACCAAAATGCCAGCACACACAAATGGCAATTCATAACAAACAAAAACTTAAACAACAATCTCAGCTTTAGTGCTTAATACTATTCACCCACGCATTTTGTTTGTTATATTTTCCCATGGCTCATTGTTCATCTTCTGGCATCTGCCTGCTGTTCTCAATTGTGTGACCCTCGCATGAAGCTTTTTTCCTATCTGGCTTATCTTTGATGGTCAAATGCTTTGGTTTTTTTATCGCTTTCAACAAAAAAAAAAATGTATTATCTGTGAAATACGCCCACGTTGACGTGAAATGTTTGAGAATGAAAATGTTTCAGTCATTGAAATGGACATGCAAATGAATGAGCGAAATAAAAACAATATAGAAAAAGCAGAATACTTGACAATAAGCCATAAAAACATAAACAAAACAACAAAAAATGTGAATGGGCCATGTGTGTGGAATTCTGGGATGCCTCATCTACAGTGGAAGCAGACAGCAGGCGTTTAAGCATAAAGCAGAACTTAACAAACTGTCTTAGTTGGTACCACTGTGCATGCCTCTGCTGAGTGACTCACTCACTTGACACTCGCTTGTGTATATTATAGTGTGTGCTTGTGTGTGGGACCAACGCGTCGTATGCTTATTTTTGTACGTTTTTCTATTTCTCTTTTATGATTGTCATTTGCATAGCCACAAAATTGTGCATGCCCATGGATTTTCATTTGTGTTGACTTGGTTGCTGTTGTTGCTGTTGTAGTTGTTGCTGGCTGTTTTGGCCACCAGACGCGACGGCAACGCCAACAATTATAAGTCAATTTTCATTCACAAACAAAACAAAATACCAGAGACCATGGGCCCGCGGGACAGTGAGTGGTCAAAGTAAACACGTCACGTGATGTGTAAAGTTCAACTACCTTTTCAAATATTGTAAAAATGTTTATTTGCGTTGCGCAAAACAGCTGTAAAGCGGCATGTAAAGTAGTAAAAATGCATGGGTATAAACATTGAGTGAAATTAACATCAAACTGCAGTTAACCATATTTTTGGTTATTAAACATTCATTTTCTGGTATGTATATAAAAATTTGTATTCTCCAACAAAATTAACAATTTTTTTATGGCGAAATGAACCAACCAGAACATTTTTAAGCTATTAATCCTTGGCAGCTAATAAACCTGCTTTCTGGCAGATGTAATACAAACAGCTTTGAAGTATTAACTGACCCCATATGGGTCGAGGAGGTATCCAGAGCAATAACGCGTTGCACTATTACAAACAAATCTATATGAGGTCCTTTTAAAGAGCATTGAAACTTTAAAGATTTTAGATTTCTGGTAAGGCTGCTACAAACCATTCTGTATCCCGAGATCCAATTGGAGTTAACTTCTCGTCACTCGATCCAAATTCGCTTTATTTGATATACAGATTATATGATTGTATTTTGATTGTATATTTATTCCATTTAGAGCCCATCTCGCAGTTCTGTATGTCGATTTGAACCTTATGGCATATTTTTGAATGGGCGAAAATCTTTTCTACGAATCGTTTCGACCCAAAACCAATACCATTCCCATTTGATTTGGGTCGAAAGCGATTTGTAGAAAGAGTTTGCATGAAGCGACTTGGAAATGGTTTGATTTTGTTTATCTACAGTTTAAAATGATTTTGAATCTGATCTAATAGATGGAGATATTACTATATATTTTGCAAACTCATAAGAACCAGCTCTTTTCGGGGTTTTTGGGTACCTCTTACCGGATTAGGACCCCGAATCTGTTCAACTTATGACTTCTTAAACCTGAACTAAAACCAGGCTTCACTTGTTTGGAAAAAAGTTAGAATAAAAAAGTTAGCTAAAACTTTTCTGTGCAATATTTAGATAGGTGCGGAATAAAATTCTATCTTAATTCAGAGTACTCAGGGGAGATCTAAAAATGTGAACTAAATTTTAGCAACTTTTTATGTGAAGTGTGAAGGAAAAGGTATGATAGCTACATCCTCTGGAAGGAAGACTGAACAATCTTCGTCAACTTGGCTTTGAATAGTTGGTTTCAAATCGCTTTATTTTCGTCGTCTTATTTAGTAATCATGCAGATTTGAGTGAATTCTCATATATAGGTTAAAAAAATCAATTGCAATATAAAATGAAAGCGTTATTCAAAGATGACTTTTAATAAAACAGATTATAAGAAGAGAAGAGTAAAAAACTAAAGTAAGAGTCAACATTAACATCACATATGGGCAACATAATGGAAACATTATGTCGAGCGTGAACCGATTTTGAGCCCAACCGGTTCGAAACCCGGAATTCCGATTTTTATTTTACTGTGAGCCGAACCTTTAAAGGCATAAAAGCTGAACCTGTTTCGTACCGAAAATTTTGGTTCAGTTCAAGAAAAATTATGTTCTTGAAAAAATTTGACAGTGAATTTTTTATTTCTACTGACGGTTTTGTACGGCTGAGTCCTACAATCGGCAGAATAAAACTATTAAAAACTAAAACAAATGTATAAAAAAAATGGTGAGAGTTACCTCAAACATAATTACTTTAATTTTGTTGTGCCTGTAAACCTTTCGTTGGAAATGCCCATATTAGGCTACATAAGTTAGAGAATATCATGGAAGAGGTCTTAATAAAGTAACTTGACCTACCGACTATAGATTTAAGTATCAAATGGCTAAAAAGAATTGTCCATTAACCAATTGGTTAAAATTACTGACAATAATACATTTTTTTTAACGACTCAAGATGCTTTGAACCAAAGTTTGAATCAAAACTTTTGTTTAGACTAGGTTAGGTACGGGTTCTCTAACCAAAACTTAGACTTCTTGGTGCGTTCACAAGCTAGGATCAAAACGCCTGCAGATTTTCCGAGGTTTGTAGCCTTGCTAGCTAGTTCGTTCAAGTGGCACACTTGAAAAGACAGCCTAATTGGTAACTATTATAATTGAGAGAAAAGTTTAAGTAAATCAAAACTCTACTTTACTGATGCTCTACTGATACTCATCAAAGTTAGCAGCAAATTGATGGCCCAAAACGAAATTTCTGCAGAATTATAGAAACTTTTTCTCAACAATTTGAAACATTAAAATTAATGGCTCAATTTAAGATGGTAGCTGCATTTGGATGCTATTGTTCAATCACTCTTGAAGTTATTGGAATTTGTAAGCCCCTTTTCACGCTCTCTTTCCGCGCTTTCAACGCAATTTTCATCATATCAATTAACAAAAAAAAAATGGTTGCTACCGAAAAAAAAAATGAATTTAAAGATCAAAGTTTCATTGCTCAAGCGTGTAATTGCACGACGCACGGTGGCTTTTAAAAAGTGCCCACCCACCAATCAATTTTATCTAAGCACACACACACTCGCACACACAATTCAACACTTTGATTATCCAAAAAAGCTTTTTAATGGCCATAATTTCCCTTCGCTTTTTGACTGTCATTGCCATTGTCGCGTTTGCCATTTTACATAACCTGAACTCCCATCAGGTCTGTCATATCCGTTCATTTGTATGTCTAATTATTGTATAATGACAGGAACAACAAAAAAAACAAAAAAGGTTGGATTTCCCATTTGTTCAGCTGGGTTTGCCTTTGCCTAGTTCTTCTCTCTTCTTTATATAATCCCCAGGTCTTACCTCATTGTATGGCTTTTATTTTCATTTTCTGTCTGTTCCTACAAATTACGCATAAAATTTGATGAGCTGTTTTCACTTTTTTTTTATGTTAATAATTAACATTTTCACAGCAAATGATTTTCTATTTTACCGCTGTTTGTTGGTTACTCGAGCATGGCCAGGGGAAAAATAGTTGTTGGTAAAAGAAAAGAGGTCTTTTTTTGGTAAGTGATTGATTGAAATGTTTATCAAAACTTAATTTGTTTATTTTTATGATAAATGAATCAAATTGAAATTGTAAAAATGAAAAACGAAATCAGTGCAAAAGTGAAAGTTTAGCACATTATTTTCACCAAGTTGAATGAACTGACTGAAGTGATTGATATGAGAGGTGGAAATAGTAATGGAAAAAAAATCTATTAAATATTTTTGAGATTGGAAAAAGACTGTGTAAGTGTAAGATAAGCAGTATAGACAGATAAGGTGTTGGAAAACAGAGACACAGTTGGGATTTTGAAGGTTTTTTGGTTGTAAAATTTAGACAATTTGGTGCAGGGTTCAACACTTTGGTTAGTTAGTTTCAGCTCAGAATTAGGTAAATCCTACCAAAAACCCTGCCCAATTTTACTAAATTTCTCATTTCAGTTGCCTTCTTTCACTTTTACCCACACACACACACACACAAGCTTATCAATTTCTCCAAAGTCTTTAAAATAGACAGCTCTAAATTTTTGTTGTTTTTGTCTATTTCTCCATATTTTTTTTTTTGCACAAACAAATCAAGAAAATTGCCCCGCCATTTACCGTAGCAACAAAAAAGAAAACAGAAAAAGCATGACAAATGCAATTTAAAGAGGAAACCTGTTTCAATGTTGATAATAAAGCTTCTTTCGGCCTCTGTGTCTCTCAGCTGACCGGCTTCTGGCGCTGGACATGGTCAGTGAACCGTTTTGTGAAAAATTTGACCAAACAGAAGTTAATTTTCAGTTTAGCTGATCTTTGTCTGTGTGAAACATTTTTGAATAATTAATGTGAAATTTAATTCATTTAATTGCTGCCCCTAATGGACAAGCAGCAACCCTTCCTCCCCACACGCTCCACCACTTTCCGGTTTCTTGTGTTTTTGGCTCCATTCAAAGTATTTTGTGTCTTCTCTTCGCTTCTTTTTATTTTTTTTTGTTGTCTGGCGACGTCTGTCAATTTTTACGCCGTCTGGTCATATTTAAACGACATCCCACATCCGTGGCGTCGACGTTGTCGCAATTGCACTTGCTTCCAAGAATTGACAAACGAAACAAAAACAACAAAAAATAAACAACAATATATGTAAGTATGTGGCAGGAGGCAAAGTCTGAATCACCACCAAGTAGCAAGCAGATATGGATATGGGGATATGCCAGTCTTTTCCACTGAACATTTCTGTTCCTTTTCTAGGCTCTATTTTCTTTTGGCACAATCTCTTGTATATTCTTTTTACCCAGCAAGTGCGACAGCTGGCCGCACCTTGCTTGTCACCGACACTGACACTTTGATAAGAAGCTGTCAAGCAGAATTTCTTGTGGCGGTAAAAAGTTTATAGAATGATTGATAAGGGGAAATGTGAAAATTCACTTTGAAAGTTTAAAGCCAGTGCTTGCTTTTCTTGTCCACAAGAAGCGAACAACAAAAATCACAGAAATAAATAGAAATTTATTCTATTAACCTTCCGCTGTTCAGTTCTCATATTTTACTGCAGTTTTTTTTTTTGTCACGTCTTATAGAAGTTTACAGTTCGCTATAAGAGGCAAACTGCACCGAAATTTCCAGTACATAGACCTTACGATCAGGGCTGCAAACCCAAAAAATTTCGTGGATCTCCGGCTCCAATGGTTCAGGTTCAGAACTTGGAGGTTCAAGGTTTTTGGGCCAAGGTTTTGGTTCAAACCTTGGTTCAGCCCATGCTTTATACACGTTTATATAGTAAGCGACCCAAAACCGACATAAACTGTTAGGGAATTGTTTCGATTTTGGGTTAGGATGAGATTTCACAATACTTTATACAGGGTTGCCCATATTCGACGGACCCATGTTTTTTTTAAACAAATCAAAGAAAAAAATAAAAATTTGGCGGTTGGCAATCTTAATCATTTAATTTGTTCCAAGTAGATTTGTTTACATCAATTTTTGAATATGATATCTCTCAAATGGCCGCCTCTGGCGTTGATGGCGTATTGTGCCCTTTTTGCAGCATTTTCCATCGTTTTCGCCAGAGGCAGCATTTCGGCCGGAATAGTGGCTATTTCTTCACGAATGTTGTCCTTGAGCTCTTCTACGGTCCTTGGCTTGTTAACGTAAACCTTTGACTTCAAATATCCCCACAAGAAGAAGTCAGGCGGCGTCAAATCGGGCGAACGCGGTGGCCAGTCCAAATCACCACTTTTCGACATCAAACGGCCCGGAAACAATTTCTTCAGAAAATCGATTGTTATGCGACTTGTGTGCGGTGGAGCGCCGTCTTGTTGAAACCAGAACTGCCTCATACGCTTTCGACGAATAATTGGCATCACAAAATTGGTCATCATGTCGCGATAACGCTCCTGGTTGATGGTAACAGCATGGCCATTTTCATTTTGGAAGAAAAACGGCCCAATGACCGTTTTCGCACTAACGCCGCACCAAACTGTGACTTTTTCGTCATGAAGAGGCACTTCTTGAATCTCCTGAGGATTTTCAGTGGCGTAAATACGGCAATTTTGCTTATTTACGGTCCCATTCAATGTGAAATGGGCTTCATCGGACATGATAATTTTGTTTTCACAATTGACTTGTTCTGTTGAATGTAAATTTCAACTATTTCAGAGCGCTCGCGTGGCGTGTATCGTTCCATGGTAAAAATCTGCTTGGACTGACGCTTCAAACGCGGTATGTCATTAAGCGATCTGACATCTCTGTCAAAAGTTATGGCATTGCCAGATGGGTCCGTCGAATATGGACAACCCTGTATATTCTTTTAAAACATTTTCGATCTTAATTCCACTTCCGCAAAAACAAAATAGTTGCAACTTAAATGCTTCAATTTGTACTCCAAGAAAACATCCAAAAATAAACCGAAATTGTCTCATTTTTCATATTTCTTTCTGGTGTCACACTTAATAAAAATTTCAATTTTGAAATTTTTGTATATTATTAGCAATAACTTGCAGCCATTAAAATTTATTTTCCACATTCATAACTCATAATTGTGCATATTATTATGATTGCTCCACAAGAAGCAATTTTATATTTTCCCATTTGACATTTTCTGGTGTTATTTATGTAATTTTCATTTTCCAATTTCGCAGTTGCAGTGGGGCATGTCCGCCCACATGGCGGACCAACTCCACACCAACATTAGCCCGCATTGCGGCGCTGCTCCACTCGAGACGCGCGCCTCATTGAAAACTGTTTGCATAAATTAGCTGACGAAAAGGAAAATGGAGAAAGGGTGGGGCGAAGACAAACATATAACAACCAAAATAGATTTGGGCATAATTTTTCCTTCTTTCTTTTGGTCGGAGGGAGGACAGAAACTAATTAGGAGCACAGATTCTCCTGCCACATTTCACTTTCTAGTAGTTTCTCGCCGGCACTTTGGAGGCCGTAAATTTGAGCGCCAGTTTGATTGATTGACTTTTCTTTATCTCCATCTCTTTTTTTTTTTAATATTTATTTATACACTAAAACGAAATCGCCCAGTAAACAATACACAGCACACGAATTGCAATTGCCTGCGAGTGTGTGTGTGTGTATCTAAGTTAACAAGCCGGCAAGGTCGAAATTATTAAAGCAAATAAAAACACTTTTCACTTTTTATATACAACAAATATTTTTGCGAAATTAAGGGGCGAAACCTGTTCCAAGTGATTTTTGAAGCCATTGAATGGGAGTAGGGAATATAAATGATTTTTTTTGCTGTTGTTGTTTCTTTCTTGCACAAATCACGTTCGTAATTGCAACTATTATGGTAGAAGGGGAGGGAATTGTACTGGCTCTGCTTGCCAACTTGGCACGTTCATGACTTTTGTATGAGGAGAGAGATACATACAGACACATACATACATAAATTCGTACAACACCTTCGGTACAACTCTCAATCTGTTGGCCAACTGGCTACACTTGATTGAATTTTCTTTCTTTTCAGCGATTGCGAGTGTGAAATGGCAAGAAAATTGATTGCATTTTTTCAGATTCAACTGCTAGGTAATCAAATATCACACTGTAAATAACTTTTGTACAATAAAATTATATGAAATAACAACACAACACAAAATTGTGTATTATGTTTTCTAGAGTGTAGAAATGAAAATATACAGAGGGCGAGACCATTTAAGCCTTTGGCAGCTGGCCAGTGGCCACATGCAACAGTAAACGCCAACACAATGCGATTTTATCATACGACTTTGCATTCAAAACATGTTCCATTGTGGTGCAAATTTTCGAACCTGAACCAAACCTAATAGACGGCTATGCGTTGAGCAAGTTTAGCTGGTTCCAAAACTTTTAAGTTTGATTATTAATTAAGAAAAGAACACAAATAATTGAATAGGTTATATAATAAGCATAAAGGCCTCTGTTGAAATTGAAATACAGCCACATTTCGTTGCGTCAACGAAGATTTTGCCAAGGATCCTTACAAGTTACCTTCATTATACTCTGTACCGTAGGTACACAGAGTATTATAAGTTTGTGCAAAAGTATGTAACAGGCAGAAGGAAGCATCTCCGACCCCATAAAGTATATATATTCTTGATCAGCATCAACAGCCGAGTCGATATAGCCATGTCCGTCTGTCCGTCCGTCCGTCCGTATGAACGCACAGATCTCAGAGATGGTAAGAGAGGTTTGACATGTATGGGACATATGCTTCTTATGTCTGCAGGCAGATCAAGTTTATTTTCAATTTTGGCCACGCCCCCTCCCGCCCCCGCAATTTAGAAAAAACGTCATATCTCCCACAGTTTTGAAGATAGATGGCTTATTCCTTCTGGACATATTTAGTTATTAGGATAACTTTTCGATCCGCCAAAGGAATGAAGAAGATCGGATGAACGGTTTTCGAGCTATGATCAAAAGACAAATTTTCTTGGTACAGAGTATGTTATAGTCGGGCTTGACCGACTTTCTTTCTTGTTTTTTACATAATATAATATGGACGTACCACCTAGTTATATGAAAATATCAACCATTTGGCAGGATAAATATTGAAAATTCTGAAATTAGTGTCTAAATATTTACCGAAACTTGGAAACATTGCTTAAAGAATATCGTTTTCGAACATCTTCTGGAAGATGTGCCTAAAATATTCAGTTAATTATACGGTTTGTGTATTTGAAGTACTAAAGTTTACCTTTCAGAACCAACTTTACCAAAATCGAGACATTAGTTCCAATTCCAGGCCTAAACAAAAACTCTTTCACTACCAATATCCGAGACTAAATGACCTAAATCTGCCTTTAACTTTGAAAAATATCGACCTAGGTCAATGAAAATGGGCGTACAAACCTGTATTGTACCTTTATAGCCCGACTTTTCAAAGATGTGTAAGTTAAGATTAAGATACCTTTTACGAGCCTTTAAAAAATATACCGTCCATTAAGAAACACTTTCTCTTTCAACACTCCACTTATATATAACATAAATCTGCTTTAAACTCCGACATATTACTCTCTAAGTTAAGAAAATGGGCGTTGAAACATGTTTTGTAACTTTAAAAGCTGAATTTTTGAAAAATCTTTACTCTGGGCCTTTAGAGTGTGCCCCATATAAAAAAAATTCACTTTCAAGATCAATATACGAATAATTTAACTAGTTCTGTCTTAAAATCCTACAAATAGTGACCCAAGTTAATACAAAATGGACGCTTAAACCAGAGTTAAACCTCTAAAATCCCCTTTTTTTAAAAAAATCAGTGTGGTAAGTTCCCTTTTCCAAAAAAAAAACACACTTTCAGGACCAATTTACGTCTTAATGTCATAAATCTACCTTAAATTACGGCAAATATCGTCCAACGTTTAAAAAAATGGGCGTTCAAACCTGTATTATACCTTTGAAAACCTACTTTTTCTGGTTCTATGAAGACCAAAACTCAAATTTTGGACCCACCAATGCTTTACAGAATGTACCAACATTAAAAGAAATTTAAATTTAAAGACCAATATACGCCTAAATGTCCAAAATTGGCTTTAAACTCCGTCAATATCGATTTAGGTTAATTAAATTGGCCCCTAAGGATTCCTTAGAGCCTCTATTATAAGTCAAAGATCAATTTTGTACAAATATTGGGACAGCCTTACGACTGTATGACCTAAATCTGTCTAAAATCTCAACAAATATGGACCCGTGCTAGTGAAAATGGGCGTTAAAACTAGTATTATATCTCCAGTTGCCCACTATTTGTAAAAAATAAGTACTTTAGGTACCTCCGTCGTGCATTCAGAGCATGCATTATCATTAAAAAAACGCTTTAAAACACATAAATCTGCCTCAAACTCTGACAAATATCGATTTACATTAATAAAAATGGGCGTTAAAGCCAAAACTTTTTTCAAAATCGCTACATTAGATACTTTTTCGTGCCTTAAGAAGATGTACCTTCCCACAAGAAAAACCATTTCAAAACCAACCTACAACTAAATGCCCCAAGACTGTTCAAAACACCGACAAATATTAACCAAGGTTAATTAAAAAGAGCGTTATGGATCTCTTAGATTCAATATAATATCTCTTTTCTTTATATATCAGGATGTTAGGAAGGAGTAACAGTCGAAACAATTCACTTTGAGGACCTAAATGTCCCAAATTTGTATAAAATATCGTTTTTAAGTTCGATTTTTCGATTTTAGTCCATAGCAGTAGCAATTTTAAGGCCAGTATGATCGAAATCTGCCTAACACTGCGGCAAATATGGACCTAAGATAGAAAAATGCACATTTAAAATCCAATTTTTTTCTAAATTCGGAACATTAGGTAACTCTTTGTGGTAACTTTTCGTGGACGTTATCACATAGTGATGCGGATATTTTTGAAATCATGCCAGATTTATTGCATCTCTTAAAACAACATAAGATCAAGTCACGGTCGCCAACTTTCATTTCTATCGTACTTTTAAAGCCCTAACATATACTTCTTATTCGAAATGCGCAATGCCTTAACTATTAATTTATGTTAATAGGCAATTTCGAGCCTTCTTTATCATGTCCAGCCTCCATTTCTCGGATTTCCTATCACTAGTAGATTGTGATTATGTCAATTAATAATAATAAACAATTTGTAGAAATTTATGGGCATTAACAATTAGTCGCTTAGTGCACAATTATACATATTCTCAACCGCTGTAAAGAGTCATCGGCATTCACAACTGATAAGCCACATTTCCATTTACATATAACTGAGTATTGAGTCACAGATTAATTATTTCAAATTGATTCAAAATGAAATCAGCTTCCCATGAACATTGTTTTGCCAAATTATCATAGAGTTTGGTTTTGGAGAGCAGATGCAATTGCCAATTGCCAATTGCCAATTGCCTTTTGTTTAGCTATTTCGTGTGTGTGTGGCAAATGGCAAATGCAATTACAAAATTACATTGTAAAACTGTGTCTGGGGTTACAGATTACAAGCCAACAAAACCAAAAACCTCAGTTGAACGCTAAGCCCGGGTTGTTGAGATCTCAGATATAGTGGGACACACAGACAATCCAACGGATGGCAGTCGCGAAACTCAAACTCAATCACAATTCACACACAGAGAAAATTCACAGACGTACAAACAAACTGGCATAACAATTGACGACATACGGCGGCACAGTGGGGCCAAAGACGTTTTAAAGGAGGAGGTGGTTTAATATCAAAATTTTTGCTTCTTTGAAGATTCATAATTTGGATTTTCCATACTCTAAACGCCAAAACCAAAACATTTTTGCTAACAGACCCTTATTACGTCAGTAGAAGTGTGCTTAGGGTACTCCTGCTACCAATTTGCTGACCTTTTTATGAATTTAAAAAACTCCAAGCTCTTCTTGATATTGAGGTGGTTGATATGGGTTCATGAAAAAGATTTTGTTATCAATTAGTTTTAAACATTATTATTCTACTACAAAACCATCGGGAATCGGGAATCTTGGAACCATTTTGTATCCTTAAAAGGGAGTATCATCCAAAATCAACTACATATTTCGACAATATGACCTAAATTTGCCCATAATATCCAAAAATTGTGGATACAAATGTGTTATATGGTTTAGTTTTATCCTTTATAATACATTAAAAGCCAACTCTTCCAAAAATAGCGACATTTCCTAACCCTAAAAGGGTTAACTAACCAAAATCAACTAACAAATTTCGATTCAATGACCGTAAAATGTCAATAATATATGCAAATGTGTACATACATAGATAAAAATGTGTTCTATAAAAGAACTTTGAGATGCTAGGGTCATTTGCCATCCTTAGATGGAATTACTAACCCAAATCAGTAAACATATTTCGACTAAATGAACTAAATCTGCTCCTGACATTAACAAATATTGTAAAAAAAACCAATACAAACAACATATCCAACCTGCCAAGGCTGTTTATAAATGTACAGGCAACGCACAGAATCGTTTCTCTGTGATACCCTGGATTACAACATATTTTCACTTAGCACAGCACACTTAAAAGACAGATAAAAATGAAGCAAAGCCTGTCTGTAACTCAAAAACAGTAGACTGTAAAAAGAACGTTCGAGGAATGTGTGTGGAAAATGTACAAGACAGAAGACATATTCATATTTTTTATTGTTATAGTGTAGCGAGAGCGCAGAAAGTAATTTGTTACTTGAGCGAAAACTCTTTTCGAATTGGTCGTTAAATAAGCAAAACTAAAACTGTTTTTACTCTGATTGTAAATGTGCTTTCTATTTATTTACAGAAAACCCAAAGGGATTGACGTCAAGCACTCAAGGAGTACTATAACTTGGCCATTTAATCAGATTATAAACGGTTTTATATATAAAAGATCTACAAATAAAGTTTGCAAAAGTGTACAAAATCTGAGTTTTAACTTTATCTTAAGTGGATAAAGATGTTTCTGTAGAGTTGGTTGACTTTATCAAAGTGAAATCAGTTCATCAACCGATAAGGCGGATTCCCTTTACCTTGGTATAGAAGGTATTATACAACAAAAACGGATTGATAAGCTATTCAACATGATGATCATGTCAACATTTCAAAATATAATGCCACGTCTCAGTGGGTATATCTGTTTAACTAGATGCTAACTATCTGCTGGAATTGCCTGAGTCGACTTTTATCAAGGTAAGACTGTTGCTTCGACAGAACCTAACTAGAGAAGATGGTATCAGCTTGTAGCAATAATATGAAGTATCTGGATGATGTTATTGCTTTCGGTAGGAGAGAAAAGGAACGGATAATGTTGGGCAGTTTGCAAGCATTGAATTTGAACCTTTTTTGCAGGAATAGTGGGTGTGAAGAACTGACTTTATTACCCTAGTAACTGGTCAAGGCAAGTATAAAGCCACTCAAGATATGACCATGTCTTACAACCTGAATCGGCACAGCACAACTGGAACTTCTCCAACTTAGTGAATGTTAAATAGAGTGTTTAGAGAAAGGTACATAGACTTTACCTTCGTCTTTAAGTGGTCAAAACTGTACCATTAATGTACATTGAAAAGGCTGGAAGCCATATATTCAAACTAATTATGAAAAATATTTGATTTGAGATTGACCGTAGTTAACAATTGGCTGTGTACTTAACTGCGATTTGCTGCACTGCCACACGCGAGTGCCTGCTAGCGGAATGGACTGAGATGCCGACGTTTATGTATAAGTGAACGAGGTCCTGAGTTCATGACTCAGTCAAGATAAGGTAAGAGAAATATAAGTTATGGCAGACAATCTTCAGGCAGTTTTTCCAACACTTTTGCTCTCTCAAATTTACAAGTTAAGCTCAAACAATTTACTATTTTACAATTGAGACCTTTTTTCAAACTATCCCACACCACGGTGCTTCCCATTGGACCGGGTATAGTAGGCGGTAGTCTGATTATACTACAGTTGAATGTTGTTACACGACACACACAGAACGTAATTAGATACTTTTGGGTGCAACCATATGTACGTACACTCATAGAAAGGATTGAGTGTCGTTGTGTGGCGATGGGAAAATGCTGCTGGTGATGCCTCAATGGACTTGCCAATTGCCAAAGAAAAATTTCAAAAATAGACTCCAGTGGGAGGAGATCCAAAGGAGTGGAGACTAAGACTGAGACTAAGAGAGAGAGAGCAAGAGCTAGTGTGTGTGTGCCGCCTGGTAATCTGAGTAGCCGTAGCCGCCTGTCGAGTTTCGCTTGCTTGTCATGCAAGCGGCAAATTATGAGACGAGGCAAATGAACTTTTCACAAGGCTAATGGAGGAGTGCCGGGGTGGAGGCGCGCGGGTAGAGACCAAGGCAAACAGGTGACGCTTAGCCAGGAATGAAAATATTTGTTTACACTTCAGCTTTTCCTTCGCATGCATTATGAATGTGTGTGTAGTAAAACCATTTCCATTTCTCTTTTTTTATACTCTGTACCGTAGGTACATAGAGTATTATAAGTTTGTGCAAAAGTATGTAACAGGCAGAAGGAAGCATCTCCGACCCCATAAAGTACATATATTCTTGATCAGCATCAACAGCCGAGTCGATATAGCCATGTCCGTCTGTCCGTCTGTCCGTATGAACGCACAGATCTCAGAGATGGTAAGAGATAGAGGTTTGACGTGTATGGGACATATGCTTCTTATGTCTGCAGGCAGATCAAGTTTATTTTCAATTTTGGCCACGCCCCCTCCCGCCCCCGCAATTTAGAAAAAATGTCATATCTCCCACAGTTTTGAAGATAGATGGCTTGTTCCTTCTGGACATATTTAGTTATTAGAATAACTTATCGATCCGCCAAAGGAATGAAGAAGATCGGATGAACGGTTTTCGAGTTATGATCAAAAGACAAAATTTCTTGGTACAGAGTATGTTATAGTCGGGCTTGACCGACTTTCTTCCTTTTTTTTCTCTGTCTCCGTCTCTGCATTTCTACATTTCTATTATTAGCCCTCAAAATCGAAATATGTGGAGTTTGTTGGTGCACTTCGTTCTTGATACTTTGTTACTTTGCATGTTGTTTCCATTTATTGTGGCCCTTTTGGATCAAGCTCGTAAATCCTTTCGTGCCCTGGAAATGCGCTTTGATGTTTATTTTTGGCTTGGCCCTCCTCGCCATGGCAATTGGCATTTCCTTTGCCCCAAAGTTGTTTCTGAGTTTAGAGTGTCGGGTCAGAGAAGATGAATGAAGGAACAGCTGGTGTATATATGGAAAGTGGCCTCGAACATTGTATTATGAAAATATGTCACTTCCCTTACCCAAATCACCCGTCTCAGTCATATTTGTCTGCCATAATTATGACACTATAAAAAGTCACAAATCCCAGTATCCCATTGTGGTAGGACGACGGCGACAGCGACACACTTCAACAGGAACATAAAAAACCCATTAGAAATGGGGGAAAAGTAAAGAATACACAAATATTTGATACAGGAAAAGCGACAAAAAGTAGATGCGTGAGTGCGTAAAATGAGTAAAGGAAATAAGAGGAAAGCCGGAAAAGAAGAAGGCTTCGCCTGCTGCCGGGCGGGGGTGGCTAGGTCACAATTTCAACCACTGTGAAACCCGCCCCCAGTTTTCACATTTACGAGACGCGTGCGTGTGCGGGTGGCGGCAACGCTCGGCGTTTATTGTAAACAAAAGGCAAAGCCAAATCCAAGCCAGCGACAACAACAACAACAAGTAGAAAACTAGCCGGCAACAATAAAAATATTGGTTGTAATGAGAGGAAAGAGAGGCACATTCCGCCTTGGTCTATGATAATCGGAAGCAATGAAAATGAAGAAATTGGCTCAATTGGAAAGCCGCCTGAAGTCGGAGTGAGTGAGTGAGTGCGTGCGGGTGTTAAGAGAGCGGGGAGAGAAATTAAAAGAGTGGGTGAGGGGAGAGAGAGAGAGAGAGAGGCGGCAGCAGCAGCAGGCAAGCAATGTGTGGCTTACTGCATTTTATGTACAAAAAAAATTACACCTGGCAACAAAGTTTTCTAGTTGAAATATTGATCTCATTCTCCAAAACAAGGTTTTCGAAAGGTCTTTTTAAGAACTGAATGAGAGTTTGAGCATATATGATTCAAATGTTGCTCTTTAGTAGTTAAAAAGTTTAAAATGAAAGCTACAAAACCAATTATCTTTGTACACAATCGCAGCAACGGTTTATGACCGTAAATTTGAGGTTCTAGTAGTTTTCTTAGGAAACAGGTTTAGGTTCAGAACATGGTTTATCTCTTGATCTACTCAATTTAAATAGAAATCCTACTTCCAAATAATATTTCGAATATCCTTCCACATGAAATGGAAAATATTTAATCTTTTGTGGATATTTCAATAATCAATGAAACCAAAGATAAATTTAGGTCTTTAGGTTTCATCTTCTAGACATAAGCGGGATTACAAAGCGATTCTGAACCGATCCGAACCGAATCAAACCGAAACCGAATTGCTCATTCTAGCTGATAAACCGAACCGGCGCCCCTTTTCAAATTGTTGAACCGAACCGAAAACCACTATGCAAAACGGTTCGGTTTAGATCACTGAAGATTTTAAAGACGTTAAGTGCTTACTTTCAGGCAATATTACTTCAAAAATATGGATATTATAGCATTCTTTTATTCGACTTTAAGTTAAATTAAGGGAGAACACTCGGAGTGCGAAATATTTATGAAAGTCGCCCAGGGCGGGACGAGCGAAGCTGAGTTGGGGTGACCAAGTGACGAAAGATATCGCGAAGCTTAGTGTTCCCAACTGGTGGCAGCTCGCTCAAGACAGAGGAGAGGGGTAAATCGGTTGTGATGACTACATCAGGCCAGAGAAGACAGAAGAGAGATGCCGGATTGATATAGCCTTTAAGGATCTGACAATATAAAACATGCGTTCCCGTACATCTCTTAGATTTTCCCATCTCCTAATATACCTCTCTCAGAAGACTTCATTCCTTACTTGGTAGCTAATTTGAGTAAGTATCTCATTTCCCCTAAGGTACAACATTTACGGAATTCTGTCATGCTTCTTTACCTTAATCCAACATAAGACAGAAGACGGACTAAACCGTTGTCCTTTTGCATATATTTGCGAAAGTCATGAAAGAAATTTGTGGGTAGTTCAAATTTTTGCTGAAAATTAAGTTAAGAAAATGTGCCAAATGATAAATTCAAAAACAGAAACCGCCTAGTTTAACTCATCTGTTATACCTTTTTATCTCTCAAGAATTAGTTCCCAAAATGTTCAAAGTTCCATTCGCTTTTGTTAAGGCGAGAAACCCTCATAGAATGCTTTCTTGAGAATGATTTTTAGTATCAGTTTTTGTTGAAGAAAGAGCAAGAATACTGTTTGGTTACGCACAACCCAAAGAAAATAAGTTTTCTTGATAAAGTGACGACTTTTTGCCTTTCAAGCACAAGAAACATATAAAATTGCTACAATTTCATATAGATTTTGTAACTTCTATCATATATCAAACAAATAGCAGAGTAAATAAAAAGTATATCTAATATATTCTTGCTTGAATGCTGCTTTCACGCCGTACAAATGTCATAGGGGCTAGTCATAGCAAAAAAAAAGTTGCATTCAATTTGATTGCACCTGCATCCGTGATTTTCCGACTAGAGAATCGAGAAGGTATCGACTCTTTTGCCTATCGTACGGATATCATTACAATTGTCAGCACTTACAAAAGCAAAGTGAAAGAAAGTGGCTCGTTGTCTTGCCCAAAGTAGCAGGTAGCCATATCGGAAGACACTAGAGGACACTACAGGCTAGAAAACCGCTATTTGAACTTTGGTATGAGGGCATAAATAAACTTCAGGGATACGGACGCAGAGAATATGAAAATACTCGGACAGACGGAAGCCCATTCCCCGGGAGCACCGAGTAATAAAGTACTTGATGGATGCGTGTGTACAAGAATGCTACACTGAACTGAACAAGTGAACTCGAAAATGTGAGTACTATAATCCGTTGCCTTGGAAAAGTGTTATACAAATTGTTCCTTGCTTATTGTTAAGTTGACTTTCTTAATTATGTCCTACCGCTCCTGTTTTTATATTTGGAAGTGAATGTAATATTTATTAGATCAATTTCTTGATATTTTAGTAACCAGTCGATGACTTACTATTCTTTTTTCGAATTCTGAACGTTTCCAATAATTAAGAAAAAATACCTAAAAATCGATGGTTTTCTGATTCTACCGATTTGGTTGTTTTAATTTTGGCAACCAAGGAATCAAACCTTTTAAATTCTGAAAATGGTTCGAACACGTCATGAAGTATAAGCTTCAGTTCCAGGATAGGTTCCTCAAACTGTCGTGCCTGAGGTTTTGGTTCGAAACTTGGTTTATAACATTTGAATTTATCGAAACATTTCGTTTAAAATTTAAACCTGATTGGTCATATTTTTGTTAAAGAGGAAGTACCTAATTCAATTCTGGGATGCAAGCCGGCTCTGAACCGAACCGAAACAAAGCAAATCAAAACCGAACCGTCCTGCTTTGTGTAAAGCTCAGCCGAACCGAAAACCACATAGAAAAACGTAAAAAAGTAGGAATCAAATATTTCAACTTCCTTGTTGCACAGTGTAATGCAATATGCGTCTGTATATGTATACGAGTGTATGTATGTGTGAGTGTGTTAAAGTGCATTTCAATGTTGGCTTGCTGCCTGCCTGCCTGCTTGCCTGCCTGCTCCTTCTCTCTTCTGTAGCTACAATATCCATCATCATCGTATCATCTCATGCAATCCATAAGCCCCCCTTCTGCCACTTACCATTGTGCTCGGTAAATATATTCAATCCCACTGTAGGATTACATCGATTATCCTTGTGTCCACCGGCTCCGCTGCGCTGTGATAATCCGCTGGAGCCGCTGCTGCTGCCGCCAATGCCACTGCTACCGCCATGACCGTGAGCATTCGAGGAGGAGGAGTTCTTGATGCGTGAGCCGCGCAAGGTGGAGCCCGCACCCAAGGGTCCGCCGCTGCTGCTGCCGCTACCCCCGCCACCTGCACTCCCGCTGATGCAGTGCGGCGATACGGAGGCCACGGGGCTGGGGCTGCTGTTGCTGGAGAGGCCAATGCAACTAACGGGTACTCCTCCGCCGCCGCCTCCACTCGAATGCGAGCCGCGCTCCTTGCCCTGCTGAGCTCCCATAGCCCGGACCTTGTTTATTAATTATTTTGTTTGCGGATTTTGAAAATTATGTGGATTTTGTTGTTTTATACTTTTTTATTTGCACATTTTCTTTCGCTCGCTGCTGCTGCTTCTTCTTCTTATTTGCTACTTCACTTGGCAATTTCGGAGTAGACAAAAAGAACTGCACACACACACACACACACACTAGCCTCGCGGAGAGGAAGTTTGCCCACTTTTATTTAAATTTATTTCTATTTACAATTTATGGACAATTTTTCAATTATTTCACTTTTTCTTTTTGCAAGGGCAGACAAATGTTGTGTGTGTGTGGGGGGCGGGGGGGCACATACAAACACGCCCTAAAAAACTGCACTTTTTGTCCGCCTGTCTCTCTCTCTCTCTCGCTCTCGCAGTCGCTTTGTCGTCGTCGCTCTCTCCTCACTATGGTCACCTTGTTGCTTTTTTTGGTTTTCTTACCAAACAAATTTCACTTTACATGACAATATTTGATTTGTATTTTTCTTTATCTATGTATATCTATGCATTTTTCCAATTACACACACAATCACTCGCACACCCGCTACACACACAGAGAGAGAATTTTCATCCAACCGACACGCACAAAAATTGAACTTATACTAAGTGAGCACTTGCGAACGCAGATGTGAGCAAGTGGCTAAAGCCTGAACCAGACTTTCCAATTAGAAAAAAAAAGTTTGGTCAAATTTAGCACCATTTGTGGGGTAGTGCTGGTAGGCGTGGGTGATTAAGTGTTGGAGAACACGAATTGGTAGTGATGGGCAGCTAAGAAATATCTAAAATAGCTTGTTTTTACTGATACATGAAATATCTCTGACTTTAAATTAAAAAATTCAGCTGATCATTTTCACAATTAAATTTTAAAGTATTTTTAAAGCATTTTTAAATTGAAACCATAATATGTAAAAAAATTGTATGGGTTAACTCTCCCAATTCAGTGCAATAAAAATTCATGAAGCTATGGTAATGCTTTAAAATATTTTTTCTTGTCAAATTTTGTTTTAATTTATTATTATACGACTTGGCTTACGCCAATCACTTTCAGGAATACCACTACTATATATGTATATTCCTTTGTGAATAGGGCACCGCGCTTATATATGTTGACTGGGACAGTTTGGGAACCGTTTCGACCAGATACAATAGTATTATTAATTTGCTTGAGAATACGAAAGAACACGTGCCGATACTTCCAGAGAAGATCTGTTCTATTTGTATAGCTGTTTTTCTCTTCCCCATCAAACTTTAGCCATTTTCCCGCTGAATAATGACCAGCCCTGATTCCCAACTAAACAGTGTTGCCAACCGCTGCCCAATTAGTATTGTAAAACACATGTGATTAAAACCAGAGACGGCCACACACCAATACACACTCACACCAATCGGGAGATAGTTCTGGAATTTGTAGATTTAATTTAACATTTAAAGAGAAATTTAAGTATAAACAAAGCGGTCACTGTAAGTCGTGTCGTAGCAACAATTGTGCCAAATAACTATCTACTTTACTTTTCTGCTTTGCGCACAAAGATGTCAGACTGGGATACGGTTACCGTGTTGAGGAAGAAGGCTCCCAAGAATTCTGCCTTGAAGACGGAATCCGCTGTTAATCAGGCCCGACGTTCGGGGGTCGCTGTCGACACTCAACAGAAATGTGAGTAGAAGGCGACAAAAAAACCGGAGGAGATGCAGTCAATAACTGTATTTTGCGCCAACCACCCTTCCGCCCACTCAACAGTGCCGCCGCCGCCGCCTGCGGCTGCTGCAATGCAAATGTGTGTGTGTGTGTGTGTGTTGCGTGGCGCTTGTTGTTGTTGTCAACTTAATCACCTTTCGGCAGGGCAATCGAATTTCGCAATGCAATGGGATTTCATAAGTTGCAGTAACTGTAATTTGCATGCATGCATGTGTGTGTGTGTGTGTGTGTGCGTGCGTCCGCTTGGCCCACTTATTTATTACTGCGGGGTCCAAATCTTGAAAAGGGACAGACTATAACCGGCAAAAGTTTAGTTGTAGCTCGAATAATATTGATTTAATTCATGAATTGTCATTATAATTGTTAAGAACTCAAAGTGGCAACCATTTCCAAAGCCGGTTCCACGATTTTGTGGGTATATTATCTCCTGTGTCGCCTCTGAAGCTGTGGAATCCTCCTCTGCAATCAATATGCATCCGGAATGCATTCAGTTTCCGCAATCTTCCTCCCTACCTTGAGAAACCCACAGCCACGCACATTCACTACTGCATGGAGGCATTGTAACCACTATTCAATATCCACTTGTGTTCAAGATGTTTAACCTCTTCTTCCTTGCAAAGCTTTCAGTGAACACAGTACAGAAGCTGCTGGTTACTTACAAGACCATGGACAGAGCACCAGCGCTAGTTCGGCTATCAGCCAGGGAAGGACAAAGCCACAAAGGCACTGGGAGCAGACCACCCCAGACATCAAGCCCTCAAAGACTTGCTGCCCCCTATAGAAAGTCAACTATCTCAACAGATAAAGACTTACTTGTGAAAGAGGTCTTCTTCCCCTTAGAAGGACTGGAAACTACAGCTACAGCATAGCCAGAGCTTTGCTCAGGGTCCATAAGCTTTATTAACAGCAAATTTGACAGTATTCAACAAGCAATTATACCAATCAACCAAACTTTCAGTCCAATTCGGCCCATTCCTGGGACTCTAATTGGCTATTGCTTTAATCTATTGCTTCTCCCAAGAGATGATCCACCTTTGGACAACAGCCCCGTTAAAATCAAGGCTGCAAATTGATGCAAAACCGAACCTACTAGATTTATGTATCGGTCCTCCTAAGTTTGGAATAACGTTTGTACCACCTTGTTAAGGTTATCACATACTAACTCGGTATGTTAAGATTTTGAAAAGAAAAGCTGTTTCAATATCAAAAAAATTGAAACAAGTTTTGAAACAAAATCTTAGGTTCGACTGGTTTAGAAATCAGTCTTCAAACCGAACCGCTAAATTCAACCATCTACAGAATTTTATAGGTTTTGCAGACTTGGTTTAAATATATGAGAACAGGTTCCCAATTGATTATAGATCATTAAGGGCCGATTTCTCATCTAAATAGCTGCTATGTATCAGATAAACTTCGATTTTGCTCTGTTATTTGTAGGTTTATGTGATGGATAGCTATGTTCAATGTAAAAGATTAGAAATCGTACCTTAAATTGGTTAATAAGTAGCCTAAATTTTGGCTGTTACACATTTTATGGAACCTCCAAGACATCTTACCATATTTTGGAGCATTATTTACGGATCTTTTCGACTCCTACCGACTGTTGTTTTATAAGCAATTCAACTAAACTTTGGCTTGTGCGCCTATTTTGACTTATTAAGTTTGGTAGCTATCCTCAATCCTCAACAATACTCCTAAGAGACTTATAGACGACCACCTGAGGCAAATTGTAGGCGCATTTTAAGTAGAACACAAAAAGCACGCTAAGGGTAGAGTAGGTCCAATAATAACGTCCTGCATTCTCAGATCTCAAAGATAGCCCATCCTCCAGAAGTAGGTCAGAATTGGGTTAGCAAGATACTTTGAAACGACACGTTTAAAGGCAAGGCTCTTTGCTGACTTAAAATAGCCATAGCCTGCGAGTGGCGTTTTTCCCCTTCCAAGGTAAATAAGCTGTACATAAGTGTAGTAAGCCCCAACTAACCTTTTGAAGCGCCAGTAAGGTGCCCAGTTTAGGGTAGATTTTCATTTCTATGGAATCTGCATAAAGTTCAGAGAAATATGTATGAGCGCTGCTAACTGAACGGCTACAAAGAAAGCGCTAACCATTATATTTGAGACCTTTTGACACAAAACCTGGTATCAAGATTGGTGGATAAGTCAACAGCCTTCAGACGACGGAAATTCAATTCCAGGAACTAAGTTCAATGGGAACAGTCTACTAGATTTAGGCAGCTGTTAATACGGACAGTTTAACTCAAACAACGGTCGGTTAATTAGACAAGTTTTATGTCTAAAACCAATTGAAGAGCTAACACCATGCACACCTACACGTATGGTACTAAGCTCGACGAATAAGTAGAAGGGGGTAATACTTGCCCCAACCTAGACTTTAACCTGATCAGTGCTGTGTGCCACAAGGCCACCTACCTTAACACACTCTCTCTTCTCACTTTTTTATATACTCGAACAATCAAGCCGTTCTTTATACAGTTGACTCCCACATAAACTTTCATTGATTGAAAAACTTTCACTAATTGTCGCCTATGACGACTGAATGATCTAGGTCGACAACTGATAAGGCTGCCTGGACACCGTAGCATAGAAGCTGGTAATGAGTCTCCTTACAAACTGTTCAACCAAGACACAACCTTCAAGTTACTTACAGAAACTACCACAATGGGAATGCCTTTGTTGGCTACAAGCTTCACAGAAAAGCTGCAAACACTAATTAAGGCTGCGAATTAATGGGAAACCCTTTAATCCTGTAGCCACCAGTTGACCTAAAACACTCCAAATCACTTTTATGTGACAAAAGGGGACACATAGCGCTTTTGATAGCTAGCCGGCGGAGCCAGTGTCTTCTATCTTGATACTCGGCACTCTCAGGCGTCACAAAACTTGGTTTCTTTAGGAGTTGCAGATATAAAGAGGAGCAGGAAACGGTGTGTGTCATTATTCCAACTCGAGAAGTAGAAGCCGACTTAGAATAGTTCGTCAAGCCCACCATTTACAACCTTTACTTGACCTATTTGCTGGATTTTTGCATACTCTTTTCATACTTTTCATAAGCCAAAGGACAAAATCTGGGTTATAGCTTTCTGAACCAACTTTTTAACAGAAATTGGACTACTCTTACATAAACAGTTGAGCAGTATAATCCAATCTTTGCAGATTTATAGAGATTCACGAAAAATATTTTCACTTTCAAACTCAGACCTAATCCAAGCTTATCAATCCTCTTTCCCCCCAGATGGTGCTGGCACCAACAAGCAGCATGTGACCACCAAGAATACTGCCAAGCTGGATCGTGAGACTGAAGAATTGCGCCATGATAAAATCCCGCTCGATGTGGGTAAAATCATTCAACAAGGCCGCCAGGGCAAGGGTCTCAGCCAGAAGGATTTGGCCACCGTAAGCAGCAGCAGCAGCAGCAGCAGCAGAACAATGCCTTTTCTTCTAACCTCTAACTTCTTCTCCACCCCCCATAGAAAATCTGTGAGAAGCAGCAGGTGGTTACCGATTATGAGGCGGGTCGTGGCATTCCCAACAATTTGATATTGGGTAAAATGGAGCGTGTGCTTGGCATAAAATTACGTGGCAAGGAGCGCGGCCAACCACTAGCGCCTCCCGGTAAAAAGTGAGATAATGCTGCTGCGTCCACTGCACCGGCTCCAAGCACATCCAGAAATGCCCGACAGCAACAGCAACAACAACAACAGCAACACCAAACATCCGAGTCGGGCTGGAGCACTGTGAGCAGCAGGCGCAAATAAAAGCATTTTTCGGGAGGCTGTGGAACCAAAAATCAAATCGGGTTTTCAACAAGCAGCTACACACACACACACACACACTCACACACACACAAACTGAACTAAACTATGAGCTCATTCATTTTTTTTAACATCAAAGAGAGAAACTGATATTCAAGTGGATACAAACCATCGACGTCGTCATCAGCAGCAAGAGCAGCAGGAGCGGGAGCAGGAACAGCAGGCGCAGCAGCCACTCAACGGTTGAGGAATACTAATTTTGTTCATTATTTCTTTCTATTGGCATTTGTTATAAACAAATTTTAAGTTCATTTATGGAATATATTTGCATTAAACATTAAATCACACCATTTGACCTTTTTCGTTTCAATTTCTTCTTCTCTTCTCCTTTTCGTTTTGTTTTTTACATAATAAACTAAGTAACTTGAAATGTGCGTTTACCAAAAAACCCAACTCACATATTTATACAAGACAAAAAGACAGACTCACACACACACACTCAAACACACACATACATATGCGAAAATGTATTTAGCAACAACTCTTTTTCTAGTCTACGAATGAAATTTTTTCTAAATTTAAGCGATGGCATTTTTCAATGGACAACAAATTGAAGAACTTCCTTGCGTAAGATTTATGCGACTAACAAATTAATGAATATACTTAAACAAAACATAAAAAAAAGGATATACAATTAACTTATAAATGTGTATTTGCTATAAATGTGTAGTGAGACATTTTCCAAAAATGATCAAATAAAAGTTTTTGGCCATCTAAAGGGTAGTTTTAATGTGTGTAAGCAATTGAGTGAGGTGTTTTGAATGTGCCACTGTGATAAGTTGTCTGGGATGTATACGATCGGGTCTGGAAGAGCTGTGGCTCAAGGTGAAACTCTTTCATTCTTCTTCTACATTGTCCTGTGCTGATCTTCTAGAGACATACTAATTTCCGGGACAACATTTTGACGGTTTAGGTACCCAGAAAGTCTAAGTAAACGCAATTCCAATGCAATTTTAATACAATTTGTTACTTAACTAGGATTGTTCTGCAGGTCAATTGAAAAATATCAATCAATTTAGAACAAAGTTATAAAAAGGCTTCGGCTAAGCAGCAGTTTATAGCAAAGTCTACTGAAGATAAAAGCTGTAGGTTCCTTAAACACTATTTCACATAAAATTCAAGTCTTAGCAAAGCTTCAGTAAACCAAGTTTCTTTTAAGCCTCTCTTCGGTTCGGTCTATCTAGGAACCAGATTCAAACCTACAAAGCTCTTAAGCTCTGCAAGAGGTTGGGTCTAGAACAGTGGTGTCCAAACTCACACAATGAAAGCGTTGCGCTTGTGTGCAAAGCTAAAGACTGCGCGTTTGACTTTTGAGCTTCAGTCGAACACATGAGTCGTGAGAGCAAATGCAGCCGAACACGCGCATCGTACGAGAACAAGCTGCCGAGCGTTCTATTTATAGAATACAAATATTCTCTCTCTCTATATACCCATATAGGTTGCCCATATTCGACGGACCCATCTGGCAACGCCATAACTTTTGACAGAGATGTCAGATCGCTTAATGACATACCGCGTTTGAAGCGTCAGTCCAAGCAGATTTTTACCATGGAACAATACACGCCATG
Source organism: Lordiphosa fenestrarum (assembly GCA_035044985.1). NCBI lineage: Eukaryota > Metazoa > Arthropoda > Insecta > Diptera > Drosophilidae > Lordiphosa > Lordiphosa fenestrarum. Next base: position 118,300 of record JAWNNO010004215.1, read on the forward strand.
CGAGCGCTCTGAAATAGTTGAAATTTACATTCAACAGAACAAGTCAATTGTGAAAACTCAACGTGCTTTTAAAAAATTTAAAAATGTGAAAAGTGCGCCTTCTAAGAACACCATTAAGCGTTTATACGAAAAATGTTCGACTGGTGAGGCTCTTTCTAATCCGAAGAGGCCAAATAAAAGTCGACCAAGGCGATCGGCCGAGAATATCGCTGCCGTACGAGCCAGTGTTGAGAGGTCCCCAAGAACATCCCAAAAACGCCGTTCTCAGCAGTTGGGCATGGCTCGGTCCACTTTACAACGGATTATTCGCGTTGATTTGCATTTGTTCCCGTACAAAATTCAATTGACGCAAAGATTGTTGCCTGCGGACAAGCCTCGTCGATTGGAATGGGCCCAAAGAGTCATCGAAATGGCCGAAGATGACGAGCAATTTTGGAACAAAGTTATCATGTCCGATGAAGCCCATTTCACATTGAATGGGACCGTAAATAAGCAAAATTGCCGTATTTACGCCACTGAAAATCCTCAGGAGATTCAAGAAGTGCCTCTTCATGACGAAAAAGTCACAGTTTGGTGCGGCGTTAGTGCGAAAACGGTCATTGGGCCGTTTTTCTTCCAAAATGAAAATGGCCATGCTGTTACCATCAACCAGGAGCGTTATCGCGACATGATGACCAATTTTGTGATGCCAATTATTCGTCGAAAGCGTATGAGGCAGTTCTGGTTTCAACAAGACGGCGCTCCACCGCACACAAGTCGCATAACAATCGATTTTCTGAAGAAATTGTTTCCGGGCCGTTTGATGTCGAAAAGTGGTGATTTGGACTGGCCACCGCGTTCGCCCGATTTGACGCCGCCTGACTTCTTCTTGTGGGGATATTTGAAGTCAAAGGTTTACGTTAACAAGCCAAGGACCGTAGAAGAGCTCAAGGACAACATTCGTGAAGAAATAGCCACTATTCCGGCCGAAATGTTGGCGAAAACGATGGAAAATGCTGCAAAAAGGGCACAATACGCCATCAACGCCAGAGGCGGCCATTTGAGAGATATCATATTCAAAAATTGATGTAAACAAATCTACTTGGAACAAATTAAATGATTAAGATTGCCAACCGCCAAATTTTTATTTTTTTCTTTGATTTATTTAAAAAAAACATGGGTCCGTCGAATATGGGCAACCCTGTACATACATACATGACAAATAACCCATTACTGCTAGAACAGGTACAAGAAAATTTAAAAATTGTTAGAGCATCCGACACCGATTGCTCAATTACAATTCCAGAGAAAAAGAACGAGGGGTTCTAATGTCCAGAGATTGGCTTGTCACTTACATATCAATTTATAAGCGATTACACGAAAACCGGAAGAGAGTGCAATGGATCTACGTTTTTTCTGTATACATCAGGTTCCCCTCTTGGGTTTTTCGCGGCACGCGGCTTACTCAAGAAAAGAAACTCTCTGGCATCATTCAGTAAGCGTAGCCTGGGTAACATAGAAAGAAGGAAAAACGACGGAAACAACTTTTGAAGCAGGGCTCCCCGAAGAAGAGAGGCTCTCTGTCTGTGACACTCACTTCGGCCCCCAGGGGCAGGGGCTGGGGAACACTGCTTTGAAATTGTGCTCTCTGCTACTGTTTTGGTTGTGAGAGCAGAGCCACACATTTGTTCTTGTCTTTCTGTCGAACGATTTGCAAAGACCGCTCTCTGATAAGGTCTTTTTTGTATGTATCAGTGTGGGTCGATCTCCAAGCTTTCCTCTTCTCTCTCGCACTGGCAGTCTCTCACACACTTGGCTGGAATAGGCCTGTTATTTGGATTGCAATCAAAATGAACGGGAAGAGCGGAACCGTTACCGCGAGCTGGAATACATACATACATACATAAGTAACAACACAATTTCGTTCTCCTTTTCCTTTGTTACGTTTTATTTATCCGTTGGTTTCTTTTGTTTTTTCTTGGTTTTAGCATTTCATCTTACTTTCCTACAATTCCGACAAAATTTGAAAATTTGTTCGTTTAGTTCCCCCAATTTGGGTTGCGTTTTCTTTTTGCTTTAGCTTAAAACTTTTTCTCTTTACTTTTCAAGTAGGACTTTTTCTCTTTTCATTTCTTACAAATATAAATATATATATATATATATAGTTTTTTGTTGCTTCTATCAATTGTTTCAAGTTTCCAAGGACTTTCTTTGTGTGTGTGTGTGTGTGTCTGTGTAGTGTACAATTGAATAAAATGCATCAAGAGAGAGAGAACTAAATGCAGGCCTTCCCCTTTTACAAACTTTTTTCATCTTAAATGTTAAATCAAAATTTGCATACACTTTATTTAATTTACAATAACAATATTTTGCGCTTGATCTTGGAACATTATTAGACTAACTTATAGTGTTTCGTAATTGTTATATAGAGTTTTATAAATATATAATATATATATATATGCACATGCATATATATATATGTATGTGTGTGTGTGTGTGTAGGTATATAGACTTAGAGTACAAGTTCTTTCAGACCCAAAAACTACAAAAAAAGTTTCCATTTTTTTTTTTGTTTATATTTTTTCTGTTTCTTTTTTTTTTAGACATAATATTTGCGGAACGGCGGTCTGAACTCTATGAGAATTTGACTAAATTAGGAGGCAAACACAGAGAAACTTTGACGCACCTGAGAAAGGCAAAACAAAATTGACAACAAATAAAATGGAGAACCAAAAAGTGTAATTATAATTAAATTTTGAAAGCTGTCAAGTAATTGCATTTGTAAGGGTAGGGGTGGTGGGTGGAAGGGGAGGCAGACAGAACACACGAATAAAGCGGGGGGGCTTACCTATTTGATATAGTTCTAAAAAAAAAGAAAACTATTGTGCCATCTGATCTAAAAAAACGCTTAAAGTCTTTAAAAATAGATTAAACAAAGAAAACTAGCCTGATTCTGGGAAGTTTACCGATTTTTCGTACAGAATTTGAAGGTACATTTATCAGAAAATTATATTGATTAACTAGAAGTATACAAAATCAATGAAGTAGAACAAAACAGCTCAACTTTCTTTTCAATTCATTAAGAAGTCATCCCATCTTTCAGATCAAGGACTACAGCAAATTGCCGAACAGGCTTAAAAGCTCTAAAAATTTTAAAGAAGTTTTGTTTGAGGGTTTTAAAACCAAAGACCAAACGAATACCTTTCCCTTTTACACGGACCCATCTGGTAACGCTTTAACTTTTGACAGCGTTGCCAGATCAACTAATTGCATACTGCATTTGAAATCATTTATCAGGGTCTAAGCTTACAAAGAATATCGTTTCATGTTAATTTTCCTTCAAAACAAAAATTTAGATAAAAGTTGACTTTTTTCTTGCATTTCAAAAAAAGTTTCCAAATAATTGTCAATCTTCTAAGAAAGGTCACACTTAAAATATTGATTAAGTGTTTAAATTTTGGTTTTTTATTTTCAAAAAGTAGTACCATGATCTATTGAAATCTGTACGTTACAAGTCCTTCAAAATAGTTCCCAGTAAAGTAGATGTTTCTGAGAGAAAACGTTCTAAGAAAGGTCACACTTCTAACATTGATAAGAAGGTATAGGCCCAGTTTTGCATTAAGAATTTATGTACTATTCAAAACATAGGCCAAATAGTACTCTCACGATCTCTTAAAATCGGTTCCAGACAAGATCTTCACCAAAAAACTACTAAAAATAGAGCTTTTACTTTGGTTATTGCTCTAGTAGTGGTTTTCTTTTTTCACATACATAAAAACCCAAAATTATAGTTTAGAGAGCTGCAATATTGTCAAAATTAGAAAACATAATGGAAAAACTAAGTTTTTAAGAAGTTTTTTTTTAAATAAAATAATAGAAAAATCGTTTGCATTTCATTTTCTAAAGATTTCTATATAGTGGTGTATATGTATTTATTTTATAGCTTTTGTAGATGGACTAATCCCTGATTATGTGTTAATATCGTTAATATGGTACAGCTTGGAAATGTTGAAATTTTGATAGGAAAAAAATTGTATGATATATGGAAAAATTTTGAATACAGAATTATCGATAATTTCGAAAGAAAATTTGTAAAATTCAGAAAATTGTCAGAAATGTTAATATTAGCAGCATCAAAATCGATTACTCTGAAAATTTTATATAAAACATGAAAAAAATCGAACATTTTACGAAATGCGAACAAAAAAATCGATAATTTCCAAACAAAAATCCAAAAACATTGCCAATAAATTCTTAGATATGTTGAAAATAGTAACATTAATATCGATTACTCCAATAGTTGAAAAATTAATTTGCAAACCTTCAAAAATTTGACAAAATTCTTACAAAAATATCGATTATTCTGAAATTTGAAGATATATATTGAAAATAATAACAAAATATTGGATTATTCCAAAGCAGAAACATACAAAAATTTGAAAACATTGGCAGTAAGTTTTTAGAAATGTTGAGAATGGCAATAGAAATATCTAAATATATAAGAAAATTTAAAAAATAATCGATTATTCTAAATATTAAAAGTGATAGAATCCTAGAATCGATTAGTTCGTTGTTAGATTGGAAAAATATTAAACGTATTAAATTGTACAAGTTTTTGAATGTCAATCGGTTATCGTTATCGATCCTTCCTGCACATTCTAACGCATTTATCGATTAATTATCGAGCTCAAATTCAAATTCTTTCAAATAATAACGCAACTATGGCTAATTTTGCAGCTCTGCCCTGCCTATTCAAACTTTAAGCTTATATTTAAAACTATTCAAACGCCCCTCGTGCGTGTGAGTGTGTGTTTCTGTGTGTGTGTGTGTGTGTTGCGGTTTGCCCCGAAAAATATTTTTAAAATTAAAAAACAACTTTTACACCGCGTCTACATAAATAAATGTCCTTAGCCTTTAATGGGTAGTGGGAGTCTGTTGGGTGGTGGGATTCGCCATAGTTGAGTCCTTATTGCGCCTTCGCCTTGCGCAAATAGGCAGCCTCCTCCTCCTGGCCACCCATACCCATATATTTGGAACTAATCTCTGGCTGGCTATTCGATTGCTTCACCGCATTCTGTGCGGCCAGCGAGGCGGCCATGCGACGACTCTTATGGCCACCGGGTGACAGGTACGCCTTGTAGAAGAAGCGCGCAAACAACACGAAGTAACTGAAGTACATGGCAATGGACAGATTAATGTTGCGCTGCGATATATTACACGACTGGGTGCCGTGCGTCTTCAGGAAGCCATTCGCCCACACATTGATGGCACAGCCAATGATCATTTGCGTCAGCTGCAGCGACGTGATGATCATCGAAATGAAACGCGGCGGATTAAAGCGGGCCGCCTTCAGCGCATAGTAGGAATACATCACGGAATGCACACAATAGTTCATCACAATGAACCAGCGGGCGGAGCTGGTGTATTCGGTGTAGCTGAACCAGGAATAGATGAGCACCGTGATGTGGTGATACCAATGCAGAAAGATCAGCGGCTGCTTGCGCAGCACAATGAATATCGTGTCGCCCAGCTCGGGCAGCTTGCTGAGCACGAACAGCCAGGTCCAGAAGCCGCACACGCGATCTTGTTCAATGTAGCTGAAAGAGAGATGGTGGAGCACGCGGTTAGTCACCCGTTTCCAGTTTCCCCCGAGGTGTCGACCTTGATCGACGGCCGGACAACGCTCACCTGGGCACACAGACCGAATGGAAAAGTCCATAGTGACGCAGCACGTGTAGAAGTTCGGGCGCCGTGCGAGCAGCTCCCATGATGCTGAACATGGCCAGCAGTGTGTTCCATATAATTAAAGGGCCGCGTAATTGAAATCTGTAATCAGGGAGAGAAGAAAACACAGAATTATACCAGAAATTCCAGATTTAAGTCGCAGCTGGTTTAATGGAATTTTTTTTGTTGGCGAATTTTAATTAAGCTCGCTCTCTCTCTGCTTAAGTTATGAAAGTGTATAAATTTTAATCAAAAAAATAAACAAAACAAAAATTGCACTTGAATTAGTTAAGGATTCAAGTCGGGTTCACATTTGATTCATCAATACTCGATATTCCTAAGTACTGGGTACTGGGAACTGGATTTTCGATACTAAGTACTCGTTACTGAGTACTTGATACTCAGTCCTCGATACTCAGAACTCGATGTTGGATACTAAGTTCACTATACTATGTACTCGACACGCAAAACTCGATATTTAGTTGTAGCTTTTTGATATTATGCACTCAATACTCATATTCGATACTCATAACTCTATATTTGGCTATAAGTTTTCGATATAATGTACTTGATAATCCGTACTTGATTCTGAAAACATGAAATTCTATACTAAGTTTGCAATACTCTATATTATTCACTCGATACTCGGTACTTTATACCAAGAAGTCGATACTAAGTACTTGATACTCTGTTTTCGATAGTCAGAACTCAATATTCGATACTAAGTACACGATACTAAGTACTCGAAACTCAAAACTCGATATTTGGTTCTATCTTATCGATATTATGAAGTCGATACTCATTTTCAATACTCATAATTCAATATTTGGTTCTAAGTTTTCGATATTATGTACTCAGTACTTCATAAAAAGTACTCGAAACTAAGTTCTTGATACTTAGTATTTGGTTCTGAGAGCACGATATTCGATTCAAAGTATTTAATACTCTATATTATGTACTCCGTACTCATGTTCGACACTCACAACTCCATATTTGGTTTTAACTTTTCGATATTATGTACTCAATACTCATATTCGATACCCATAACTCTATATTTGGCTATTAGTTTTCGATATAATGTACTTGATAAACAGTATTTGATTCTGAAAACCCGAAATTCTATATTATTTACTCAATACTCAGTTTTTTATACCAAGAAGTCGATACTAAGTACTTGATACTCTGTTTTTGATAGTCAGAACTCAATATTCAATACTAAGTACACGATATTATGTACTCGATACTCAAAACACGATATTTGGTTCTAACTTTTCGACATTATGTACACAATACTCAAATTCTATAATCTTAACTCGATATTTGGTTGTAAGTTTTCAATATTATATACTCAGTACTTCATTAAATATACTTGAATATACTCAGTGATTGATTCTGAAAACAGGAAATACGATACTAAGTATTGAATACTCTATATTATTTCGTCGATACTTTGTTTGATTGTTACCAAGTACTCGAAAATAAATACTTAATACTGAAAATTTCGATACACACACCGGCCGAAACCGGAGCAGTCGAACAATCGACGCCAGCAATTTGCTTTACACAACGCATCGCAACGGAGAGCCTCTGAGACTCCTCAACAAACTCAATCGCGGTTCAATAAAAGTCATCCACAGCCGAGTCGATATAGCTATGTCCGTCTGCCCGACTGTCTGTCCGTATGAAGATCTGCATAAGCGCCGGATTAGGCGAGCAATCGACGCCAGCAATTTCATATAAAATTATCATCCCAGAAAGCTGCTGAGATAACAGTTGAGGCAGAAACTCGGAGACAGCGTCGACCAACACTTGCTCCAAATACTTAGGATTTTGTTAAGCGAGCTGTAATTTGCCAATTGTTTATATACTTGGCTATATTTATATATGTATTCTCTATATCTGATCTCTCTCTCTCTCTTTATATCCATATTTATATATTTGAGCTCTGGGCCGGCTTCAATACCTGTAGCCCCTCTTCTAGATCCGCCACTGGTGGTTTTGATCGATTTTTATAAGGTCATAAAGTCATAACTATGATAAAGATTTAATAGAAGGCAATTGTACAAAAAATAAACCTAGACAAGTCGTTTTGAGTTTCACAAGCTAAAGATATAACTGCTGGTAATCAATATTAAGATAAGGTAATACAAGAATTTCCAGAATTTTTATTCTCTGTACTGTAAGTTTGTGCAAAAGTATGTAACAGCCAGAAGCAAGCATCTCCGACTCCATAAAGTATATATATTCTTGATCTGCATCCACAGCCGAGTCGATATAGCTTTGTCCGTCTGTCTGTGCGTATGAACGCACTCATATATGGTAAGAGATAGAGGTTTGACGCGTATGTTCGCAACCGGAATTCCGACTTCACAGATTACTGTGAACCGAACCTCAAACCAAACCTCTTAAGGTACCAAAGTTGAGCCTGAACCTTTTCCGAACCTATAATTTCGGTTCGGTTCAACAAAAATTAAAGACATGAACAAATTTGACCTATTTTCTAGCAACTTCTTCTCTTATCCTGATGGTTCTGGATTACTGAGTCTTACAATCGGCAGGAAAGTTTAATGTGAACATCAATAAAAATGTTCAGAATTACCATTAGAATCCCTACACATATAAGCCTCTGTTTTTTAAGATCCTTTTCTCCAAAGCTTATCGATTTATTCACAAAAGAAGAGCTTAACGTTACTTTGGAAACACTTTTGGTACATAAATCGACACAATTTCCTTACAGTTTATTTCGTTTTTAGGTCGATTACTATATAAACTTGTATAAAGCATGGGCCGAACCAAGGTTCGAACCAAAAACCTTGAACCTAAACCATTTTTAAATTTTGGTTCGAACCCGCGTGCCCCGGAGCTCCCAAAACCTGCTTATTATACTTGCAGGCCGTTTCAATTTATTTTCAATTTTGGCCACGCCCCCTACCGCACCCGTAATTTGTAAAAAACGTTATATCTCCCACAGTTTCAAAGATAGCTGGTTCGTATCTTCTAGACATATTTAGTAATCAGTATTACTTATCGATTCGCCAAAGGAATGTTGAAGATCGGATGAACGGTGGTTGAGTTCTGATCAAAAGACTGTTCTCTGCTCCAGCGCTGCTTTCAGCAACAAAATTAAGGCTGTGCGTATAGTTACGTTGGTACAGAGTATGTTATAGTCGGGCTTGACTGACTTTCTTTCTTGTTTTTTGTACTTTTTTGACTTTTTTTTTTACTAAATAAACGTTTTTGCTTAACTTACACACGAAACTTCTACTCAATTTGCTTAATTGTTCAAAATTAGCTAAGCTTCTTGGGTTAGCCCCACTGTTTTATGATCTCAACCCGGTTTTTTCTTGTTGGTATGCCACTGCCCACCCTTTTGGTCACATGTCACAAATGTAATATGCAAATAATTTGCTGTTCTGTGTATATTTCAGAGGACTTGGCGCGTGTTGCGTGTGCAAGAGAGGTGGATGGGGCGTGGGTGTTGAGAGCCCACAACACATAATGCTTAGAGGACACACACACACACACGTGCCACAGACTTGAATACTGGCACAGTGGTGCAGCAACAAATCGATAAAAAGCTTGGGGTTAATGTTAATGAGTTAACTTCAACAACAAAAACTCAACATTCATTTTCATGCGGAAACTGCAATGTTTATGTGCAAAAATGATATAACAAAAGTATTAAGCAACTAATAAATAATTGCTTAGAGTTCAAGCCAACCTCCCCTCCTACCATGGCAATATAATTATTGTGGTTTGTGTAAATGCAATTACAACAACAGCCAAATGGCCACAATTGTATACAGAAATAAAGAGGAAAGAGGGGAAGGCAAATAGTTGAATGGTTATTTTGGTTGAAAGTGAAATTTTTTTGTTGACAAAGCAATGACAATGGTCGGCGCGCCATTTAAATATTGACATAATCAAAAGAAGAAGCCGCTGCACGAGCATAAATTTCTTTACGTGCGAAGTGGCACAGCATCAGCTACATCAGCAAAAGCTCACTCAAAAGCTTGGCTACCCCTTTCTCCCCCCCTATCTCTCTCTCTCACCAAGATCACGCCACCTTTACACTTTTACTTTCCACCTGCTTTCGTCAGTCAATGCAACGTTCAATCGTTTTATAACTTGTTTTTTTTCGGACTACCAAATTGGGTTGTGCTGTCGTCGAGTGTTGCCAACTTACATACATTGTTGTATCCATTATTAGGTCTATGCCCTTTCGATTTGGCAGACATCGAATATTGATAAGCAGCTACAGATAGGTGGGTATGTAACCGGCTTTTGGCATATTCGCGACTGAATCGAAAAGTTGGTTCAATATTTGGAATCGAGAGGTTGGTTTGGAATTGTTCAACAAGTCCAAAAGTGATTACTATAATATGCCTTAAAAAAGAGGGTCATAAATCGCTTATCACCCCCAACAGGTGGCCACCAATTGGTATACAATTCCAAAATGTGACTAATTGTGAAAACCAAAACAATGCCTCATTAAATTATGCCTCATTTTCTAAGTCAAACGTCAACGATTGTTAATCACTTTTAATCAAATACTTGAACTCAAGAGTTAATTGTATAAAATGAGCTACTTAAGAGGGGGGGGGGGGAGCCTTTAAGTCACAAATGGTTTTTAATAAGGCGTAATGGTCTAAGGTTCAAATTTTAAAGTTCTAGTGTGTGAACAACTTTGAAAGAAGTAATTGAAAGTGAATTAATCTGTATAAACTCTTACAGTTCGAGCTAAAACTGCTAATCTTTATATATGAAATCTTTCCAAAATGCTGGGCTACTAGATTAGTTGATACAAGTTGAGAGATTCGAAACCGACTGTTTAAGGCCAAGTAGATTTTATGCATACACAAGAAAAACAAGAAAGAAAGTCGGTCAAGCCCGACTATAACATACTCTGTACCAAGAAAATTTGTCTTTTGATCATAACTCGAAAACCGTTCATCCGATCTTCTTCATTTCTTTGGCGGATCGATAAGTTATCCTAATAACTAAATATGTCCAGAAGGAGCAAGCCATCTATCTTCAAAACTGTGGGAGATATGACGTTTTTTCTAAATTGCGGGGGCGGGAGGGGGCGTGGCCAAAATTGAAAATAAACTTGAACTGCCTGCAGACATAAGAAGCATATGTCCCATACATGTCAAACCTCTATCTCTTACCATCTCTGAGATCTGTGCGTTCATACGGACAGACAGACGGACATGACTCGGCTATTGATGCTGAACAAGAATATATATACTTTATAGGGTCGAAGATGCTTTCATCTGGATGTTACATACTTTTGCACAAACTTATAATACTCTATGTACCTACGGTACAGAGTATAATTATAGTGCTTATCGGCGCACGGCAATACCGATCAATACCGATCTGTCTTGTCTGCTAGGCTTTCAATTAGACTTTCACCAAGGCCTTCAACTAGATTTGCAACTGAATTTTTAATATATATAGTCCTGTTCTCATTGCCAAATTCGATCCATCAAAATTAGAGGAGGGTATCTGAAATTCAAGAATTCGGTTAAAGCTTTCAAAGCTTTATTGAAAAAGGGAAGAGTTTCCAATTCAGATACCGCATAACTTGAACGAAATTGAAAAACGGAAACATGGGTGTTTGTCTTTCAATCAGGCCTTCAACTGTACTTTCAGCTAGACTAGCAAGTATACTTGAACCTGGACTCTTCACTAGATTTTTAAATCGACTTTCAACTAGACTTTTATTTAGGCCACCATCTACTTATAATTTCATCTAGACTTGCAATAGATTTGGGATTGACATGCAAATATTTGCTAGAGTTTAGAACTAGCCTTTCAACTAGTCTTGCAATTGGACTTTTAACTAGACTTTTAACTAAACATTTAACTAAATTTTCAACAGAACCTAGACATTTAACTAGTTTTATTCACTAGTCTTTCAACTAGACCTTCAACTAGGCTTTCAACTAGGCTTTCAACTAGCCTTTCAACAAGTCTTGCAAATGGACTTGCATTTAGACTTTCAACTATATGTTCAACTAGACTTGCGATATACATAGAAATACTTGCAACTACACTATAATTACGACTAGACTTGCAACTATACTTTATTCTAGACTTTTAAATACTAAGAAAGACTTTGCACTAGACTTTCAACTAGAATTTAAGCTAGACTTTTAACTAGTCTTGGAACAAGACTTTCAACTACACTTTCAAGTAGTCCTTCAACGATATTTTCGACAGATCTTGCGATAGACCTGCAAATATGTACTAGCAACTAGACAATACTTTCGGACTGCAATTGCAACTGCACTTTAATCTAGACTTTCAATTTAAGCTAGACTTAAAACTAGTTTTCGAGCAAGACTTTCAACTATACTTTCAACTAGACCTTTCAGTTAGACTGTCAACTAGACTTTCATCTGTATTTTCAACTAGACCTGCGATAGATATGCAAATACTTGTAACTAGAAATGCAGCTATTTTTTAAGTAAGATTTTAAACTAGATTTTACAATAGACTTTTAGCTAGAATTTAAACTAGACTTTCAACTACACTTTCAACAAGAGTTTTAACTAGAATATAGAGTAGACTTTCAACTAGCTGTCGTTTTCTATTTCTTGCAGTCTCAAGTTTTCAGCTTCTGATCGGATATGTTAACTCCATATCTAGTAATCGATTTGGAATTTCGCTTTAATATCTTTGACTAGATCTTCTAGATAGCTGCTATGTGTCAGATATATTCACAATTTATTCTGTTATATGTAGGTTTATGTGACAGATAGTGCTATTTAGAAGATATGAAATCGGCCCTAAGTTGTAGCTCTAGATTTCATCTACAAAATGTGTAACAAGAAAGAAAGTCGGTCAAGCCCGACTATAACATACTCTGTACCAAGAAAATTATACGCGCAGCATAAATTTTGATGCTGCAGAAGCAGCGAACAGTCTTTTGATCATAACTCGAAAACCGTTCATCCGATCTTCTTCATTCCTTTGGCGGATCGATAAGTTATTCTAATAACTAAATATGTCCAGAAGGAACAAGCCATCTATCTTCAAAACTGTGGGAGATATGACGTTTTTTCTAAATTGCGGGGGCGGGAGGGGGCGTGGCTAAAATTGAAAATAATAAGAATAAAATAAAATAAAATTGAATAAAATAAGAAAATAATTTCTTAAATTTAGAAATTCGACTAATTTTTTCATAAATTTAGGCTCATTTTTCTAGATTTTTTACTCAATACTTTCTAAAATTAAGGGCGAATTCACCCTTGAATTTAGAAAAAAAATACATTGCACTGTGTCTTACAATAGGGCGAATCGCCATAAATTAAAGAAAGCACATTTCTTAAATTTAGACAAGCCATTTAGAATTTCGCCCTAAAATATAGATAAAAAAAGTCTAGAAAATCGCCCTAAAAAATATAAAAATATTAAAACGACACCCCTTGTAATTCTCAAGTACGAATTCCGTGCATTCGGAATATAAAAGGGGCAACTAATATTCGCCCTAAAATATAGAAAAATAATCTAGAAAACCGCCCTAAAATTTAGAAAAATAGAAAAAGACACCGCATGTAATTCTCAAGTTCGAATTCTCTGCTTTCGGAATATAGAAGAGGCAGCTGAGTGCTTAGCAGTTGACTGCGTTCTTTACTGTGACTCACGCGAGTGCTTGGTAGTCGAGTGCGATAAGATGCCTTTCCCCGAGGTCCCGAGTTCAACTCCCAGGCAAGGTAAAGTTAGAAATTAAAATATTGATTACTAATTACAATGTGATTTTCAGAAAGAGACTTTAGTGAACCCCGACAGAAAGAAAATATCCTATAAAAATAATATATAAGGGGATAAACGCTACTTAGTGTAGTAGTCTCCTCCCCCCCACTCCCTTTCCCGTCAATAATACCTGAAAAAGTTTTTTTTCTAAGATCCAGAAAGGTTTTTCTAAAATCTAGAAAGGTTTTTTCAAAATCTAGAAATTGCTTTTCTACAATTAAGCAAATATTTTCTAGCTTTTAGTAAATATTTTCTTAATTTCAGAAAGTCTTTGTCTTATTTTTAGAAATAATTTTTCTAAGATATATGGCGAAACGCCTTTGACTCCTTTTTTAAGGCGAATTTCTAAATTTTGGGGCGATTTTGACTGTTTTTTTTTGTTTGAGTGTAGAATCGTCATAGTTTCACCTCTCATTGTACAATTTGGTGGCTTTGTCTTGAAAAGGCTTGCACATTTGTTTAGAGACAAGACATCGAATGTTAACCTTCTACACCAGCCGGTCACCTTCACCATTGGTTGGCGCCAGCTGTGAAGTTAATTAGCCAAGCAAAAAGCTTATCAAACTCTGCCGCTTGCTCTGCTGCTAAAATTGGAGGCACACAAGCCAAGAGATTGAGAGAGGCTCGACTTTGGCCCCCTTGGGGCTCAATTGTTCTATATTTTTTTTGTATTTTTTATTATTTAATACAATTTCCTCTACTTGCTGGGCAAGACTTTCTAAGAACGTTCTGTAGATTAAGCTGTTGAACTGAAATATGTTTGGTCATGAAATCAAAATTAGATTTTTGCTCTTTGCACTCTTGAAAATGTTAATCAAGTTGAGTTTAAATATGGACAGCTGTGGCTTATTCTTATCGGAAGAACCAATAATTATTTAAATTTATAAGTGACCCCTTGAAAATCACCAAAAAAAACAAGAAAGAAAGTCGGTCAAGCCCGACTATAACATACTCTGTACCAAGAAAATTTGTCTTTTGATCATAACTCGAAAACCGTTCATCCGATCTTCTTCATTCCTTTGGAGGATCGATAAGTTATCCTAATAACTAAATATGTCCAGAAGGAACAAGCCATCTATCTTCAAAACTGTGGCAGATATGACGTTTTTTCTAAATTGCGGGGGCGGGAGGGGGCGTGGCCAAAATTGAAAATAAACTTGATCTGCCTGCAGACATAAGAAGCATATGTCCCATACACGTCAAACCTCTATCTCTTACCATCTCTGAGATCTGTGCGTTCATACGGACAGACAGACGGACGGACAGACGGACATGGCTATATCGACTCGGCTGTTGATGCTGAACAAGAATATATATACTTTATGGGGTCGGAGATGCTTCCTTCTGGATGTTACATACTTTTGCACAAACTTATAATACTCTATGTACCTACGGTACAGAGTATAAAAACATTTGCATTAGATGGCCGAGCACCACATGAGGTGTGCATCAGCAACAGCAACAGCAACAACAACAACTGCTGCTGCTGCTCGTGTCCACACTCATAATAGACAATTAAGCTGCTGCTGCGGAAACGTTAAGTTAAGTATTTTGAATTTCTAGTTGTTGTTTTTTTTTTTGTGCTGAGACTAAATATTTTAATAGGCTACAATTAAGGCTCTCAAGCTCACTGCTTTGCCTTTCACACACACACACACACACACACAGAGAAGCACACAGCCAGAAGCTGACGCGAGCAGCCAGCAAGCTTTTTACACTTCAACCACCCTTAGAATTCCCAACTGTTTATCGTTGTGCCAGCATGAAGTGCAACCAGTTGTGCCGGCCACAATTCGTGCCTCAAACTAATGAGTAAGGAAAACCAATCGGCCTTGCTAATCGCTTGGCAGCTTGGCTTCTAAGGCAAAGGGACACACTTTCATGGTGCGTCTCTTGAAGCCCAATTTTTGCAAGGGCACAGGTCGTCCCCTGGTCGCGGGGGTTGTTCGGCGGTGAGACTCGGGGCACCTACTTTTGTGTTCTGGGAATTGCTGTTGGATGACTTTCGTTGGGTGTTTGCGATCTGCCCGATAAATGATGCATTGTTTTGAAACTTTCTTCCTGCGAAATTGCATAAGCCTGAGCGACAAAGAGAGTGCTGTGCGCGTTTGCGCCGAGAGAGAGAGAGAGAGAGAGAGGAGAAAGAGAAAAACCTGATTTTGCAAAATGAAATACGATATGTAAACAAAAGGAGAAGTTGTTGTTGGATTATGCAAGTTAATAACAACAACAACAACAACAAACGTCTGTGTCTGGTAAACAAAACGAACTCACAAAAGTTGTTGGCCAATTGATTATTGTTATGGTGGGTCGGACTTGATTTTATGCATTCCTATTGCTGTTGGCCCATAAATTCGCCACATTGTGACAAAGTTCGCTTTTTCGCTTTTTTTTCATATTTTGGCCAACTTTTCTCTTTGCCTTTGGCCACATCTTTCCTTGGTTTTGTCTGCTTTCAGTGTCAATTTTGTAATTTATAATTTTATAATTAACTTTTAATGATTATTCATTATGTTTGCTGGCGTGTTGGTTACCCCAAGTCATTGACCAAGTTTGCAAACGAGTTGTGTCAGCTTTTAGGTTGCTGTGAAGTTGAATAATGTTTTGAAGTTTCCATAATTAAGGTGAATCTCTTTAGTTCCCGCTGATGGATCAAGCTATAGCCATATTAAGCTATTTCGGAGACGAGTCAACTAAATGTTTTTCCCCTTATTTCTAAATTGGTTCTTTCAGACTTTCAATGAACAGTCGAACTTCTATATAGCGAATCTCAAGGGGACAAAAATAAACTTCGTTATATATAAACAAGAAAGAAAGTCGGTCAAGCCCGACTATAACATACTCTGTACCAAGAAATTTTGTCTTTTGATCATAACTCGAAAACCGTTCATCCGATCTTCTTCATTCCTTTGGCGGATCGATAAGTTATTCTAATAACTAAATATGTCCAGAAGAAACAAGCCATCTATCTTCAAAACTGTGGGAGATATGACGTTTTTTCTAAATTGCGGGGGCGGGAGGGGGCGTGGCCAAAATTGAAAATAAACTTGATCTGCCTGCAGACATAAGAAGCATATGTCCCATACACGTCAAACCTCTATCTCTTACCATCTCTGAGATCTGTGCGTTCATACGGACAGACGGACAGACGGACAGACGGAC
Source organism: Lordiphosa fenestrarum (assembly GCA_035044985.1). Classification (NCBI taxonomy): domain Eukaryota; kingdom Metazoa; phylum Arthropoda; class Insecta; order Diptera; family Drosophilidae; genus Lordiphosa; species Lordiphosa fenestrarum. The sequence continues at coordinate 134,929 of JAWNNO010004215.1, forward strand.
ATGGCTATATCGACTCGGCTGTTGATGCTGATCAAGAATATATATACTTTATGGGGTCGGAGATGCTTCCTTCTGGATGTTACATACTTTTGCACAAACTTATAATACTCTATGTACCTACGGTACAGAGTATAAATATTCATAACAAAGAAATGCTTGGAAAAGTTGTGTTTCTATATAAGTAATGTTATTAAAAAACCTCGATATTGCAATGATGAGTAATCTTAATTAACTGAAAGCTTTAGTTGAAGTACTGTGTACAAGTTTTAGCTCTGGTTTCGACATTCAGATAAGCTTTATAGGCGTATTGTTTAAGGCAGGGACCGTAAGTGATGATTAATTGTAAATTTTCCATCCTCAACAAGCATCAAACTATAATATAAACGAGAAAGATAGGTTTTTATGCCCTTGCAAGTGCTGGCTTAAATATTTTCACAAAAAATACTTTTTTTCCCATTTTTCGACCGATCGTACGTATGGCAGCTATATGATATAGTCATCCGATTTGGCCAAAAATTTGTAGAGTTATGTGAAAGCATGTAAAACAAGCAACTACAAAATTGCAGGCAGCTATCATTAAAAACACAAAAGTTTTTCTAACTAAGACTGTTTTTCAGACCTATCTTTTGTATGGCAGCTATACCATATAGTTGTCCGATTTTAATAAAACTTAGTAGAACTATAAAAAAACATAGAAAACCTACGATTACAAAGTTTGGAAACGTTTCCATTGAAAAGAAAAAAGTTTTTCTCACTAAAACTAGTTTTCCGAACGATTGTTTCTATGAGAGCTATGAGATATAGTCATCCAATCCGGTCGGTTCCGACATATTAGTACTGTGCAGCAAAAAGAAGACTCGGTGCAAAATTTCAGCTCGATAGCTTTAAAACTGAGAGACTATTTGGCGTAGAAGCAGACAGACGGACGGACGGACAAAGCTCAATCGACTCAGCTCGTCACCTTGATCAAGTATATATATAGTTTATGAATATTTCTATGCGTTGCAAACTTCTGGGCAAAATTATAATACCCTTTGCAAGGGTATAAAAAGTGCAGCAACTGTTGTATTAACTTGAGCTTGATACAAGCTCGAAAGGATTGAAACAATCCTGAAAAGCGGGTATCAAACCGAAAAGGCTACGTACTACGTAATCCGTATCCTGACTCTACATTAAAGTGAGCAAGGGTGCACCATGTCAAAACGAAAGAGCGAAAGAAAATCTCTCTCAATAACACTAAGAGGCTAAATGGGTACACACACATGCGCCAAGTGTTTTTGCACTAATGCTGCCTTCAAATTCCCAAGCAGTCAAAGCAATGCCTTCATGAGGGGGAAGTTAAGGTCTATTAAAGATGGAACCGGGGATATGCAAACAACAAATGACCTCAAGCCGGCAAGAACTTGCTGGTTTGGAAATCAAAAAGGGCGTTTAATAAGTAGCATTGCTCATTTTGGGTTAACATAAAATCTCAATAAAGAGATAAAGGCAATCTCGGTAATTTAAGAAACAATCCTTTTTCTGATTGTGTGTAGTTTGATAATCTCGGGCCAACTTGCATCAAGCCAATTTCAAGATCAAATCAAGTACAAATTTCCAGCTTAAGTCAAAATCGGATCTTTGGTCGAGTTCGGTTAACAAGCTAAAATTAATGCCATGTGGGATAATGTCGGGATCAAGACTAGAATTCCAGGATTGAAAAATCCGAGATCAGAACAATCCTGTTCGTACTTGAAATGAGCAAATTCGGTATTGATCGACTTCTGACATCGTTTGGGATTCATTTAGTGCCGAATATCTCGAATTGCTTTTCTGTGTAGTCTTGTTTTAATCCCAAAAATGAAGCTTCTCCGCCTTGACAATTATTTGTTCTTTGCTATGTTTTCCACCAAAGCGTTTTTCAGTTTGTAAGAATACACCAGTCTCATCGTCATTAAAGATATAGTTTTTGACATATTTTTGTATCAAATTAGGACGATCTTTTGTCAACTACTCATCACGAATTGTATATGTACTTCCCACATTATGTTTTTTCAAACAATACCGTGCCGCTTTGTATACTCTGTACCGTGGGTACATAGAGTATATAAAGTTTGTGCAAAAGTATGTAACAGCCAGAATGAAGCATCTCCGACCCCTTAAAGTATATATATTCTTGATTAGCATCAACAGCCGAGTCGATATAGCCATGTCTGTCTGTCCGTTTCAACGCACAGATCTCAGAGATGGTAAGAGATAGAGGTTTGACATGTATGGGACAAATGCTTCTTATGTCTGCAGGCAGATCAAGTTTATTTTCAATTTTGGCCACGCCCCCTCCCGCCCCCGGAATTTAGAAAAAGCGTCATATCTCCCACAGTTTTAAAGATAGATGGTTCGTACCTTCTACAAATATTGAGTAATCAGGATTATTTATCGATCCGCCCAAGGAATGATAAAGTTCAGATGAACGGTTGTGGAGTTATGATCAACAGACTGTTCGCTGCTTTCAGCTTCTACTGCAGCATCAAAATTTATGCTGAGCGTATAATTTCATTAGTACAGAGTAAGTTATAGTCGGGCTTGACCGACTTTCTTTCTTTTTTCAACAATTCCGTGCCGCTTCTTGAACTTAAACCAAAGCTTCAGCGAATTCCTTGGCCTACTCTCACATAAGCGTTTCTGATAGGGGAAGATTTCTTTTACAGGTACCTTGCAGAGAAGCTGTCAACTAGTAACAAAAAAAAAATATTGTCTTGAAGCAACTAGAATTTAACTGGTAACAAAACAGTTCGAATCGGGTGAGTTGTGCAACTGCGAAGCGCCAGATGGCAAAGCTTTTGGTGTTTATTTTCAAATTTATTCCAGTTGCTAGTTGTTTGAGACTGGTGTACTTCTGGTATTAAACTAGACACTTTCTCTGCAGGGTAGTTGTGCAAATCCTTTTGCGTTTAGAGCTCAATTGATCACCGTCTGTTTTTATACCCGTTACTCGTAGAGTAAAAAGGGTATACTAAAGTCGTGCAAATGTATGTAACAGGCAGAAGGAAGCATCTCCGATATGATAAAGTATATATATTCTTCATCAGCATCAACAGCCGAGTCGATATAGCCATGTCCGTCTGTCCGTCCGTCCGTCTGTATGAACACTTAGATCTCAGAGACTAGAAGAGCTAGAGCAACCAAATTTTATACGTAAGCTAGTATTGTCTGTAGGCAGATCAAGTTTGTTTCAAATTTTGGCCACGCCCCCTCCCGCCCCCGCAATAAAAAATATTGAATAACTCGCACAATTTTTATGATATCGAGCTCAGATTTTGCAGTGTAGTCTATGTGGCCAATATCTACAATCTCACAAATTTTCAAAAGGATCGGATAATAAATGGCCGAGTTAAAAAAATGTTGCATACTTATCCGAGCTGTGCTGAGTAACGGGTATTTCGAAGTCGGGCAGGGCCGACTTTAACTTACGCTCTCGTTTTATTTAAAGTTCTGTTTTCTGGTTGAAAATGAATGAAAGTTGCTATTACAAACTGTCCCGTTTCAACTGCCAAACTGTATTTGAATTATTTGAAATTTATTTCAAAATTTTGCTTAATATGTCTCTACGCTCTCTACATTACAAGAGATAAAGTGCTCTTTAACGATTCCTGCGAACAAAATTAATAATAAGGGACTTCCCCCAAGATTGAAAACGCATGAGCGATTGAGTTTTGCTCGTGGAAAAGATCGTTTTATAGAAAAAGTGGCCATAAGAAAAGCAAATCATACTGAATATTGTTTGAAAATGCAGTGTTATTTCGCTATAAAGCTAACATCGTTGCACTGAAGTTCGTAAGTAATAGAGAAGTTCGACTGTGATTGAGGTCTAAAAATATAGCTACAATTCATTGACCAACTTTCCAAGTTGAATCATAACTTTCACGCAAAATTGATTATCAAGGAATTTCAATTTGTTTACAACTTTCTGTCGGCTTAAGAAATTAACCCAAAAATACCCAAAAAAAAAAAAACATAGCCTTGAATCCACAATTTGTGCTTACATCTACATAATCTATTACCGAAGCAAATTGACCACAAACTAAATAAACGGAAACACGCCATGTTGATAAGAAAATACAAATCTCACACACATTTTGCCAACTTTTAATGACTAATTGTGGCATACGGTTTAGTTTGTTGAGTAAGGAGGGGTTTTAGGTTTGGCGATTTGATTAATAAAAGTCGTTGACTGATTTGATTTGGTCTAGACTCTAGAGTGCTGGCTCTAAGTGATTGATTGACTCACAAATGGGCTTTTTGTTTTGTACAATTCAAAGTGTAAAGACAGAAATCTGCACAATTCAATTATAAAAGGCATAAAACAGTTGACGCCTGGAGAACCCAGCTAATTAAGATTCTGGGCGTGTTTTTTCTCAGTTCATTTAAATACCAAATAGTTTTTTTTCTATAATTTACGTTTGACTTTACTTCGTACAATAAGGTGGGGTTAAGACACATCAGAAGGAAGGAGCCTAGTTGGTCTTGTCCTTCTTGAAGGGTAACGGGAAATAACTGCAATCCCATATCACTACATGCAATCTACCAGCCTATTAGATCACATTATGAGCGTTGTGCGATCTTTTGAAAAAATATATAGAAATGACACGATCGCGAGACGAATTTGATAACCAAATCAATGTGGCGTGACAACAGCCTGATCACAAAATTAAATTAAAATAATGTTCGTATTCCTAGTGCTTTTGGGTAACCTTTCCCAATATTGACATTGAACACAAACACACACACACACACAACACACACACAAATGGCACGAGTACCTGAGACTAAAGTACTTGATCTTTGACTTTGACACCATTGTTGATATTTTAGTTATTTTCGCTTACTTAGCGACTTCCCGCCTATTAGCTGGTTGCAAATATTAAGATATTCAATGAATTGGGGGAAGGGGGGGGGGGAGGTTCTGTGGGTGATCGAGCACGTCAAACAAAATTCATTTAAGATAGGTTAGGGGACACGATTTGAAGTTTCGAAGCAGGAATTGCACTGGGAAACAAGGTTCAGTTTAAAGTAGCAGTGATACGATTCATAAAACAAAATCGTAGAATGGTTTGGAAAAGTTGTTATGAAATTTGATTAATAGTTTTTTAACTTAATATCAAAGAGAATCAAATGAAAAGTTCGAGGTTTCCCTTGAAATGCTACTAAAAATTGTGAAAATGGGCATATTATACCCATTTCAAGCTGTAATTACCCCCATTTTCGAACAGATATATGTGCAGATATCTATCCTAGAAAGTTCCATTTAGACTGGCAATGTCTTTAATATCCATTTAATCTTCCAACAGAGCTGAAAATCCTCCAATGGATATTTTTATACTCTGTAGCGAAGGTACATAGAGTATTATAAGTTTGTGCAAAAGTATGTAACAGGCAGAAGGAAGCATCTCCGACCCCATAAAGTATATATATTCTTGATCAGCATCAACAGCCGAGTCGAAATAGCCATGTCCGTCTGTCTGTCCGTATGAACGCACAGATCTCAGAGATGGTAAGAGATAGAGGTTTGACATGTATGGGACATATGCTTCTTATGTCTGCAGGCAGATCAAGTTTATTTTCAATTTTGGCCACGCCCCCTCCCGGCCCCGCAATTTAGAAAAAGCGTCATATCTCCCACAGTTTTGAAGATAGATGGCTTGTTCCCTCTGGACATATTTAGTTATTAGGATAACTTATCGATCCGCCAAAGAAATGAAGAAGATCGGATGAACGGTTTTCGAGTTATGATCAAAAGACAAAATTTCTTGGTACAGAGTATGTTATAGTCGGGCTTGACCGACTTTCTTTCTTGTTTAATATCTCTTTTTCTGCTGTTGTTGACAGCCTTCATTATATACCTTTCATCTGACTATTTTTTTGAGTATCCCATTCAGTTTATGAAACGATATTCTTAGCTATCACTCAAAATGAGCCCAAATGCTGTCAAAAATGGTTTTTATACCCTTGCAAAGAGTATTATAATTTTGCTCAGAAGTTTGCAACGCATTGAAATATTCATTTCCGAGCTCATAAACTATATATATTCTTGAACAGGGTTATGAGCGTCCGTCCGTTTGTCTGTCTGTCTGTTTCTACGCGAACTAGTCTCTCAGTTTTAAAGCTATCGAGCTGAAATTTTGCACAGAGTCTTCTTTTTGCTGCACACTACTAATATATCGGAACCGACCGGATCGGCCTACTATATCCCATAGGAACAATCGGTCGGAAAACTAGTTTTAGTATGAAAAACTTTTTTCTTTTCAATGGAAACGGCTCCTAACTTTGTAATCGTATGTTTTCTATGTTTTTTTATAATCCTACCAATTTTTATGAAAATCGGACAACTATATGGTATACAAAAGATAGGTCTAAAAAACAGTCTTAGTTAGAAAAACTTTTTTGTTTTTAATGGTAGCATCCTGCAATTTCGTAATTGTTTGTTTTACCTGCTTTCGCATAATTTTAAAAATTTTTGGCCAAATCGGTTGACTATATCATATAGCTCCCATACGAACGATCGGTCGGAAAATGGGAAAAAGAGTATTTTTTGAAAATATTTAAGCGAGCACTTGCAAGGGTATAACTACTTCGGCACCGACGAAGTTAGCTTAGCTTTCTCGTTTTTACATCCTTTTCAATGTTTTCAGTGCCAGTTGAATTGAAATGTTCCGTTTTTGAGAACATTTTAGGCTCAAGTGGGTAAGAAACAGATCTAACATTCTGAGGGATCTCAATTAATCCCATCATTTGGGGATCAATATTATTTGCAAGCACCTTTGAAACATTAGCATCCACAAATGGAAGAGAATATTCTGTTCTGATTCTGAGTTGAAGAAATCTTATTTTTAAAACAGATTCTTTCCCTCTGGGTAGTGCTTTTATACTCTGTACCGTAGGTACATAGAGTATTATAAGTTTGTGCAAAAGTATGTAACATGCAGAAGGAAGCATCTCCGACCCCATAAAGTATATATATTCTTGATCAGCATCAACAGCCGAGTCGATATAGCCATGTCCGTCTGTCCGTCCGTCCGTCTGTCTGTCTGTCTGTCCGTATGAACGCACAGATCTCAGAGATGGTAAGAGATAGAGGTTTGACGTGTATGGGACATATGCTTCTTATGTCTGCAGGCAGATCAAGTTTATTTTCAATTTTGGCCACGCCCCCTCCCGCCCCCGCAATTTAGAAAAAAAGTCATATCTCCCACAGTTTTGAAGATAGATGGCTTGTTCCTTCTGGACATATTTAGTTATTAGAATAACTTATCGATCCGCCAAAGAAATGAAGAAGATCGGATGAACGATTTTCGAGTTATGATCAAAAGACAAAATTTCTTGGTACAGAGTATGTTATAGTCGGGCTTGACCGACTTTCTTTCTTGTTGTAATTGGTGTCGTGTTAGATTGGGTGACAATTTGTTGTATCTATCTACTTTGACTGCGTTGTCAGTGGTTCCCTTCAACTTCGTGTGGCAGTCGTACGCTCACAGCACTCTTTTGTCATGAAAAAGTAACGGCAAACGTCTTAGAACTGTTCTTCTTACTTTTAAGAGAGAGAGCTCCAAGAGAGAGCGAGAAGAATTAATACGAAATGCAAGTTGAGTTCAGACTGCATGCATTTTGTTGCAGTGCTTGGAACATTCTGGTGTGAGAACTATCAAGTTCTTATGCAGTTCACTAGTAGTTGCAGTACTCTGTTGCAGATCTCTGATATGTTAAGCGTCTAAACCATTGAATCGATCTTCACGAATTTGCATATTATGTTCATGACAATCAGTAAAGACGCGTAGGCTATATCTAAAGTCATTAAACCGTTTCGAAAGCGGTTAAAAAGGTTTGAAAATTTCTCAGAGCCATATCTAAAGACCGGTTCTGTATCCCGTTTAAGAAATGGTTCAGCAACGTAGATCAGAAATTTTTTCAGCTATACACCTGAAATGAAGCTAGATATATTTCTGGTTAAGAACTGGTTTCGAACCGGTTCAGATGTGATTAAGACTTTAAATTCGGTCTGTGGTTTGATAATATGGAGTTGTATAGTTTCCTTGTACAGGATTAAAAGTGGTTTGGGGTCATATTTTAGAAGTTATTTAAGCAATAAACTGGAAATTTGGTGAGGAAAGTGGATAGTTTGATCCTTTCGCACACTTTATATCAGTTTTGTTTTGAATATTAATATTGATTTGTAGTCATAAGGAAAATAACTTATCTACACTTTGCATAAGACCCTTGCTTTTCTATGATTACCGATTCACACAGTTATAACTTTGCATTCATTCGGCTCTCGTTTAAGGGAAAAGCACTTCGGACCTTGGGGGCTATGAGCTAGCCTGGTCTGCTATAAAGTGAGACTTCTTTTGATTTGAAGAGAGCTGGCGCTACCGATTTTAACACATTTCCATTGCTACTTCTGCTACTTTGAGTTGACCGTAGGAATTTTCTAAGAATTCGTACTATATAATGATTTCAAATGTGCATTTTTAGGGTTAGCTTCATAAAAATCGTATAGAAATTAGAACAAGCGCTTGGACGAGGTCAGTCTTATATTGAATATTCTACTTTCTACCAACCATTAGCTTTCAAGGCAATGCCTGCCAACTCCTGGTTGCCAACGCCCGGCACACCCACTTCTTGCATGTGGTTGGAAATTTTTCCCTCCCCCCCTGCGAGTGAATGTAGAAAAGCTTGCCCAATTCAATGAGTTCAAACTGAAAGTACAACTAGCCCAGTTGTAGTTTACTCCACATGTATTATTTATGTGCATGAAGTGTTCAATCTTCCTTTTGCCCTACCCCCCCCTTAAGTTTGTGAATCATGGCAAATGATATCATAACCAATTACGCCAGCCAAACAGCACAAACCATACCGAATCGTAGCAGATGGAGGGGCACTGCCTGTGGCCTGATAACGCAATGTGTTCCATACATTTGAGCGATGGCAATGGCATGCTTTCCATATATAAGAAGCAGAGAGAGAGACACACGTCTATGGTTGGACTGATAACAGTTCACATGGGCGAAGGGATTTGCTGGCTGATATCTGATACAAAATCTGTTGGGCAAATATAAAAATCACAACACGTGGACAACTGGACAGATGAACTGTGAGCTCACGCCCAAAGGTTTCAATTGGTATTGACTAGTGTTGGGATTGGGAAGTGTGCAACTCCTCGACTCAGTTGACTTGAGATCCAAATTCACACCTCTCGCTCGACTCTCTGACGTCTTTCGTCTTTCTTGACGCCGTTTCGTGTGGGTAAATATTGGGATGGCATTTTGAAAAGTGTAAATATAATTTCCCTTTTTTGTTGTTGTTGTATATGTAAGCTACACGCTTGTTTTACAGCTGAGCGAGCCAAGCCTCTATTTTAAAATCATATCAAAACCTTTGAAGGGCAGGGATCAATCAGACGGCATTCAACTTGGTAAGGTTATTATTATATTATATGTGAAAATCAATTAAAAAGTGCTTTGAGAAAAAAGAAACTATCGAAAAGCAAGCCTATGGTTTCGAAACCACAAAGAAATCGTGTCAAAAGTGCACTGAGACGAGAGACGAGCAAATCTCAACCCAAGATTTCAATTCTAAATTCAACCATATTGTATAAAGATCGTTTAGGATCGACTTAAAGATGAAACGAGAGCGCAAGTTCTCGTTACTCAGGCGAACTAACGTTTAACAGCCTTCCCTTCTGTTAATTAACAGTGCATTAACATTCATGTGAACACTGTAACATTATGTTATGCTGTGTTTATACTTGTCTGATATCTCTTATAAGTTTCCCATATCAGACAAGTGTAAAAGTCAAACTGAGAGTCAACCTGATATACATATAGGAAAAGATGCATGAAAACTAGGCTATCTGAGTTCTCATTAAAGTAATTTGACAGCCCCAACTTACAGTAGACTATGGAATTTTCCAGCCACCTTCCATGACATATGAACAATCAAAATCCCATCCAACATTTTGTTGATTCTTTTAACAAAAATAACCTAGATTGGTCTTTTTCAAGCCCTTTTGATGTTTAATAAGAGATTATTTATTAAATTAGAGAAAAAGATTTAAAAACGAGAAAGCCAAGCTAACTTCGTCTGTGCCGAAGTTTTTATAACCTTATAAAATACTCTTTTTCCCATTTTCCGACCGATCGTTCGTATGGGAGCTATATGATATAGTCATCCGATTTGGACAAAAACTTGTAGAATTGTGTAAAAGCCCGAGAAACAAACAAATACAAAATTACAGGATGCTACCATTAAAAACAAAAAAGTTTTTCTAACTAAGACTGTTTTTTAGACCTATCTTTTGTATGGCAGCTATACCATATAGTTGTCCGATTTTGATACAACTTGGTAGAATTATTAAAAAACACAAAAAACCTACGATTACAAAGTTTGGAGACGTTTCCATTGAAAAGAAAAAAGTTTTTCATACTAAAACTAGTTTTCCGACCGATTGTTCCTATGGGAGCTATGAGATATAGTAGGCCGATCCGGTCGGTTCCGACATATTAGTAGTGTGCAGCAAAAAGAAGACTCTGTGCAAAATTTGAGCTCGATAGCTTTAAAACTGAGAGACTAGTTCGCGTAGAAACAGACAGACAGACGGACGGACGGACGGACAAAGCTCAATCGACTCAGCTCGTCAACCTGATCAAGAATATATATAGTTTATGGGGTCGGAAATGAATATTTCTATGCGTTGCAAACTTCTGGGCAAAATTATAATACCCTTTGCAAGGGTATAATGACTCGAAAATGACTCATGTGCATTCTCAACAAGTGATATCCCACCCAACATTTGGAAGATCATTTTAACAAAAATCAGCTTGATGATTCATTTTCGAGCCCTTTTTTAAAAGAAGACTCGAAAAAGAGTCGTACTTATGCTCAAAGTGTGATTTATTGAAATACTCCTGAAAAAGACTCAAAAATTAATCCAAAATGAGTCAAAACTGTTCAGAAGAACGGGTTAAAATCGGCTCCTCAAGATGAGTCGCGGCTAGGGTACCATTTTCTCCCGACGAAAGTATAATATCTGATCAAAAAAAGATCGCATTTATGACTATTTTAATCAGATCGAAGACTCGAAAAAGACTCGAATGTGATCAAAAGTTTGATAAAATGTTTGCTGGGATATTGTAAAATGCCCTGAAAAGGACTCGCAAATGAGTCGAAACTGTTTAGAAAAATGAAAAGCGGCTTTTCAAGAAATTTAACGGTTAGGATACCATTTTCTCCGTACAAAGGTATCATTTCAGATCAGATAACGAGCTTTATTATAATTCCTTTAATCAGATGTGATCAAATATTTGATAAAATGTTTGCTGGGATTTCGGCATTGGATGTTCATGAAAATCTTGAGACAAAGCATAATAAGAGCTTAATATCTTCAAAATTGTTAAAGTAATTTAACATTTTTCATTTGGGGGGAGGTGAATAAGAACGTTTTGGAACGTTCCACTGGCACATTCTTGAGGTCATTCGCTGGATGAGCTGAATGACCTCATTCCTTCTGTGTAATTCCCCATAAGAGATAAATGTCCATTCGGAAGTCTATTCGCTGCGGATGCTCAAATCACAGTGACTACATTTGACATTCGCCCGGGCATTTTTAGCTTTTTTTCCGCTAAAATTCTAGATTTTCTATCGATAAGTCCAAGTTCCATCTATGGAACAGCTGATTGAGAGGTCAAGGTAAGCGGCAAAACTTTAAATCTTTTAAAAATAATAATAACATATGATCTTTAGATGAATAAAACCCGAAAACAGGCCGTGATCTGGGGGAAATACCATGACAACATGCTTTTTTACAGTTGGAAAGAGAACTTTGAGGCATTCCGAAGGAATCTAAGTAGCTCGCATCTGTATGCCTGCCAACTGTTCGATATTTGGCTGGGGAGCCAGGCGTATACAAGGCAAATGCGATTCACTAACCTAATGGAATATAGATACGGAATTTCATGTCCTGTTTTGCTATTCCTTGCAAGCAATTTACAAGAACGTTAAAGTTGGTCCTTGCTCTATGCACTCTACGTTTTTCTGGCATATCAACAGTTAAATCCATTTCAGAGAAATATTTAAGGCCAATTTAACTTTGCAATTGCGAATCAAAACAGTACAAACAGCTGATCTTTGACCATTCGCGTGTAACCGTGATAAACATTCGTCGATGGAACAAGGAAAATTCACTTTTTCAGAATGGTCTCTAGAATGTGCCACTGGAATAAGGGTATTAGACATACTTTTGAAATGTATTTGGAATTGAGAACAAGAAATTCAATTGTTAAGACTGGCTGGGAATACTTCATTATAATGAGATCGTCCGTAAATAGTACGCTATTTATAAGTAGAGTTCTAAACAGACTTGAGCTATGTATGGATTATTAAACTCAAACATTGGAACCTCTTGTTAAAGATCCCTCTCTCTATCGAAAACATTTTCTGATTAAAACTAGAATTTCACACGATCGATCCTAGGTCAAACGATTCTACAGGCTCATACAAACACATAGGCTGCAGTGTATTTCAATACTTGGTGCAAAGTTTGATCATAATAACTAGACAGCGGATTTTGCATATTTTCAAACAGATTTTCATCCAAGTAAGCCATACTAAATGTGCACAACACTATATAATGTGCTGACTTTTTACGTTAATAAAATTCCCAAAATTCTGCACTCAATTCCAAGATGACTTATGTAACTATTTCATGAACTGGAACGCCGGCAAAAGACAAAATAATGTAAAAAAAATTTGTTAAATACACATTTTTCCGAGTCTACTAGGATTAAAATCGGTTTAACGAGACTGCCAAGCTAACTTCGTCTGTGCCGAAGTTTTTATACTCTTGCAAGTGCTCGCTTAAATATTTTTATAAAATACTCTTTTTCCCATTTTCCCACCGATCGTTCGTATGGGAGCTATATGATATAGTCATCCGATTTGGACAAAAACTTGTAAAATTATGTAAAAGCATGAGACACAAACAAATACAAAATAACAGGATGCTAGAATTAAAAACAAAAAAGTTTTTCTAACTAAGACTGTTTTTCAGACCTATCTTTTGTATGGCAGCTATACCATATAGTTGTCCGATTTTAATAAAAATTAGTAGGATTATAAAAAAACATATAAAACCTACGATTACAAAGTTTGGAGAAGTTTCCATTGAAAAGAAAAAAGTTTTTCTCACTAAAACTAGTTTTCCGACCGATTCTTCCTATGGGAGCTATGAGATATAGTCATCCGATCCGGTCGGTTGCGACATATTAGTAGTGTGCAGCCAAAAGAAGACTCTGTGCAAAATTCCAGCTCGATAGCTTTAAAACTGAGAGACTAGTTCGTGTAGAAACAGACAGACAGACGGACGGACAAGAATATATATAGTTTATGGGGTCGGAAATGAATATTTCGATGCGTTGCAAACTTCTGGGCAAAATTATAATACCCTTTGCAAGGGTATACAAATATTTAAAATCCGCTGTCTTATAATAACTTTACAAACTGACGGAGCAGATAAAAATCTAAACGAATATGATTTTTTATTTAATTTTCTTTTCAGTTTTCAGGGCTTTGCTGGCTGGAGAAGAATAATTTTCACAAATTCTGGGGATCCTGTCCCACTTCTATGTCCGCTTGTGATAAATCACAAAATATTTAAAATGTTAAATAAAGTAATGTCAAATATTTTCTAGCTTTGCTTTTGATTTCTAAATTAAAAACTTCGTATCTGAGACAGGTAAATCTCCCAAAACCTTGTCCATAAGTCTAAACATTATGTCACCTCCCATATCTGAAGCTCTGCTAAAAATTTTGCGTGTTTCAACTTTCTTTTTGAAACTTGACAGCTGATGACAATCTCAATGGAGAATTTGGCATCCCACGCCTAAATTAAGCGGGCATGTCAAAAGTTAACTCTATTTGGCAAGCCCAACCCGATGACGACAATTATAATATAAAAAAACAACGAAAACAGAAAAACAAATGCAAACGAAACGATGAAACGACATTGTCAACACGAATCACAAACGAATTGAATAATCACAGTCAAGCCACCCCAATCACAATTACATTCAAAGTGACAGTTTTTAGCGGTTGCAATTTTTCATGCATTTTAGGATGGTTTTTTTCGAACGAACAAAGTTTTTGAAAATGGGTTTTGCCCAGTGCGTGACTTGAAAGGTGGTGCAAGGCAATTTTCTATTTAATAGACATTGATTGGGGGAGAGATCTAAATAGGATTCATTTGCTTGATTAACGGTAATGCCATATAATTAGAATGTGTACAGCACGACAGCTGTGAGGCATTTCAATAATGGCACACACGTTGAAGGGCAAAGATTGAGAATTTGTTTCATTTACAGCAGCTGCTTGTGTCTGTCTGTGTGGGGGCGTTAGATAACTAACAAAAAACCTCAAGCTACCAGCTTTTAGCAAAGATTCCAAGGTTTTCGCCAGCTGGCAAAACTCTACACACAATTTCTCAAGCTCACACTCACCTCGGCCGATTTTGCATGAAATGCTGACCACCAAATATCACAGCCATGTAGATACCGCAATAGTAGAATACCCATGTCCAATTCTCCAGCATCCATTTGCGTGTACGCTGGTGTATGAAATCATTCTCGAAATCAAATATATACGAATAATTTGGCGTTACACTAATATCCATGTTGATCATTGTGAAGCTGGTTCCTTTTTATTGATCCGATTGGTGGGTGGTGTTAGTAAGGTGAGATTTATCGTGAACTGTGTCGTCAGTTGTGGCGCAGCCTAAAGAGAAGAGAATAACAGTTTATTAATTGTATAAATTGCACATGTTGAACCTAGGCTAATAAACAGTTTACATGTGAAATCTCACATTGTGTGTAGGAAATTTGCATACTTTCGCGGAATTCAATTAAAAATTATTCACACTTTTTGAGGCAAAGAAGGAGGGGGAAGTTTTACATATTGCGAGACATTTTGTATACACATTTCTATATTTATTATCATTCAATTAGCTCTAAAGGCCAGAGATAAAACTAACCGAATCGTTAACTTTTGATTTGTGCTAGTTACTTTAGAATTTTATTATCTTTTTCCGACATTTGATAGCTTTAAATATATATACAAAAATTTTATGAAAGAAGCATCTGAGCCACTTAAGACCTTTCGAATATCAGACCAAACTTAAGGTTCTTGGCCTAAAAACCTAAAGTATTATACATATATGGCTTGGATTCACTTTTGAAACTTCAGACCACCAACCTAAGCATCAGATTCTTAGTTCATAGCCCAGGAAGCACTTGTAAACAGGTTTCAAACCTGGAAAATATGCAACTTTATCAAATAATTCATTAGATATAACTCTGAATCACCTTTAATCCTATTAATCCGGCTGTTTCGAAACTGAAAATACATTTAGTCAAGTAAATTTCTATGAAATGACCTAAAAAAACACTTCAAAACAGCAGCCAAAGGGTTAAATTCAGAGTTCATAGCTCAAATAATTCCGAATTCGTTTTTGAAACAAGAAAGAAAGTCGGTCAAGCCCGACTATAACATACTCTGTACCAAGAAATGGGAGATATGACGTTTTTTTTAAATTGCGGGGGCGGGAGGGGGCATGGCCAAAATTGAAAATAAACTTGATCTGCCTGCAGACATAAGAAGCATATGTCCCATACATGTCAAACCTCTATCATCTCTTACCATCTCTGAGATCTGTGCGTTCATACGGACAGACAGACGGACATGGCTATATCGACTCGGCTGTTGATGCTGATCAAGATTATATATACTTTATGGGGTCGGAGATGCTTCCTTCTGCCTGTTACATACTTTTGCACAAACTTATAATACTCTATGTACCTACGGTACAGAGTATAAAAATCGGAAAAATATCTAGCTTCATATTATCAACCTACAGAACAGCTTTCAGTTTAGAAAAATTTCACAAATATGGCTTTGATCCACTTTTGAGCCGGCTCACTCTATTTTTGTGCCGTTTTTGAACCAGGATAATGCCGAATCGAGTGAATCGAAAACGTATATATCGTACCAAAAAACATTTTTATTGAAATATTGAAAGTATTGTGCCGTAGTGGACGAAAAATCGATGAGCTACTTCATAGAAGAGAATGAAGACTGTTGATATTTGTACAAAGAGTTGGGAGATCAATTGTAGGAGAATTACTGTCGCAAAAACTGTCAAGCATGGGCTGAACCAAGGTTTAAACCAAAAACTTGGCACAAAAACCACGAATCTGATATTTTCAAACCTTAACCATTGGTCAATTTGGGTTCGAACCATTGAACCGGAGACCCAGAACCCTGGATTATATATCATAAGCCATCCAACATTTTTTGCACTTATTTTTTTTAAATATATTTTTTTGTTTTGTTCTTGCTGTAGCTCTTCTTTTAATCTAAGGTTTTCCTCTGTATAGCCAATGCTTTGTTTCTTGAATTGATGCGGCCTTTTAACTACAGTCTAACTTCTATATAGCGAATCACAGGGGGACAAAAATTAACATTCTTGTATGAAAAATACCTAATATAGCATTGTTTTAGTATTGAACGAAATTGCAGTGTTTTCGAAATTAATTTTCTATAAAGGAAACTTTGTTCGCAGTAGAGAAGTTTGACTGTAGTTTCTTATTACATTTTATTTTTATTCTGGCTTTAATTCTTCTACTTTTAAGTTGGTCCAAACTTTTTTCTTAAGTATTTGCTACTTATATGTACTTCTTTTCAATAACTGGAAGCTTGCTGGGCCCATAACCTGTTAAGATTATTTAATTCAGCAAAATTCTCGAAAGGTTTGATACAGAAATTGTATATTATTACTATACATATAACAACCGAACGTTGTCATAAGTTTGTGTTGTACTTTTAACAAATAAATGAAGCAAATATAAAGAAAAACTTCTAAAAATTTCACAATTTTAATTTGTAAAATCAATATTTTATACAATATTTTTGAGTTTCCTAACTAGGCTGTTGAACATCTACCAGAATTTTGGTTAAAATATAAGATTTCTGGCCCACAGTGCTTGGCTGGAAAGTAAATTTTAGTCCAATATTTTACATTTTCGATCAGCTGAAGGCTTACAACTTTACAGAATTTTAACAAATATATACAAAAAAAAATTATTTTTAACCACCTTCTTAAAAGCTTGCAAACCACTGTGCCTCCTCAGACCCATGTTAAATTTTTCCCGCTCTTTAGTTTTGCACACTTTGATTCAATCCTAGAACATAATTTACATGCCACTTGAATCTCAACTGAAATTCCACATTAAAATGCGCGTTTTGTAGCATAAATTTCACAGCTTTTCTAGCGACGACCTTCCAGCCTCCCGCCTGTCACCACTCGCCACCCACCTCCTGTTGTCATTGATTTTGCAAAACGAAACAACAACACCAGCTCTTTCTCTCTCACACACATTGGTAAGCTGCATCTCCCATTTATGAATGGATGCATCTTCCGCTGTTCACACCTCGTGCTTAGATTTCTATGCCGCTAAATAGATACACAAACAGCAATAGGGGGGGGAGTGGTGGTCATTCAGTTGACCAATTTCTCGGGTTGTACTCAGTCGCGTGAGGCCAAAGAGGAATGCAAAAACGGCGGTTGTGGCAGGTGCCGGCAGCCGAAGAAAATTATTTGAATGCCTAATTGCATGCCAGACACGCGACACTGGCCTACGCACACACACACCCACTACTCGCTCTCTCTCTCTCTCTGTCTCACACACTTTTAAACAGTTAATTTCATTTTGTTTGTAAGCTTAGCTTTTTGGGGGGCAACGAAGCTTTTTTTTTTTAGTAACATATCCGGTTTTTGCGCTTTCAAAAAAATTTCTAGAGAAATTTTTGGACGAAAAAACAAATTTGACATCACACCAGCATCTGAGAACACGCGCTTCTGCTCTCACATTCATCTTTCTCCCATGTAATCAATAACCATGTGAATTCAGGCAAATCAGAAAAGAAAAGCCTGGCAAAAAACGGTGGTCTCTCTCACTTTTGCTCTCCCCTCACACTCTCTTTCTCTCTGCTGTGGCCAGGCAGCATCTCATCAAAATGAAAGAACATTCATAAAATTCACTCACTATATTTTGCTAGTACACACACTCGGCACACTTTGTAACTGATATTTAGTTGGGTTACTTTCTTGATTTGGTGTTAATGTTCTTTTTTTTTTGCAGTTTCAATATGCTGCGAAAGCCACAAATGAACAGTTTTTATGCACGCGCTACACTTTTATACGGAACTCGCTTTGGAGGCGGCTAAAATTCGAATGACAATACGAATGAAATGAAATGAATGACCAGAGAGAGAGAGAGCGAGAGAGAGCCCGAAAAGGGATGGATGGCGGAGAGCCAGATAATCAGCTGTTGGAGCATAACAGAATATGGGGGAGTTTAACAGGGCAGCAGTGGTGCCGGCTTAGCCATTTTCAAGCCAAAAACTGAAATAGGTAATGCTTACTGTTTAAAAATATAAAACACACTTTGATATTTGCACTATTCCATTAAGGCTTTGTTTGGCTAAAGGTCTAGAATTAACATAACCTCTTATATATATTATATATTCGTAAGTTTTTTGGGTATATCTTGCTTAGCTTCTTTTTTTTAGTCTTGCTTTGGGGGAATGTTGTATTGTTTAAGTAAATGGTTATCAAATTTCTAATCAAATTACAAATTTTTTAAAATAATACATATACCTAGAGATCTGTTACTAGCTATTGATGCTAGCTTTGAAGTAGCTAGCCATGAAAAAGCTTCTCAAACTTTGCCGTTTGGTTTCGGCGTTACACTGTAGGTATCTTTCTTTCACAAACCAAGAGATTGAGAGGCCTTGAAGGAAATAGTTTATCATTCTGTTAAGAAAATAAGCTAAATTGCTATAGCTGTTAACATACCAGTATTGTCGCATAACAGAATATGGGTAGTTCCAAAATAACAGCGACGGCCACTGTTACTCACAACATTCAGTGTAACCGTATTTAACCTAAGCTATCGATCTTCAAGCTATCGTTAATCACTTATCAAACAAACTTATCAAATTCAAACTCATCAGAATTAAGTTTACAATCTCTTAGTAGTTTAGATATCTTTTATTATAATTATTGTTTAAAAACAAGTCACATTTGTACAAAGTACAACATTTAGTACATAAATTAGTTTATGGCGCAAAATTAACAAACATCAGTTATATGTGAATATGAAAATTGTATGCACAGAGAACTGCAGCGGTGTATCACAGTCTTTGTTGCTATCGCAAAGTATACTTGCTGCTTCGATAGTTTACAAACTACTGCCATTACCTGGAAGGGAATACTACAAATATTGAATTACTGCATTCTTAGGCTTTTTAATACCTAGAAATGAGCTGAAAACAGGTAATGTAAACCCAAAGCAGAAGACAGCTGGCTAGACAGACAGTTTTCAACTTCCTTGAAAACTTTCCAAAAGGTGTTGATGGCTCATTATTTTTTTTTTTTTTTTTGGTTGAAAATGTGTTTAGACGCTTGGGCATGGATTTTTAGGAATATTGGATAATAAGTACTGAGTTGATTTTTAGCAATAAGTCAGTACTGGTTCTATAAATTGAAATTTTTATGGTTTTTTTAGTACGAAAATAATTCTCATTTCAGGTAGGATTCAGTCTACTCCGAAATACTGCATATAACACCGATTCGGCAGCTACATTTTGGTACCTAAACCAAAAAAAAGGTATCCTTCAAGTATACTCCACAACACAAACAACAGACACCTAACCGACGTGCCAATATCTCTGATACGTACCAATTTTTGTTAACAGTTTATATATGTATATGCCTAGGTATTATATTACGCCTATGCATCACTGGGTTTCTCATGCAGCCAGGGTCTAAAAATGGGCAATGTAGATGGATAATGTGTATCCGGCTTAAGCACCGATTCTGGCCAGGTATTTGCATTTGATGCCGGATCGTTGGTATTATTTCGGAATGGATATGTGGCCAGTACAATGGGCAATTGCAATTTGATTTCCTTCTCCATTGATTTCGGTTCAATCACAAAGAATACATCGTACGAGATTTTGATTAAGTGACAACCATGCAGATTTGTGGGTGGCAACGGTGGCACATACAACTCATTTTGCCACTCATCCTTACCACCGGGACGTATCTTGCCGCGCACCAAAACGGCCAGGGCACGTTTCTCTGTCTGCACCACCTTGCCGCGTGCCAAATAGTCAATGGTCTGAAAGGTGGGATTAGATTAGTCTCAATATACACAGGAGATTGCTTGGCACAACTCACCTCCATTAGCTTGGTTTTGGTGCGCTTAATGGACACATTGCTGTAGTTGGAGATAAAGGCGGTGACCAGTATATTCTCACCCGGTACATAGCCACCACGATCCAGGGAAACACGACATTTGATTTGACCGCCACCCACACAAGCCACACCAAGTTTGTGTTCTACCTCGCAGGTGAAGGGTTGCTAAGAAGGAGGGAGAGGAGAATAATAATCGACAGTTTTTGAATGCTTTCCGATGAGACGAGAACTTTTTTGATAAATTTTTTGTTGATAAAATTCATCGAAATATAATATTAATCATTTTCCAGTTTTAAGACTCTTCTCTTCAAAAAAAAAACAACAGTTTTTCTCACTAAAACCAGTTTTTCGACCCATTGTTCCTATGACAGCTATATGCTATAGTCATTCGATTTTGATCAAAAGTTGTTAAACTCTATAAAAGTATATTAAGCCAATAGAAGGTAAATTTGAAGACCTTTTTCTAACTTAAACTACTTTTCAAACCTTTCTTTTCTATGGTAGCTTTACTATATAGTCGACCGATTTGAATCAAAGTAGGTGGAACTATAAAAAGCTAAGTTTAGAGACATTTCCATTGAAAACTAAATATTTTTTCCCACTAAAACTATTTTTTAAACCGATCGTTCCTATGGCAGCTATACTATATAGTTGACCGATTTTGATGGAACTTCGAAAAGTGATTATAAAGCATAGGAAACTTTATAATATAAAGTTTGAAAACGTTTCCATTAAAAGTAACCAAGTTTTTTCATTAAAACTAGTTTTTCAGCCGATTGTTCCTATGACAGCTATATGCTATGGACTTCCAATTATGACCAAACTTTATAGAATAGTGCAAAAGTATTTGAAATATATATAAGCCATATATAAAGACTTTACCATAGAAAACCCAAAACTTTTCCTTGACAGCTATATTATAAGGTCAACTATATATAGTTGACCGATTTTGAGTTATGAAAAAGCACAAAATTAATAAAAATGAAGTTGGAAAACCTTTCTATTGAAAATCAAGAAGCTTTTCTCTTTGGAGTCAGTTTTCGGCTGATAATTCCTGTGACAGCTATACTATATAGTTGTCCGATTTTGATCAAATTTTGTGAAATTTTTAAAAAACATAGAAAACTAACATAAACGAAGTTTGGAAACGTTTCCATTGAACAAAAAAAAGTTATTCTTACTAAAACTATGCTAAAGACTTCCGATTTTGAACAAACTTTGTATACTTATGTGAAAGTATATAGAACCTATAGATGTCAAATATGAAGACGTTTCCATTGAAAACAAAGAAGTTTTTCTTGACTGCTATATCCTATAGTTACTATATAGTTTACCGATTTTTATCGAACTTAGTGGAGTTGTATAAAAAAGCATAGAAAACTATTAAATAAGAAGTTAGGAGTTGATCCATTGAACATAAAAACAAACTACTCACTCAAAACAAGTTTTTCGCTTGATTGTTCCTATGGTAGCTATATTATATAGTTGTTCGATTTTGATCAAACTTAGTAAAACTGTACAAATCATAGAAAATTAATAGAAACAAAGTTGGGAAATAATTCTATTTAAAACAAGTACGTTTTTTCCACAAGAACTAGTTTTTGAACGATCGATCCCAGGGCAGCTATGTTATATAGTGGTCCTATTTGGATCAAAGCTAGTGAAATTAAAAAACAGCTTAGAAAATCCATAAATATGAAGTTTGAAGACGTTTCTATTAAAAACTAAGAAGTTTTTCTCATTAGAACCAGTTTTCGACTGATAGTTCCTATGACAGCTATACTATATAGTGGTTCGATATTGATCAAATTTGGTAAAACTGTAAAAAAGCATAGAAAATTAAGTTGGAAAGGGTTTCTATTGAACACAAATTCGTTTTTCTCACTAGAACTAGTTTTTGAACGATCGATCCTAGGGCAGTTATACTATATAGTGGTCCGATTTTGATCAAAGCTAGTGAAATTATGAAGAAGCATATAACAGCTAATAAAAACCAAGTTTCGAACAGTTTCCCTTGAAAACCAAACCGTTTTTCTTACTAGAACTAGTTTAGTATAAACTATATAGTTGTCCGATATTGATCAAACTTAGTAAAACTGTAAAAAAGGATAGAAAATTAATAGAAACCAAGTTGGAAAAGGTTTCTATGGAAAACAAATACGTTTTTCTCACCAGAACTAGTTTTTGAAAGATCGATTCTAGGACAGTTATACTATAAAGTGGTCCGATTTGTATCAAAGTTTGTGAATTTACAAAAAAGCATAGAAAACTCATAAATATAAAGTTTGAAAGCGTTTCTATTGAAAACCAAGAAGTTTTTTTTATTAGAACCCGTTTTCAACTGATAGTTCCTATGAAAGCTCAACTATATAGTGTTCCGATATTGAACAAATATAGTTAAACTGTAACACAAAGTGCTGGGAAGTGTTTTCCTTGAAAACAAAAACCAAAAAAGATCCAAACGTCTCCGTCCCATATCCAACTTCCACTCCTCTCTCTACATACCGCCAATATAGGTTTCTCCAGATTCAAGTCAATGGGATTCATTACAATGAAAACCTGATGATTTTTGTGTATAAGTCCATTGTTTTCCCTCAGAGCCGCCTTACAGTAGAACTGTATCCAGCCATAGCGACCCAGGAATGTGGAGGGCAAACCCAATGGCAGACCCAGCTTAAAGGGAAAACTGTGTATGCCCGGTGACAATATGGCCGGTCCTCCTTGATCCACATCGCCCAGCAAACGCATACGAAAATCTATATAGTTCTCCTTGTCATAGGTGCGCTCCTGACGACGTCCACTGCCGGCACGTACCACTCCCTCGCCGACCACATGGAAGTGTAAACCCAAGGCGGGTGTCTCATCCTGCAGCTCGATGAGCACACGGCCGGACAGAAATTGTCCGGGGAAATACAGCAGCGAGGTGTTATCGAATATGATCAGGAATTTGAGGAGTTTGCGCGGCATTTTCCTGGCCTGGGCTGCAGGGAAACAATTGGTTAAAATAGTTCAACGCCTGCACACCGTCTTATGTACAAAAACTTTGGGCTTGGGCATGTTCATGTGGGTAGGAAATGAAACCAGTTGTGTGTGTATATACGCCTGACACATCTTGGCCAAATGTGGCTGGCTGCCATACAACTACAACCTGGTGCATCGCCAAAAAAATATACATAAAAAAATTAAACATAAACTGTCAGTTCAGTTCAATGGCTGGGCTGGCTTCGCATTTTTGTAATTGTTGTGTGTGTTTTTTTCTCCTTTTTCTTTGTTAACAACATTTCAAGCCGTTGTTTGTTTGTTGTGTAGGTATGTACATACGTCTAAATTCACTTATTGTGTTGTTCACAAGGCCAGGCCCAAACAGACACAAAAATTCGGCTAGCTAAACCTCGCGCGATGACGTTTTTAACACAACTAAAGTAGCCGCAGCCATGCATAAAATCAAATACTTTGTAGCTCCCCACTTGAATACAAGTTTTGAGCGTTCAATGTGATTCTCTGAGCGCTCCATCATCTCTCCGAGATACAACGACCTGTTGGCTATGATGTAAAGTAGATACAAAGAGACAGGCCGAACGGGGGCTTAGGGGGTTCAACTACAGCTTTGTTGAGAAGTCCGTTTGGAAATAAGGAGAGAGATATTGAAAGTCTTGTCTTGGGCTGGATTTACTTTTTATAATCTGTACCAAAGATTCGCAGAGTATATTTAGTTTGTGCAAAAGCTAGTAGGAATCTCTTACGACCTTATAAACTATATATATTCTGGAACCGCATCAAAAGTCGAGTCGATATCAGAACAGATCAGAAACATATCTCAGAGTTGGTAAGAGAAAGAGGTTTGACTTGTTTGGTACAAAAGCTACTAATACTTGTAGGCACCTAAAATGTATATTTTAATATTTGCCACGCCCTTTCCCGCCCCTGCAATTTAGAAAAAACCTCATATCTCCGTCGGTTTTATAGATAGAAGGTTCGTACCTTCTGAGCATATTTAGCTAACAGTAATATTTGTCGATCAGCTGAAGAAATAGTGTAGATCGACTGAACGACAGTTGAGTTATAGGGAAATCAAACATTTATGCTGGGCAGCACTGGCTGGAACAGCGTTGGGCAGCACTTTACATACCTTTAACCCGATATATACATACTTTGGGAGCTACAGAGTATGTTATAGTCTGACTTGACCAACTTTCTTACTTATATTAAGCACAGTTGGCTAAAGTAATAAGCCGATTAAAGATTGAATCATGAATTCGCTTTCAAAAATTCAATGAGCCAAAAAGCTCAGAATTTAAGCACACAATTTTAAACTTAGAAACCAGTTGTCATAGATTTAAAAGTAAATCGGGCCTGAATTAAGCACAAATTGGTATTAGACTGCCCCACTAATTGGAAAAAGACAAAATTCCCGCACTGTTACTATTCTTAGTACTTCTAAGCCTTTATTTAATTAGAGTATGCATATGGTTTTGAATTGAATAGTTTCTAAACTGGAATTCCAACATAGTTTTCACAGTGAAGTCATACCAAGTTTGAGTACATACCTGTACCAGGCACACACACTACCCTCTGCACCACATCTTGCCAAAAATGACGATTATTAGTGATAGTTACAAAATGTAATTACTTTCACAATTACTTGAATAATAATGAACCTGAAAAGGAGGACTATTTAGTATTTGTACTTGAAATGTTGTATTGTTCTTGTAAATCTACGTGATAACTGAAATTAAGAACTGCATATCCATCATTTGGAACAAACACTATAGAAATAAGTCCCATTCTCAAACACTTGGCTTTAAAAGTTGATTGCACGCTTTGTAAGGACTAGAAAGGGTCAAAATACAATTGCATAATTTTTCTTACTATTCAACTTTGTGTTTTCTTAGCTTGATTGATAAAAAATCATATTTTTGTTAACTACAATTACAAGAATAATTCAACTTTTCAGGCGTCATTACTAAATAATCCGTCGTTACAGGTTCAATTATTGAAGTAATTAAAATTTGAAATAATCATTGAAAAATAGTAATAATTCCAATCAAAATTATCTAAATAATCGAGATTATTGTAATGAAAAGTAATGAAAGGTGTAATGAAAGGTTCAACTATTGAAGTAATTGTAAAAGTAATTAAAATTTGAAATAATCATTGAATAATAGTACTTGTTCCAATTAAAAATGGTTTGAATAATCGAGATTATTGTACTGAAAAGTAAAATAATATGGGTAGTAATGCTTACATTAAATTTCTAAGTAGTACTTAAATTTCTTACATGTTTAGAAGATAATTACAATTTCTGTATAAGCAGGTGATATTTCAAGTTGTATTTGCTAAATTGAGGCGAAGTTATAGATCAGTTTTGTATCATAGTTCTAACTACTAAACATATATAAAGTATAGTAAACTTTATATCAAGTACTGAAGCTTTTTCCAGAGGATTTTTGAATTAATTTATTCAACATTTATTTAGTAAATTTTCGATAGTAAAACAAGAAAGAAAGTCGGTCAAGCCCGACTATAACATACTCTGTACCAAGAAAATTTGTCTTTTGATCATAACTCGAAAACCGTTCATCCGATCTTCTTCATTTCTTTGGCGGATCGATAAGTTATCTTAATAACTAAATATGTCCAGAAGGAACAAGCCATCTATCTTCAAAACTGTGGGAGATATGACGTTTTTTCTAAATTGCGGGGGCGGGAGGGGGCGTGGCCAAAATTGAAAATAAACTTGATCTGCCTGCAGACATAAGAAGCATATGTCCCATACATGTCAAACCACTATCTCTTACCATCTCTGAGATCTGTGCGTTCATACGGACAGACAGACGGACGGACGGACAGACGGACAGACGGACAGACGGACGGACGGACAGACGGACATGGCTATATCGACTCGGCTGTTGATGCTGATCAAGAATATATATACTTTATGGGGTCGGAGATGCTTCCTTCTGGATGTTACATACTTTTGCACAAACTTATAATACTCTATGTACCTACGGTACAGAGTATAAATATCCGCTTGCTTAGGTTTACGCACGCCTCTGCTCTTGGTATGTATGTACATACATACATACATTATGTAAGTAAATACCTAAAGCTTTTGAGCTTTTCTAGTGAGATGTCGAAGGTCTTAACTAAAAAGCTGCCTGCTCTAAGGTATAAAGCTCTACCATTTAGAAAAAAGCTTACTTAAAATCATACAAAGCTTGCGATTTGAATAATACTACTTATGCACACCGTGTGACGCACCCACATTCTTCCTTTTTTTTAAATGTCGCCTTTGCATGTACCTGCAATTCATTAACATTACCGGTTTGGAGCACTGTAGGCCTCCAGACAACAGACAACACACCTAAAACACACACAAGTCACCGCCGATTGCAACCAATCCGAATGCAACTAAGGAAAATGAAAGGCCAAACTATCAAAACCGAAACAGAAATTTTTGATCGACAAATGGGCTTGAGGCAAGTGCTGCAGCTGCAAGTAGCTAAACACGGCAAGAAAAACGATCAAAGAAAATACAAAATTTTGTTGTTGTTTAGTTTTACGAAACTTTAAGCGGAAATAGCCAAACTCTCTCCGAGGCTTTAACAATTGATGAGAGGGAAGCAGTAACTAATTGGAGAGGGGGGTAAGTGCAAAACATTCAGCAAATCAAGTTTTGAATATAAAGACCAAGCTTTTGAATGAGTTTTTGGATCCATTAAAATATGATCTATTGAACTAAGAATAAGAAACTGAAGAAATAAGAGGCCTTTACAATTAAAATTATATATTTATGTGGAATATCGAACTCATAGGTGCACTTTTATCCAATAATTCACCAGGAAACAAAAAGAACCAGAACCTGCCTAAAAAATTTGGAACCTTTCGGGATAAACCTGTTCATCGTTAAGGGTTTTGTGATTAAGAGACCAAATCTAGTCCATAAACCGTTTATAAGTCAACAAATACATGAGGAAGTGGAACTGAGAACAAGTCCGACTTCCTTTTCATTGACATTTCATCAAAAAGGACAATAAAAAATAGCCTCAAGTTAACTACCTCAAGTTTAAGTCGTTCTATACTAGAATTTTGCAAGAACAATTAACTCCTGGGTGTTCTTACTTTCAGAACGAATCTTTCTTATATACCAAAATGATCGTAAAAGCTAAATAAATTAAGTTAAATACTTGTATTAAGAAAAGAATTTGTTAAATAGTATCCTACCCTTCAAAAAACAATCCAAGAGAATACTTTCTCTGAGAACTTTGTTTTTTTTGGACACAAGAATCTTTTGATTTAGATACAACAATCATTCGGGATTGACTTAAGCATTTATCGGTAGTGATTGAAGAGCTCTACAGCATGGAATTGAGTGTACAAATGGGTAGGCTTTCTATGCTACCTAATTTCGCACAAAGTCTTCTGGTACAAGTTGGCACATTTGTCGGAACCGGGCGGATCGAATGATTATCGCTCATACCTTTCATGGGAACGAATGGTTGATAAACTATTGTTTTTTGTTTTCAATTTTGGGCGTTCTTAAACTGGCTAGCTATTAATATTATCTGTTTTAGCATCATTTTGACCAATAGTATCAAAATCGGATGAATACTATATTATGTAGCTCCATACCATAAACTGGTCAGCCAA
Source organism: Lordiphosa fenestrarum (assembly GCA_035044985.1). NCBI lineage: Eukaryota > Metazoa > Arthropoda > Insecta > Diptera > Drosophilidae > Lordiphosa > Lordiphosa fenestrarum. The sequence goes on from JAWNNO010004215.1 coordinate 162,917, forward strand.
GTGATTATAGAGGCGCCATCGATGGGTCAGCTTGGGAAATAACTTTAACTAGCATGAACTTTTTGAATGATACCTTTAAACCTTGATTTAGAAAAATTATACGAACTGCAAAATTACCTAAACTTTGGGGGGAGCCTATGAAAACGTTCCTTTGCTAAGACGCTTATCCAAACCCTATTCGTTCTTAAACTAAGCACATGAAGCACTTAATTTTTTTCCATTTCAGGCTTGTAATGAGCTTAAAAAGTAGCCAAAATCATTTCGAATAGTGCTGAAAATAAGAGCTGGCGAACTATCGATTGTACTATCGATAAGGTTTTGATATTTGGTTTCGCTCAAGGCATTTATATTTATAATATTATACAATCGTAACCGAAGCATCGCTATGGAACGGAATAGATAGCCCAGAAATAGACAGAAATCGTTCGGTTGGATCGATAATACTATCGATAGTTGGCGCGCTCTAACTGAAACTATTCAAACTTGTTTTTGAAATCAAGAATGTTGGGAATATGCAGGGACAACGATCTTATATAAAGAATTTTGCAGTTGGAACAAAAATTTCAAGGCTCTTTAAGCTTCTAAACTGATTTCAGTTCAAAATTTTTTGATTATTCTTCCGGTAGCACCGTTTCGGTTTGGCTCTGTTACATTTTTTGGCTTGGATTTTTTGGATTCTCAAAAAATATATATAATATCGGCTTCAGTATTATGATACCGATGTTATGAGCTTTGTTTTCATTATCGAGGTTGTGCTACGTTCATTTTGTGTAACACAGAGAACCAAAAGGATATTAAAAGAGAAAGCCAAGCCAATTTCGTCGTATGGCAGCCATATGATATAGTCATCCGATTTGGACAAAAATTTTTAAAATTATGTGAAAGCAGGTGAAACAAACAAATACAAAATTTCAGAATGTTACCATTAAAAACCAAAAAGTTTTTCTAACAAAGACTGTTTTCCAGACCTATCTTTTGTATGGCAGCTATACCATATAGTTGTCCGATTTTCATCAAACTTGGCAGAATTATAAAAAAAACATAGAAAACCTATGAATACAAAGTTTGGAGACGTTTCCATTGAAAAGAATAAAGTTTTTCAAACTAAAACTAGTTTTCCGACCGATTGTTCCCATGGGAGCTATGAGATATAGTCATCCAATCCGGTCGGTTTCGACATATTAGTAGGGTGCAGCAAAAAGAAGACTCTGTGCAAAAATTCAGCTCGATAGCTTTAAAACTGAGAGACTAGTTCTCGTACAAACAACCAGACAGACGGACAGACGGACGGACAAGGCTCAATCGACTCAGCTCGTCACCCTGATCAAGAATATATATAATTTATGGGATCGGAAATGAATATTTCTATGCGTTGCAAGCTTCTGGGCAAAATTATAATTTAAACAAGAAAGAAAGTCGGTCAAGCCTGACTATAACATACTCTGTACCAAGAAAATTTGTCTTTTGATCATAACTCGAAAACCGTTCATCCGATCTTCTTCATTCCTTTGGCGGATCGATAAGTTATCCTAATAACTAAATATGTTCAAAAGGAACAAGCCATCTATCTTCAAAACTGTGGGAGATATGACGTTTTTTCCATATTGCGGGGGCGGGAGGGGGCGTGGCCAAAATTGAAAATAAACTTGATCTGCCTGCAGACATAAGAAGCATATGTCCCATACATGTCAAACCTCTATCTCTTACCATCTCTGAGATCTGTGCGTTCGTACGGACAGACAGACGGACGAACAGACGGACATGGCTATATCGACTCGGCTGTTGATGCTGATCAAGAATATATATACTTTATGGGGTCGGAGATGCTTCCTTCTGGATGTTACATACTTTTGCACAAACTTATAATACTCTATGTACCTACGGTACAGAGTATAAAAAATATACCTTGGATGATTTCCAGAGTCGACTTGGACTAGATATGTCTTAAATATTCTTTTAATCATCCAACTGAGCCACAAATGATCCAAATGCTATAAAGAAATATCATCATTTGGATGATTTTCAGCTCCGTTGGTTGATTTAATGGTTATTAAAGACATATCCAGTCAAAATGGATCTTTTTTTCCTTTTTTTTATAAAATTCTTTTTCGATCTGTCAATTATTTGACTTTACAACTGGGTTCCGGTTTCTTTTAAACGTGTTGGATTTTCTAAAAATATTTAGTTTTAAATGTAGTTCCACAAATCCGATACAGTTCAGAATTTCAAACAGTAAACTTTGGTAAACTGTTTGGGTTTAACTATTATTTCTCGACACACAATTAAGAACAGCATATTCATATTTTGCTCAGTGTATTCTTGTTTTGTCTGGCTGGTGGTTCAAAACGAAAATTAGCCATGTTGCGTTTGAAGTTTCGGTTATAGTTTAGTTTCGGTCGTTGAGCTGGGTAAACAGTGTCTACAAAATACTGAAAGTTTGCATCAACTAAAGTTGCGTCTGGTGAGAGAATACTTTGAGATCCGTATCAACTGCTACCACCACCATCAACTCGCCGGGGAGTACCCACAATACCGTCAAAGAAAAGAAAAGAAAAGAAAGAAAATCAAAGTTAATATTGCCACACAAGCTTCTGACCTACTGCTGCTGCTGCAGAGCCAGAGCCAGAGCCAGAGCCAGAGACGACCAACTACCACCACCGCCGCTCTCACCTGAGCCGAGTGTATCTGTTTAAGCTTTGAGCTCGGGAGTTGTGCGCTTCAGTTGTGTGGCAGCCATGACGCCAACCGCTTGGCACTTTTCGGCAGGTGTTCAACGGTCGAGTCGAAAGAAGTGTTAAACTGTAACAAGAAATCGTTAGCACACTTGTACCGCTTCAGCATATTTACATACACCAACAATACGACGGCAGAATTATGTAAGTGCTACAGAAAACAAAACAAATCAACAGTTATAACTGATGTGGCAGGTGCAAAAGCATCAAGTTGAGAGCATAATTTATAACAATAACCGTTAAGAAGCATTAACATTATGCATGGAACGCCAAACGAAATGTTGAACCTTTTTTGGCCAATCTTTGAGCTGATGTATTTTGAATGAGGGTTGGAAGCAAATGTAAGGTTTACTCAACCGTAACTACCTAACAAAAGTGTTCTTTCCTTAAACTAAACTACAAAATATTTACAATGCGCTTCGACTTCAGCGCTAATTGAGTAATCAGCATAATTTTGACAAATTGATTTTTGCCTAATTTGACCAAACAATTATTAGCTTACCATCATTTGGCATAACTAATCATCAAATTGTTAAAAACAAAATTGGCGGCTTTGGCTGTGTTCCGAAGAATTCGCTACGTATATTTGGCTTTTTATACTCTGTACCGTAGGTACATAGAGTATTATAAGTTTGTGCAAAAATATGTAACATCCAGAAGGAAGCGTCTCCGACCCCGTAAAGTATATATATTCTTGATCAGCATCAACAGCCGAGTCGATATAGCCATGTCCGTCGGTCCGTCCGTCTGTCTGTCCGTATGAACGCACAGATCTCAGAGATGGTAAGAGATAGAGGTTTGACATGTATGGGACATATGCTTCTTATGTCTGCAGGCAGATCCAGTTTATTTTCTATTTTGGCCACGCCCCCGCAATTTAGAAAAAACGTCATATCTCCCACAGTTTTAAAGATAGATGGCTTGTTCCTTCTGGACATATTTAGTTATTAGAATAACTTATCGATCCGCCAAAGGAATGAAGAAGATCGGATGAACGGTTTTCGAGTTATGATCAAGAGACAAAATTTCTTGGTACAGAGTATGTTATAGTCGGGCTTGACCGACTTTCTTTCTTGTTTCCCTTTCTAAATAAAGACACAACACGGTCGTGTGGTTCAAACATTCAAGCATTAAACTCTGTTCTGTTGGCTATTACTTTCAAGTTCAGACATCTGAGTTTTTACAGACGTTTTGTTCTTTGAATATAAAGATGTGTTGGTTTAACCTATCTTCAATTGAAATAATGTCTTAAAAATGGGAGTTTTTGTTGTCAGTTTTGAATATTTCAGCATTCGAGTCTTCAAACATCTCAACACACATTTCCAGTTTGGCATTTTCAAACATGAAATGGAAATTTTGTTTGAAAGTTGAACTTTGGCATTCAAAATTTTGTTCAAATTTGATATAAAAGAATTTGGAATTTAATGGAAATCACAAAACTTTTTGGCAGGCTTCAGTTTAATAAGTAAATAAGTTGGTTCATAACTCTTAGTTCCCAACAAGAGAAGACCCAACTTGGTTACACACTTGACATTGCCTTTTGGTGTTGGCCAACTGTTAAGTTATTCTATTTAACTATGATCTACTTTGTCATTCATTATTGGTTTCTAGGCCCAGTTTAGAACAGTTAATCCCTTTTGGTTAGCGTCTTCACCAAAATGGTTCTAAGTATTGTTGTGCTGAGTTATCAAAGGCATTTCTAATGAAAGAACATTTGTAACTTGAATGGCAGAAAATTGCTTAACAAAGAACAACTGAGCAAAGAGTGACTGAACAATAAAGAATAACAATGTAAACTGTTACTGAGTAGGGGTTGACGAAACTAAGAGGGGTTTTACAAAGTGTAGCAAACGTCATAAAGTTGTTCAAAAAGCTTTTGCCTTATTATGTTTACAGCCGAGTCGATAAAGCCATGTCCGTCTGTATGGACGCTTCTATCTCAGAGACTATAAGAGATAGAGCGACATATCTTAGACCTAAATCACCGTCAGATCGTGGCTTAGTATACTTCAAGCTAGGCCCAATATCTATCTATTCTGAAAAGTACAATCAGATCGGACAAAAAACACCGGAGTTATAAGCGAAACAGTTGAGCTGATAAGAGCACCCCCCCTGATGTTGGTCAGGACTAGAAAAAAGTGTTGCCTACATTTAGGATGACAATTAGTCGGGAATCTCGACTGCAGCGCCCTTATTTGTTCTAACTAATTTGAAGCACACTTCCACTGAAAAAAAAACAAGTTTTTCTCACCAAGACTACTTTTCTAACCTTAATTTTGTATGACAGCTATACTATATAGATGTCCGATTTCGACCAAACTAAGTGGAATCATGGAAAATCATAGCAAACTAAGAAGTACAAAGTTTGGAGACGTTTCCATTGAAAACAAAAAAGTTTTTCTCACTAAAACTAGTTTCTCGACCGATCATTCATATGGCAGCTATAACCTATAGTCATCCGTTTTTGACATAACTTTGAAGAATTGTGTGAAAGCTTATAAAATAAATATATGCCAATTTTTAAGAGGTTTACATTGAAAACAAAAAAAGTTTTTCTTACTAAGACTATTTTTCTAACCTTACTTTTCTATGGCAGCTATACTACAAAAATGTCCGATTTCGACCAAATTCGGCAGAATTATGGAGAAGCATAGAAAACTAGTCAATACGGAGTTTGGAGACGTTTGCATTAAAAATAAAAAAGTTTTTCTAACTGGAACTAGTTTTTCAACCGATCGTTCCTATGGCAGCTATATGTTATAGTCATAGCATAGAAACAGACGGACGGACAGATGGACAAGGCTAAATCAACATAGCTAGTCATGCTGATCAAGAATATATATATGTACTTTATGTGGTCGGAAATGCTTTCTTATATGCGTCGGCAAGGGTTTTCTAATTGGCTCTTTATCCGTGGTGTCCCAGAAATCTCCAGAGATTTTGGTATAAACGCTTTCATTTCGAGCTACAACTGCTTGCCTTTATAGGTGAAATGTCTCCAAAATGCTGGCCTACTAGATTTGATGGCAAAAGTTGAGAGACTTAAAACCGACTGTTCAAGGCCAAGTAGGACTGATGCGTACGGTTTCCTTTCTCTATAATCTAGTAGTCTGTAGCATTGCTGTCACTTTACATCTAAAGTTTTGCTAGTTTAGTTGAAAGTTCAATCGTTTATACAAAAATCTCTAGAGATTTCTGGGAAACCCCTGTATATTTATATATTGTGTTCTGTAAGCGTTCAATTGTCATATTGACTTAGTATTTTTATAAGCTGTGAAGTAAAGTACCTATAGTACAGGCTTGTCGTGTTTACTTTCAAAAAAACTTACTCGCACAAGCACGCCCGAATTCTGATCTCGCAACACGAACACGTCGTGTTGGGTCGTGCGTGCAAGTGACACGAAAAAGAACACGACACGCGCCCAACTCTAGCTCGAACCTCTTAGTTTTTATACTAACTTGGGGGTAGTCCAGTTTCGTTAGATATATGTGATAAGTCCGTTTTACCCCTAAAGATTTAAATTATGTTTATTTCAACCAAATCTTAAGAAAGGTTTTATAACGACCCATAACACGACCTGGCTATACACAGCCCAAAGCACTTCTCAATCTCTCAGCTTGTGTGCTTTTAAATTTAGCGGAAGAGGAAGAGATCTACAGTTCAACGCCGAATCCGTACGGCAATGTTTGAGAAGCTTTTTTTATGGCTGGTAAAGCTGTCGCCAATAGCTAGTGAAGGGGACCGGATGTGTAAGTTTTAAAAGAAACGTGAAAGCTAAGCTAACTTCGTTTGTGCCGAAGATTAAATATTTTGTAAAACAAATACTCTTTTCCCATTTTCCGAACGATCGTTCGTATGGGAGCTATATGGTATAGTCATCCGATTTGTCCAAAAATTTGTAAAATTATGTAAAAGCACTTGAAACAAACAAATACAAAATTGCAGGATGCAACCATTAAAAACAAAAATGTTTTTCTAACCAAGACTGTTTTTCAGACCTATCTTTTGTATGGCAGCTTTACCATATAGTTGTCCGATTTTAATAAAACTTGGTAGGAATATAAAAAAACATAGAAAACCTACGATTACAAAGTTTGGAGACGTTTCCATTGAAGAGAAAAAGTTTTTCTCACTATAACTAGTTTTCCGACCGATTGTTCCTATGGAAGCTATGAGATATAGTCATCCGATCCGGTCGGTTCCGACGTATTAGTAGTGTGCAGCAAAAAGAAGACTCTGTGCAAAATTTCAGCTCGATAGCTTCAAAACTGAGAGACTAGTTCGCTTCAAAACTGAGAGACTAGTTCGCGTAGAAACAGACAGACAGATTGATCAAGAATATATATAGTTTATGGGGTCGGAAATGAATATTTCTATGCGTTGCAAACTTCTGGGCAAAATTATAAAACCCTTTGCAAGGGTATAAAACGTTTGTATTAGATGTCTCGAGGCGGTATTGAACCTACGATCTATTGCACAGCAGACACACACACTACCTGCTATACCACAACCGGCTAAGACCAGAATCAGCATAACTTTAGATACTTATAAACATGGTCGACTAAAATAGAAGAGTTTTTTCGACTAAAAATCACAATCAATCTGACACTCACTGGAGCATTATTTCAGCAATCATTCGGCTAGAAACTGGTTTATAGTCATCCTCTTTTGATTGATTTTGAATTGATAGTTGCCATTGAACTCTTAAATTAAAATCACAAAATCTTTTCCATACTTTTAGTATACAATATTGAATTCCAGAATGCCCACAACGCTAAGCGAACAGTGTACATTAAAGCCAGAAACACCTCTCACATCTCCACACCTTAAGTTCAAAATGGCAGTTGAATCCGATGAGGCTTGGTTATCGACGGGCCAGATTGATGGGGAAGTTATAGGCAATTGTAATGGAGATCAATTTGCAAATAAGCTGGCAGACAACCGAACTAGAACTGAGGGCATCAGCGATGCCAAATCAATTATCAAAGATGGTGATAGTGGCATAAGTAAGGATTCGGCAGGAGCAAACGATTATGAGTACGTGATGGTACAGAAACTGCGACATTTGGCCACCTGGACAAAGCCGAGAACTAAAACTGCAGTGAAAACTGCTGTGCCTGTAATATACTCCCAGCTGACAACGGATAAGGATAGCGGCATAGGCAGCCCAGTGGATAGTTCACAGCTGACCAACTTGCAGTGAGTTATACTAAAAAATGTAAAAACATTTCACATTTGATTTTCTGTTGTTGCAGCGACAAAGAGTCAGCCCTGGTGCAAATCGAAGAGCACCAGCATCATGAGTTGGGTAAAAAGTATTTGCTTAAGACTTATTTGAATGCCTTGGATGGACCACAAGATACAAATGCACACACACATCAGCAGGCGCTGGCAGGTTGGTGGTTTTGTCCTAGAACATTTGATTCTTATAACTTTATCTCAACTTTGACAGATGAACCCACCACAGACTATGGCTATGCCTACGAAGAGGATCTTCGTCTATATTGGCTGGAAAAGATACATGCCATCAACAAACAGATTCATCGCAAGGAGGAGCATCTGCTGCGTCTGCACGCCAAAGTGCGACGTCATCAAGTGAAACGCACATTCCAAACCAAAAGCGATGTTCTGCTGCAGATCGATAGACTCGATACTGAATTGGCTGGCCAGGTCTCACATATACACAAGGTGGAGCATCAATTGTTCAAGGCCAATGAGCAATTGAAGGACAAATTGGAATTGCTGGAGTCGTTGGGACATGAATTTGAGATGACGCTACTTGATATACAAAATTGGGGCACATTAGTTTGATACAAATGTGCAAATAGTTCTTCCTTTTTTTTTTTGAGTCTTTCTAAAAATCGCACCAAATTGTTTTGTTAATTAACCAAATATTGCATTCAATCATTTTGTTGTCTATGTTTAAAGTTGAACAGATTTTGTTTAGGCTCAGATATAACAAAAAGAAAGAGAATACAAATTTAAGTAATAAAATGTTGGATATCAAGTTAAGTAACAGACAGCCTTCTGTTTTTTCGATCCCATAAAGTATATATGTATTCTTGATCAGCATCAATAGTCGAGTCGTCTGTATGAGCAACTAGATCTTAGAGACTAGAACAGCTAGAGCCAGCATATTTTAAATGTAGACTAGTGTTGTCTGCATGCAGATCAAGTTTATTTCGAATTTTGTTTGAATAAGTTGAATATCTCCTACATTTCTTAAGATATAGAGCTCAGATTTTGCAGTGTGGAGTATGTGGCCAATATCTACAATCTTACAAATTTTCATAAAGATATTATAATAAATGGCAGAGTTAAGAAAACGTTGCATACTTATCTGAGCCATATGAGGTAATTAAACACTAATTGTCCTGAGTAACGGGTATTTCGAAGTCGGGCAGGGTCGACTTTAACTTATGCTCTCGTTTTATCTAAGTATCAGGGATGCAAACTGATTGTATATAAGAACTGGTTCGGTTTGGAGGCCTATACAGCTTTTGAACCGCTTATTTGGTTCATTAAATGATTCATGCAGCTTACTAAGTCGTAGTTAAGGTTCGCTCCAGTGGTTCACTTTAAATCTATACATCTATGCATATATATTGAATTGAAAGTATGCTTGTATGTTTGTTCCTAATGGGCGTCTAAACCGCTGAACCGAGCTTCACAAATTTTTCACAGTATTTTCACAAATTTTTTTCATGTCTGTGACTTGGTCCAAAAACCGCTAAAATGGCAAAATTCAAACGTCCATCCGATTGTGTTGATTTTAAAAAGTGACTTTGCCATTTCTGTCAAATAAATTTGTGTTAAATTTGTCAATAAATTTGTAAAAAATGCCGTGCTCCAAGAGCAACGTGCTCCAAGAGCTTTGAAACGGCAAACTCAAATAGCAAATGAAACGACTGAAAATCGTGAAAATCGCCTGAGTGGGGTTCGAAGTCGAGCGTCCACTGTCAGAGCAAGTGAAACAGCTGAGGAGCGAGAGGTACCTGTCCGAGGTCTTAGAACTCGAGCTCTCACTGTCAGAGCAAATGAAACCACTGAGGAGCAAGATGTCCGACTTAGCGGAGTTCGAACTCGAGCGTCCACTGCCAGAGCAAGTGAAGCAGCTGAGGAGCGAGAAGAACGACTCCGACGACTCAGAACTCGAGCTCTCACTGTCAGAGCAAATGAAACCGCTGAGGAGGAAGAGGCTCTTAGGACCCGGGCAAGGCCGGGTATTCAGCTAGTATCTTATATTTTCCCCCCTCTAATTTTCATACATCTGACCTTTGCAGTTGATTTATGATTTCATTTCGCACCCTTTTCAACTTGAATTCCTAGAATTCATTCGAATATCTATAAAATCTTTATATAAATTTCCCATATATATGAAGGTAGATATTCGTGCTTGATCCAACAGCACTTTACTTTGATTATACCCGTTACTCGTAGAGTAAAAAGGGTATACTAAAGTCGTGCAAATGAATGTAACAGGCAGAAGGAAGCATCTCCGATCTCATAAAGTATATATATTCTTCATCAGCATCAACAGCCGAGTCGATATAGCCATGTCCGTCTGTCCGTCCGTCCGTCCGTCCGTCTGTATGAACACCTAGATCTCAGAGACTAGAAGAATTAGAGCAACCAAATTTTATATGTAAGCTAGTATTGTCTGTAGGCAGATCAAGTTTGTTTCAAATTTTGGCCACGACCCCTCCCGCCCCCGCAATAAAAAATATTGAATAACTCCCACAATTTTTAAGATATCGAGCTCGGATAATAAATGGCTGAGTTAAAAAAATGTTGCATACTTATCCGAGCTGAGCTGAGTAACAGGTATTTCGAAGTCGGGCAGGGCCGACTTTAACTTACGCTCTCGTTTTTATTCAATTTGAGTGTCTTCCATCCGGGCATGAACCTCAACAATGTGTAGGATTTCTGAAACAAAACGAAAAGAGTTGGGACTCTCACAAAAAACCATTAATCAAGCAACTTTTAAGAACGAATTGCTGTCTAATGACAGACGGTAATGGACAATAAAGACTTACAGCCATGCTCCCATTTTCGCTTTCGCAAAAACTTTGCGATTTGATCACCAAATCGTAAAAGTTGTTGCTCCGACATTTGGAAATCGCAAAGTTTGCCGTTTTAAACCGGCGACATCAATGTCCGTGAAATGAAAAGTAAATGCAAAATATAGGTTGATGCACAAACAGACAGCCCACTGAACTATTTTTATTCAGTTCTTTAATCTTTTTAGATTTGTCTTACGGAATCATCCACTCAATTTGCATTGAGGCAATATTTTAAACAATTTATTTAATAGAGATACACAAAATTGAGCGTGATGGAAAGCTGCTCACAATAACAACAATTTGCGATTTGGCCATGGTATATATCGATATATGACTATCGATAGCATGACTAGTGGCGCTCATCAGCTGTTTTTGGTATGTGAAAAGACACAAAACAAGATGGGAATGGAACATTATCGATGACACAAACTGGCGAATTTCGGAGCGCTCTAAACTAAAATCGTACGAATTTGCTGAAATCGCAATTCGCAAAAATAAGTGAAAACCGGAGCATGGCTGTTAGAGACCATATCAAACCGGTATTGTCAATGACTTTGAGACTTTATTTAACCGATAGCCGTATAGATTGTATCTTGGGGTTGTGATTAAAATTCCCAAAACTGTATTAAAATTCCCAAAATTACGTATAACATTGTCTAAAGGTAAACGATTGAAGCTCTTCAGCAATCAGAACCGAATCTATTTGCATTTTGTGGTTTTAGGTTCGGTTCAGTATTTTTAAAAGGACGTGTCGGTTCGGTTTAAGTTTCGGTTTAGCAGCTGGTTCAAGCCGTTTTTAATCCCTGATAAGTTTTGATTAATCAAAAAGAGTAGTTAATATTTGTCACAGTTTTGTGATTTAAAGTCAGATTTTGGTCTAGACTTGGTGTTGAAATCACAAATCTATTTTGGAAAGGAAATTGAGAACAAGGCGAATGGCCAGCAATGCCTGCAAATCCAAAAATTAGAGTGTTACCAAAACTTTAGGTTTGAAACACAGAATTAGTGTCCATAACCGAAGTTCGGGATCTTCTTAATTTACAGCCAGCCTGTTCCGAGCACTAGCTGAACCCCATCTGTTTGGAAGAATGTTCGGTTTGAATAACCACAATTTTCTGTGCCTTATTAAGTCGTTGCTTATGAAATTGTCATGTCGCTATGAAGTATAAAAATATTGAATATGGGACATTCGACTATTTATTGACAGATCAAATTACTTGTTAAATATGACGCACAGTTCTCAACCAAAACAACCAAATAAAATTGCTTGTAAAATATGACGCATAGTTTTCAAGGAAAATAAAGTCAAAAAAGAAAAAAAAGGAAAATGATTTAACCATCTTAGTGTAAGGAACGAATCAACGACTTAGGTTGTACAAAGTATGGGAGACGGTCCGAGAACCAAATCTTAGAATTTGTAATATGTTTGAACCGGACCGAACACTTTGCATAAATTAAGAAATTTGCTGCCTTAGTTTAAATGATTTGCGGGTTAACTTAGATCTTTATGCTTCGATTTCTACGAAATAATAAACACTTGCATTAATAACTTTACTCAGGACCTCGTGGACTGAACACGGCTTGACACTTAACTCGCGACACCACCCCACCAACATTTTGAAGATTATTTTAACAAAAATCAACTTGATGAGTCTTTTTCGAGCTCTTTTGATGATTAAAAGGGGATAAGTATGATGGGCGATTAAAAGAAGACTCGAAAAAGAGTCGTACTTATGCTCAAAGTATGATATATATGAAATAGTCCTGAAAAAGACTCAAAAATTATTCAAAAACGAGTCAAAACCGTTTAGAAGAAGGGGCTAAAATCGGCTCCTCAAGATGAGTCGCGGCTAGGGTTCTCCCGACAAAAGTATAATATCTGATCAGAAAAGGAGCGCATTTATGACTATTTTAATCAGGCTAGAAAGACTCGAATGTGATCAAAAGATTGATAAAATGTTTGCTGGGCAGTGACCACTCGCATGACAAATAACTGTAAAGAAATCAGTCATATGTTAAACATGGAAAAAACCCAGTGGTGCAGATGGTAAGACTATTTCGACTGTTGTTTAGCCAGACATATAGAACCCCAGGGGGTAAGCTTTTCTAGATTACTAGATTACCATGGCTCATGTGTCGAGTTGTGTAAAGGCAGATTGAATCATCATTTCTACAGCCATATTCAGATTTTGATTTTGCTACACTGAAACAAAAAGATACCAGATAACCGGGCTCAAATCAGTCCCAATCGATGTCAGATCCCGGTAAATCACGGATTTTCATAATGTGTACCAATGGTACATCGATAAGTTTGTGCAAAAGTATGTAACAGCCAGAAGAAAGCATCTCCGACTAGATAAAATATACACATTCTTGATCAGCATCAAAAGCCGAGTCGATATACAGGGTTGTCCATATTCGACGGACCCATCTGGCAACGCCATAACTTTTGACAGAGATGTCAGATCGCTTAATGACATACCGCGTTTGAAGCGTCAGTCCAAGCAGATTTTTACCATGGAACAATACACGCCACGCGATCGCTCTGAAATAGTTGAAATTTACATTCAACAGAACAAGTCAATTGTGAAAACTCAACGTGCTTTTAAAAAATTAAAAAATGTGAATAAGAAAACCGTAAATAAGCAAAATTGCCGTATTTACGCCACTGAAAATCCTCAGGAGATTCAAGAAGTGCCTCTTCATGACGAAAAAGTCACAGTTTGGTGCGGCGTTAGTGCGAAAACGGTCATTGGGCCGTTTTTCTTCCAAAATGAAAATGGCCATGCTGTTACCATCAACCAGGAGCGTTATCGCGACATGATGACCAATTTTGTGATGCCAATTATTCGTCGAAAGCGTATGAGGCAGTTCTGGTTTCAACAAGACGGCGCTCCACCGCACACAAGTCGCATAACAATCGATTTTCTGAAGAAATTGTTTCCGGGCCGTTTGATGTCGAAAAGTGGTGATTTGGACTGGCCACCGCGTTCGCCCGATTTGACGCCGCCTGACTTCTTCTTGTGGGGATATTTGAAGTCAAAGGTTTACGTTAACAAGCCAAGGACCGTAGAAGAGCTCAAGGACAACATTCGTGAAGAAATAGCCGCTATTCCGGCCGAAATGTTGGCGAAAACGATGGAAAATGCTGCAAAAAGGGCACAATACGCCATCAACGCCAGAGGCGGCCATTTGAGAGATATCATATTCAAAAATTGATGTAAACAAATCTACTTGGAACAAATTAAATGATTAAGATTGCCAACCGCCAAATTTTTATTTTTTTCTTCGATTTTTTTAAAAAAAACATGGGTCCGTCGAATATGGGCAACCCTGTAGTCATGTCCGTCCGAAAGCACAGATGTCAGAGATGGTAAGTGTTAGAGGTTTGACTTGTTTGGGACAAGGTAAAGCTTATTTTCAATTTTAGCCACACCCCCTCCTGCCTCCGCAATTTGGAAAAAGCGTCATATCTCCCTTAGTTATAAAGATAGCTGGTTCGTTCCTTCTAGATATATTTAGTAATCAGGATAACATATCAATCAGCCAAAGAAATGGTAGAGATCGTATGAATGTTTGTCGAATTATGTCAGTTAGCTGCTAATGCAGCATCAAAATTTATGCTGAGTGTATAATTTCGTTGGTACAGAGTATGTTAGAGTCGGGCTTGACCGACTTTCTTTCTTGTTTTTTCTGTGTGGGCGCTTAGGTTCGAGAAAATTAGATATTCCGTTTACTTAGAGGGGCTTTTAAGCTCTCAACACCACACCAACAGCATCAAAACTCATAAAATACATACTCGGATCTGGTTTTCCAGATCAATCCAATTCAAATTTGCAGATTGCTTTAGATACTAGATATTATAGAGATATTAGTCTTAAAACGTTTTCATATTTTATAGTTTCTAATCAAACTAGCCGCTAGCCTTAATTCTTTCTATTTCTTAGAAATTTACTTGAAATCCTAAACTGATATTACTTATCTTTATAAGCCTTCAGGTATAGAGTATACCAAAGTCGCTAGTAAGGTCATTGAATATATCTCTCTCTCTTTGTTGCGAGTAAAGATATCTGCATATGGCGAAATACACAACTGTCCATTCCTCAATAGTGATTTGTAATATCAAAGCATGAGTACATCATTTTGCATTGGCAAATAGCGTGAGAGCATACAGCGCCATACAGCAAATCCTACTAACCATAAACCTGTGGCTGTTAGCCACGTGATGTCCACTAGGCGGTTTAACAGGTACTTGAACAGTAGCCAAAGAACTTTACGATGTGGCCATTAAAAGTCGATTAACTGTTGGTTAATCTTAATATTTACTTTATATTTAGAAACAAAAAAGTTTACAAAAATACATAAGAGTATTATGTGGATTCAGTTGTCTTTAGTTTTATAGGGGGACTTACAGCCTGAAGACGACTCACAACTGCGTAGTATGTCATCACCTTCGCCAAACACCCACACTTTTTAATAGAATTTCGCTGATTCGTGATTTACTTCATATTAGAGGCTCATATATCATTACTTTTGGTGTGGTACATAACCATGAACCGTGTACGTGTTCTCTTTAATCAAATGCTTGTCAACATTGCAAAAAAAACAAACGAATTGGAAACAAAATATGGGCGGTACGCCTCCTCACCTAGTGCCGGATCCTACAGTATACACTCGTTTATCTGCTGTTGTTGTTTGGCATGTATGTCAAATTAGATTGGAGTGGGCGAAGCTGACATTATCTATCAGCTAAATGGGGAATGATATGGGGAGAGACGACACTTAATGGATTGCCTGGCATCACGTTTTTCGCATACTTTCTACAAGACGCCCCCGATTGCGTAAGCTAGGCACACTAATGGGAGGGCTCGCCTTATCGGAGAGGATAAACGAAAGTACAGTTGGCTCCTCTAATTTTTGTAGTGATTAGCGCCAGCGCCTACCCCTGTCAGATCCAAATCGCTTGACTGGTTCAATTTATTTATGATTGCGCCTCGAAATCTGATTTATATAACATAAACACATGTACTGGCCCGTATCAGGCACTCTCTTTGTTTTCGGGAGAGTGGATTTTGTACAAATTGGTTAAGATTTGGCATTCAGTTGTGGTCGTCGCCTCGATTGATTTACGTGCACAGTTTCTGCCACGGAAATCGCAGCTCATCCGGCATATCAAGTGGTGTGATACGAGGAAATGAATGGCGACTTCTTTTTGGGGTTTGTATCATTTGTGGTAAACAAATTGTTGAAATTCCAATTGTCTTAACAAACATCTACGAATCAATCAAAATTATGGTGAAATTTGTCTATGACTTGCGATAAGTTGCGCGCATTTTTGAAGGCACACTTTTGCGTTGAGTCCAACTGACTAAGCACAATAACAATGCTCCACTGGCTCTACTATAAAACACCCATTTACGATTTTTTGGAAATGAATAGGAAAATTTTCACAACTAGATAATAGGCAATAATTCCATGAGGCAGGCCTATGACCGCCCTGAGAGTCACAATTCCCACCAGACGTAAAGTAAATTAATAAAGCAATATTTCGTATATGGGTGGATGGGTAGAGGGTTGAGTGTGGAGCAAATTGACTGCCCCCAGAGAACTGGGGAAGCTGGTTGAAAAGTTCTGTGACTTTGGCAAGGGGGTTAGATCGGGCGAAGAAGGGACAGAAATGACATAACCTAATCTCGACTAGCCAAATCTCACCTTATTTAAACTAACCTAAGCTAAGCTAACCTTACCTAACCTAACCTAGCCTAGCCTAACTGTGGGGAAACTGTGGGAGATATGACGTTTTTTCTAACATGCGGGGGCGTGGCCAAAATTGAAAATAAACTTGATCTGCCTGCAAACATAAGAAGCATATGTCCCATACATGTCAAACCTCTAACTCTTAACATCTCTGAGATCTGTGCGTTCATACGGACAGACAGACGGACGGACAGACGGACATGGCTATATCGACTCGGCTGTTGATGCTGATCAAGAATATATATACTTTATGGGGTCGGAGATGCTTCCTTCTGCCTGTTACATACTTTTGCACAAACTTATAATACTCTGTGCACCTACGGTACAGAGTATAACAAGAAAGAAAGTCGGTCAAGCCCGACTATAACATACTCTGTACCAAAAAAATGTGTCTTTTGATCATAACTCGAAAACTGTTTATCCGATCTTCTTCATTCCTTTGGCGGATCGATAAGTTATCTTAATTACTAAATAAGCCCAGAAGAAACGAACCATCTATCTTTAAAACTGTGGGAGATATGACGTTTTTTCTAAATTGCGGGGGCGGGAGGGGGCGTGGCCAAAATTGAAAATAAACTTGATCTGCCTGCAGACATAAGAAGCATATGTCCCATACACGTCAAACCTCTCTTACCATCTCTGAGATCTGTGCGTTCATACGGACAGACAGACAGACGGACAGACGGACATGGCTATATCGACTCTGCTGTTGATGCTGATCAAGAATATATATACTTTATGGGGTCGGAGATGCTTCCTTCTGCCTGTTACATACTTTTGCACAAACTTATAATACTCTATGTACCTTCGGTACAGAGTATAAAAAGGACATCTAAAAATAAATTTACATTGAATGATTTCGGTATCCATAGATGATCCATCCATAGATGGACATTTGTTAATATTTTTTAATTTAATCTTAAATAAATCTTAAATTTTCATTCAACAAAGCTGAAAATCATACAAAGGACATGAAAAATTGATATTTAATTATTAATTAAATAGAGGAAATTCATGTAACTGTTTTATTTTTTTAGAGGAAAGATAACTTCGGCTCGACCGAAGTTTGTATACCCCTGCAGCAAGTTTATCTAACTAAAACTACTTTTCGGAACTTACTTTTCTATGAGAGCTATACCATATAGATGTCCGATTTCGACCAAACTTAGTGGAGTCATGCAAAAGCCTGACAAACGAATATGTAAGAAGTTTGAAGTCGATTCCATTTAAAACAAAAAAGTTTTTCCCATTAGAACTTCATTTTCGACCGATCATTCGTACTCTAGCTATATGCTATAGTCAACCGATTTTAACAAAACTTTGTAGAATTATGTTAAAGCATATCATATAAATAAATGCCAATTTTGAAAACATTTCCATTGAAAACAAAAAAGTTTTTCTCACTAAGACTGCTTTTTAGACACTAATTTTACATGGGAGCTATACTATATAGATGTCCGATTTTGACCAAACTTGTTGGAATCTTGGAAAAGCATAGCAAACTAAGAAATACAAAGTTTGAAGGCGTGTCCATCGAAATCAAAAAAGTTTTTCTCACTAGAACTAGTTTTTCGACCAATCGAACCTATGACAGCTATGTGCTATAGTCATCTGATTTGGACAAAACTTTGTAAAATGGTGTGAAAGCATATCAAATAAGTAGTTGAAAATTTTAAGGACATTTCCATTGTAAACAAAAAAGTTTTACTAACTAAGACTACTCTTCTAACTCTACTTTTCTATGACAGCTATACTATATAGATGTCCGATTTTGACCAAACTTGTTGGAGTCATGGGAAAGCATAGCAAACTTAAAAACACAAAGTGTGGACGCGTTTTCATCAAAACCAAAAAAGTTTTTCTCACTAAAACTAGTTTTTCGACCGATCTTTCCTATGACAGCTGTATGCTATAGTCAACCGACTTGGACAAGTAATTGTAAATTTTAAGGACATTTCCATTGAAAACAAAAAAGTTTTCCTCACTAAGACTACTTTTTAGACACTACTTTTCTATGGGAGCTATACTATATAGATGTCCGATTTCGACCAAACTTAGTGGAATTATGGAAAAGCATAGCAAACTAAGAAATGCATAGTTTTGGGGCGTTTGCATTGAAAACAAAAAAGTTTTTCTCACTAAAACTAGATTTTGGACCGATCTTTCCTATGACAGCTATAAGCTATAGTCATCCGATCTGGCCCATTCAAACAAATTTGTACTACAAGTCTTTGTGCTAAGTTTCGTGAAGATTGCTTTCAAACTGACGGAGAAGATGGCATAGAAATTGACGGACGGACAGACGGACATGGCTATATAGACTCAGCTCGTTGCGCTGATGAAGAATATATAAACTTTATGTGAACATCTGAACAATTTCAATATACCCTCTGCAAGGTTATAAAAGAAAAGAATACTAAAAAAAAACTATCTATTCCAATTAGATCCCAACCAATCCCCACCTCATCTTAGCTTGCAATATCTTATGATTAATATATTGTAAAATCTTTCCCAAATCTGCTACATTTGGGAAATTTAATCCTACTCTAAAGTAACTTAGTACCATTTCTCACCACAAATTTATCGGCCACTCATTTTGAAAGTCCAGTACGAGCCGTAGTCCCACCTACAAATCTAACTACTAATCCTTGTTGAAGTTTTTATTGCTAATGACAACAGCACTATCTATATTAATGATATATTCATTTATAATTTCAATAAATTTATTATCAATTAGTTTCCATTTATATGAAACTTTTATTTACAAGCACTCACATTTCATTTGACAGTTTCTAATGCAAAGGAAAAAAGAACATCAAACGGCTCACAGCTCGTAAGTGACAGCTCTTAGGTGAGAGCTGAGAGCTAACAGCGTTTCTCGCCGCTCGTTAGCCACAGGTCTCGGCTCTGAGCTCCGAGAGCGCTTGGCTCTTGGTTCTGAACTCTGCCACCATAGCCGTCATTGGCTCACTAGCCAAAAAGTACACGCTAATGCAGGGTTCCCCAAGAAGAGAGGCTCTCTGTGTCTCTCTGACACTCAATGCTGCATTACTTCGGCAAGCATTCGGCCTGACAATTGCCTGGTGTGTTCGGCCCTCCGGGTCATGGCTGGGGAACAATGCTCTAATGCTGCGTGTCCCAGCCCCATTGGTTCGCTTCTAACTTTAATAAACGAGCACTTACTCTCTCACACTCTCAGCATTAACTTTGCAAGCTACACGAGTCGTGTGTCAAGCAGTTTTACCTAAGAAGAGAGCAAAGAAAACTTGGCTTGGCTTGACTTGGCTGTGTCACTCATGACTTAGGCAAACATTTGCCGAATGTGTTTGGTAAACAACACATAAAGCAATGACTCGTCGAGATCACTCAGAGATCTTAGGGAACTCTGTGATACCTATAGGTGAAGATGTTGCCTCCAAGTCTCTAATTAAACACCTTGAGAATACAAAAGAAAACAAGACGCTCACTCAAATTCTTAAGAACAACTGATCCAAATATTCTTGAAATGAGAACAATTCATATCAATTCTGCCAGAAAGTATTAAGACTTGCGACTATCAATGTGTACAATGGCACAGTGAGCTAACAAGTCGCCGTTGTAAAGCTCTGGGGTCGACTTCAGACAATACTTTATATGGGTGTATTGTCGCTGAAGTTGTTGTACTTAAAAGCGATGTATCAGATGCTAAGGACTACGGCTTCTCTCTCCAGAGCTTGTACATAATATTGATTCCCGATCCGATCAATTGAGATCCCCCTCTGTGTGGTTGCGTTTTCTAAGAAAGTACTGGGCAGTTTGAAAAGAGATATTGGATGCGTTTTTTCTGCTTTTTCGTTACGTTGCCTGGAGTTTTGAAATGAAACTCTATTTGTGTCTTTGTAAAGATGTATTTTCTATAGGTTCCTTGCTCTTTATGGTCCAAATATCTAATTTACCAGCCCAGATCAAATTGATATAGATGCAGTAGAGTTAGAAGTGTTGATTCAAAGAGTTCAAGTTACTCTATTTCTTATACCAGATTATCAAATTCCCAACTTAGACTTCCCTGACATTGACCCGACTTAATCTTGGACAACTTCTCTGTCTACCCTTTTTATCGGTCGCTCAAGTTCAATGCTTGCCTTCTTTTTGTTTCAAGAACATAAACAACGAGAAAGCTAAGCTAACTTCGTCTGTGCCGAAGTTTTTATACCCTTGCAATTGCTCACTGAAATATTTTCAAAAAATATTCTTTTTCCCATTTTCCGACCGATCGTTCGTATGGGAGCTATATGTAATATTCATCCGATTTGGACAAAAACTTGTAGAATTATGTAAAAGCACGAGAAACAAACAAATACAAAATTTTGGGAGGCTACCTTTAAAAACAAAAAAGTTTTTCTAACTAAGACTGTTTTTCAGACCTATCTTTTGTATGGCAGCTATACCATATAGTTGTCCGATTTTGATAAAACTTTGTAGAATTATAAAAAAGCATAGAAAACCTACGATTACAAAGTTTGGAAACGTTTCCATTGAAAAGAAAAAAGTTTTTCTTACTAAAACTAGATTGTGCCTATGGGAGCTATGAGATATAGTCATCCGATCCGGTCGGTTCCGACATATTAGTAGTGTGCAGCAAAAAGAAGGCTCTTTAGAAAATTTCAGCTCGATAGCTTTAAAACTGAGAGACTAGTTCGCGTAGAAACAGACAGACAGACGGACAGACGGACGGACAAAGCTCAATCGACTCAGCTCGTCACCCTGATCAAGAATATATATAGTTTATGGGGTCGGAAATGAATATTTCTATGCGTTGCAAACTTCTGGGCAAAATTATAATACCCTTTGCAAGGGTATAAAAACGATGAAACACTTCACCTGACATTTCGCAGCATAACACACAGATTGCAACCAATCGATGAACGTCCCTGAACCAAAAACCCATACCCTAAGCAAGTTCAGTTGACAACAGCTCCTCTATAGGGCGATACCTCTCTCCTCCTGCTGTTGCTGGGTTGGCTTAAGTGGAGTGATTCCAGCTTAAGTTTTGGGCCATATTTATGAGCCCAGACAATGGGTTAAGTTCACACACATGATTCACATAAGCTCTGCCGCCTGCACACAGACTGTTCACGAGATATCATGAGGCGCGTTGATAAGACCAGGTATTACTATAGTGGGTTTTAGGGGCCTGGTATTTTAATTACATTGTTTGTGTGAAGTGTTATTTTGTTTCTAGAGCGTCCCCCCCCACCGCCACTTGAGGGAATGTAAACATTACTTGGGTGAAAATCAGCCCATTAACAGGTGCACAGTTCATGGAGGAGAGGGCAGAGCTTTGGTATGGCACCGCTAAAATAATCAAGTGGCAATGTAACACCGCCTGGGGATTTGAAGGGCGTAAGGTACAATTCCACTGCAAAGTGGTACAGTGTGACAAGTGTCGCCTGGCAAGGGCTTAAAGTTTTCAACACTCTTTCGCTCTCTTACGGGGAGTATCAGCCTGTCCTTTGGGTTACTTATCTTATCACATTCTTACTTTGAACACCCGTACAAGCAATTAACAAACGATTCACGGGTGCCATGATTATGTTTAGCCTCTCACCCAACCTTATCTACCGTGTGTCGCTCTCACTCTCTACCTACGGTTGGCTGTGATATTTAAAAGAGAACAGTCAGCGCACTGTGGCTTTCAGTACTGTGAGACCATAAACCGCAGTTGGACGTGTCGCGGCCTACAAAAAAAATACAAAAAAAGAAGAAGATCTTTGCTCCACAGATCGTAGATTGTTGCTAGTAAATGGATATTATTGAACAAATCAGAACTCAAGTGCTAGATAAACATAAAAACGAGTACAACCAAGAACTTTGCAACCAAACAAAAGAATTCAAAGTAATTGATTCAACTGAATTCGAGTGAATTGTGCCACAAAATAAAACTAAATAAATTATATCAAAATTATATCAAAATTGATAAAACTGTGGAAAAAATGAAATTAAGGTGAGTTATCTTTGTAAAAATGGGCAGGGTGCCAAAATGTTGTTAAGAAATCAAACATAAATCATAGTTCTATAATCACTTTTGATTATATGATTAATGGGGGTACTTTTAGGAGTTCCATGGAATTCATTAAAAGTTTGATTGTTTTATTAAACAAAACTTTTGCTTAGCTGTGTAATAATAAGTTTAACTCTTTGAATCAGCATGATAAGTTAAAACGCTTGACAACACAATCAGTTTTAGACACACATATATGTACATTGTACATACATTATTAATATCAGACTTATTGATTATACTTTTTCCAGTTTAAAGGTTTCACAATAAAGAAATACTACAAATAAGTTGGAGAAATTTCGAAGTTAAAAACTCTGTTTAAAAGCCTCATAGATTGATCCTTTATTTATTATTTAACCATAATACTTATTCCAAATTCATCTGATTCTTTAAATTCTGATATTTCTTTCACCAGTCTCTTAAGTTATAACAACGGTCATTGCCTTAAGCAGGTAATTGCTTGAAAAACTTGTTAGTTTTATCAATATTTATCTATAGCCAGGGCCACGTTCTTTTGTGTAAACTTATAAAGATAAACTATTAAACCAAGCTAACTTTCTTTCTGCTAAAGCTTGTAGACCTTCAAAGTTTAATTTGACAAACTGTTAATATTAATAATGTTCACAATGCAGCGATTTAGATTACCTATTTGCATAAACCCGTCAGTTCAGAGCCCCATAGAACAGTCACGGAAAATTTGGAAAAAATGTCATATCTCGCACAATTTTAGAATTATAAGCTTCATACCCTCTGAACATATTTCGTAAACATTATTATTTGTCAGTCCGCCTAAGGAATGGTGAAGATCGGTTGAATAATGGTCCAGTTATAGGGAAAACAAACATTTATGCTGGGCAGCATTGCTGTGATGGGCAGCACTTTACACATCTTAACACTTTGTGGGATACTAAGTATATTACCTACATAGTCGGGCTTGACCGCCTATCACCTTGTTATGTTGTATGACTTCGGGAAGATGTGAAATCAAGCAACAAGTTATCCAGTACTTTTTAATATAGTTCCTTAATTTCGGAAACCTTAACAAACAATACCTTTTGATTAAAGTGGGCAACAAAATGACCCCTTTTTGTGAGGTCCAGCCGTTTGAATGTACAATTCGGATCCATGTTAATCCACTGATTCCAAAACTGGTCTCGGTTTGGCGCCATTAACTTTTGATTTCAAGATTTATGATTTATGTATTTATGAGTCTTATGGGACAGAACACATATCAATGCAGCCTTAAAACATCAAGCGAGCTGCATCAGCAAACCCAAAAGAGTCCAAATGGGACTTTAAAGGGACTTTTATGTTAGTTTATGGTATAATTTTCCAATTTAGTTTCAAATTCCAGCTGATCTAACAAGGAGCTTACATTGACAGTAAAGATAATGTACTATAATAACATTCAAGCATTATTAGACTCAAGCAATTTCCTCCAAAATCTTTCTTACTTAATATTTTGATACCTTCTGAATGTTACCTTAACTTTTGATGGATGACATTTCGAATGAACCTAATGGGTTCCGCACTAACCATCCTCATTTCTCCAACCATTTCTGTATTCTTGGCGAAACCCGGCTTCTACTTTGTCAAAATAAAGCCTTCCTCGACTTTAAAAGCAATAATACAGTTTAAATGCAGTTAATTTCAAGTTCTAGTTCTTGACCCCATTTAATTTGATTAGTGAAGAAACATTTCAAAAACACGTACCCTAACCAATCTACAGAATCCCTTAACATGCTTGCAATGCATTCTCGTCTCCGAAGAATTTACCTACCAACGCAGCGACTGACTTGAAGGGCCGCAGAACACAAACTACCTCCAATAGGGAATGGTTTTACAATTAATATCTCCAGTAAGATTTCAAAAATTGTTAGTCTCATTAAGAAAAGATCAAATAAATACCAAAATATACAGCGAATGTTCGACTGTTTCGTTCTGAATAGCCACCATTCCATAGATTGATGGGCCTATTGACTTTTCCTGTTGACTTCAAGTAACCCAACAAGGAGTTGCCAGGGGGATTAAGTCGTCGACCGGAAAACAATGGACGCACTGAAAGAGATCGTTGCTAGTTGTACAAGTCGTTAGCTGTCAGTATTGGCATGACAAAATCAGTTATTATGCCCTGACAATGCTCTCCTTTGACGGTTATCCGAATCAATATAACCGATTAAAGCAAAGGTCATACGAGGCTTAAGCAACAACCTGGTTAATGTAAACATTCTTCATAGGCGGTAAAAACGTATGTAAAACTACCTGCCTTGTATGGACCAGCAGTAATCAGCTGGCAAATGGCTATCCCATCTCTTTCCAGTGCTGGTAAGGTCCTGTGCACACTACAGTCCATCTCAGCGGAACGATGAGAAGATGGTGAAAAAATGAAACTAGTGTTCATACTGTCACCGTTCACCGTCTACCGTCAATGCCTTCGTTTTCTTCCCCCCAAATTGAAGCATATGTGTCAATCAAAATAATTAAATTGTCTAAAATAAAGGAAAATAGTTTAACTAATTTGGTGGTTTTGTTAGCTGCCGCTCAACAGCAGCAGCAGATGATTATTCAACTAATTGCCGAGTCGAAAATTAGTTTTGATGGTCCTGCTGAAGATATAGGAACTGCAATTGCGGAGTCACTTTTAGCATGAAACAAAAAGTGTTTAAAACAAAAGTCCATCCATTGCCCCTTAATTTTTGAATTTATAAATTTATATATTTAATAAATCTAAAAACAAAGTCGAATCTGCCTTTTTTTGCTTAAGCAAGTCCAAATGACAGTTTTGAAAAGACGCGTTTTGGGCACCCATTTCCCGCAAAATGTTTTGAGTCTGCTCGTGATGCTTCCTCTGCATTTCAATCCTCCCTAGCCAACGAAATCAGTTCCTTACATAAGTCCAGTGGATTTTAATCCCTCTTTCCTCCATCAGCATGGCCATCTTCTGGTACACGTTTGACATTTGAAGTTTGACAATCACTTGCCGCGCTCACACTGTTTACACAGAATTATCGCAGTCCCGATGAGTGAAACAGCATGAAATAGGAACATCCCCAGCCGACGGGGGAATATTTTGAGAAAATTTGGCACGGCAAGTTCTTACGTACCGTCTGTGACGGTAGACGGTAAACGGTAGATGTGGGCTAGTGTGCATAGGCTATTAGTAGACAAATTTAGAAAATGTAAATGTCATTCTCGTT
Source organism: Lordiphosa fenestrarum (assembly GCA_035044985.1). NCBI lineage: Eukaryota > Metazoa > Arthropoda > Insecta > Diptera > Drosophilidae > Lordiphosa > Lordiphosa fenestrarum. The sequence goes on from JAWNNO010004215.1 coordinate 188,707, forward strand.
TTGTTTTTGCCATCAATTCCGCAAGAGGCAAAGGAGAGCTAAGGAAGAGAGACAAATATGAAGTTGTTGCTGCAATTTTATTTTGCGTGAGTCTCATACGCTCAGCACACGCATGCGCCTGAATAGAATAGAGCGTGGGCCACCCTGGTTTAAAGTAAAAGTTACTCACACTTTATACGAGCCTTTGCCAGTGGTCCCTTAAAATATGTAATGACATCATAAACTATATAAAAACCAGTACAATTGGAACAAAGAACTAAAACTAAATGAACAAGGAACCTAATGAAATTTCGAAGAACTTAGGTATAAGGCGAAACTAGCTAAATAAAAGATGCAGCTAATCGAATTGCAAGAAAGAAATGTATAAAACTTTTATCTTGACCTTCGGATGGAAATTTCAAGCAAAAGTCGTTTTAGATTCCGAGACCATGTCAATCCTATTCGAAAAATGAGAAAATCCGGAATGGACCGACTTTTGACAACGTTTGGTATTGATAAATGTAACTTCTCCAAGTCTCTTGACTTCAGCTGAACCCAAGTAAATGGAGTTGAAGTAATCTTTACCGATGACACATTGCTTTGCCCAATCAATTTCAGCTATTTGTATCACAATGATATCACACTTATTGGTTAAACTAATTGCTGGGTAAGCAGATAATTAATAAATATATATTAATTTCATATATGACAGTCAACTTTTGACCTTTTCCTTAACCAATTCTTTGTGTTTTAATTAGTCACGAGCTGACTTACTAGGCTGAATAAATTAAACCGTTTTATGGTTATTAGTTTAGATTAGGCCACCTGTCGAGCAGCACAAAGTTGTTTACTTGTTATTCGAACTAATTGTAAAACTTACAAGCTTACAAACGGTTGCTAGGTGGTTTAACAAGGTGGAGGTCAATGGTCTCTTGGAAGGGGTTATAAAAAAAAAAACAAAACAAAATAGAGATTAACATCTCAAGATTAAGTAAAGATTTGGGTTTATAGGATAGAAATATAGGAAATCTGGTACACACTCAAAAAATTTAATTTCTAATTTTTAGAAATTCGCCCTAAAATAATTTTCCTTTCTTGTTTTTAGACAATTTTTTCTTAAATTTAGAAAAAACAACCTTAAAAAGTTTTTTTTAGAAATTAATTTCTTAAATTTTTAGAAGTTCGATTAATTTTTTCTTAAATTTAGGGTCATTTTTCTAGATTTTTTCCTCAATACTTTCTAAAACAAGAAAGAAAGACGGTCAAGCCCGACTATAACATACTCTGTACCAAGAAATTTTGTCTTTTGATCATAACTCGAAAACCGTTCATCCGATCTTCTTCATTCCTTTGGCGGATCGATAAGTTATTCTAATAACTAAATATGTCCAGAAGGAACAAGCCATCTATCTTCAAAACTGTGGGAGATATGACGTTTTTTCTAAATTGCGGGGGCGGGAGGGGGCGTGGCCAAAATTGAAAATAAACTTGATCTGCCTGCAGACATAAGAAGCATATGTCCCATACATGTCAAACCTCTATCTCTTACCATCTCTGAGATCTGTGCGTTCATACGGACAGACAGACGGACATGGCTATATCGACTCGGCTGTTGATGCTGATCAAGAATATATATACTTTATGGGGTCGGAGATGCTTCCTTCTGGATGTTACATACTTTTGCACAAACTTATTATACTCTATGTACCTTAGGTACAGAGTATAAAAAGTCTAGAAAATCGACCTAAAAAATATAAAAATATTAAAACGACACCCCTTGTAATTCTCAAGTACGAATTCCGTGCATTCGGAATATAAAAGGGGCAACTAATATTCGGCATGCTGAGAAAATCGCCCTAAAATATACAAAAATAATCTAGAAAACCGCCCTAAAATTTAGAAAAATAGAAAAAGACACCGCATGTAATTCTCAAGTTCGAATTCTCTGCTTTCGGAATATAAAAGAGGCAGCTGAGTGCTTAGCATTTGACTGCGTTCTTTACTGTGACTCACGCGAGTGCTTGGTAGTCGAGTGCGATAAGATGCCTTTCGTGTGTTGAAGTTTCCCCGAGGTCCCGAGTTCAAGTCGCAGGCAAGGTAAAGTTAGAAATTAAAATATTGATTACTAATTACAATGTGATTTTCAGAAAGAGACTTTAGTGAACCCCGACAGAAAGAAAATATCCTATAAAAATAATATATAGGGGGATAAACTAGAGCTGGCAAAAAATCGATGCCATGAACATCGATTTTTTGCCAACATTTTTAGGAAAACATCGATTAAAATCGATTAAAATCGATTTTGTGAATTTGTCTCAAATAAATACTTAGGGTATATATTTCATCTTCTAGGTGGCACTATCTGCCACATAAACTAGCAAATAACATATAGGAGCTATATAGATGAAAAATCGGCCCTTATAAGAATAAAAATATATATATTTGAAACCATATAATCCAAATTTATTTTCCATTTAACATTTATAACTTAAATTATTTCACTTCATGTAATACTCTTATTAGTTTCACATTTGACTTGTGTAACTAATAATAACAGAATGAAATTACTCCTCCAGCCACTGGTTCCTATTTGTAAATAGGAGCATATCGACGTTATTTGGTTTTAAAGAGGCACGCCTGTCCGAGATTATGTTTCCAGAATATTTTTCCATCTTCCTCCCTCGCACACTCCACCAACATCAATATTAGTTATCCTAAAACAGAATAGTAAGGCCCGATTTCTCAAAGGTTCCGGTTAGCCAACCACCAGTCAGATTTGTTCGTCAAGATGACGAGCGGTTAAGTCATTTGCTTTTCTCAGCAGCAGTTTCGCCTGATATCGGCAAATGCCTATCGCTGCTTCAGTGTGACCATACTGTTTGACTAAAGGAACGAGAAAACAGCTGACTCGGTTTGGTTTGTTTGTATTTTAAAGCGATTGGTTGTTGCTGGTCATTGTTTTGCGTAAAAGTTGACTAAAATTCGATGCTCTGCCTTTTCGAATTACATTTCCATTGCGTGGAGTTGAAAAATTCGTTTATTCATTAACATTTTGTGTTGCAACAAATATTACAATAAACAAAGCAAGTGTGCGGCCAGCTGTTTGTATATCGATAGAAAGATCGATAACTTCATCGGGGCTGAGCTCGCGGTTAAAGTTGACCAGTGGATGAGCAGCGTTTAAGTTTGTTCCTCCGGTTACGCCACATACATCATGAGACACTCAAATGTGGTTAAACTGCCTGTCAAGTTGACCAACCGCACTTTGAGAAATCGGGCCTTAGTGTAGTAGTCTTCTTCCTGTTCTGTCTCCAGTCAACCCCCTCTCCCTTTCCTGTCAATAATACTTGAAAAAGTTTTTTTCTAAGATCCAGAAAGTTTTTTCTAAAATCTAGAAAGGTTTTTCTAAAATCTAGAAAGGGAAAGTGCTTTTCTACAATTAAGAAAATATTTTCTAGCTTTTAGTAAATATTTTCTTAATTTCAGAAAGTCTGTCTTATTTTTAGAACTAATTTTTCTAAGATATATGGCGAATCGCCTTTGACTCCTTTTTTAAGGCGAATTTCTAAATTTTAGGGCGATTTTGACTGTTTTTTTTTTGAGTGCCACTTAACTAAAGACATTTTAGTTAGGAAGTTTCATCATCAATATCATCAGAGAGGGCGAGAGAGTCCAATTATTTGATGCCAGTGGCTTGATAAGGGTTTTGCTAGCCATCATATCTTGAGTGGCGGGCGCCTGTTTTTTTTTTTGTGGTGATAAGACTTGAAAAAGCCATTGGCATTCTGAGCTAAATTGAGTGTAAATATTTTGGCAATCGCCCAATGAGAATTGCCCGTTATAAAACAATTGCAGGCGCCCTGCCCACTTGCTGTGCTTTCTTCAAATCGATAAGCAGGCGTTTGCCATATCTAGATATTCAGTGCAAAGTGCAAAACTTTCCATCTGAGATAAGGTTAACTAGGATTGATCACGGGTCTATCCCAGTTAATTAATTAATGCCACAATTTGGCTTGAGTTCTTCGGTTGCCTCAGACAGCATGTTATCTATGCCTCCATCTATGTGTGTGTGCTTTTAATTAAACATACATCAGAGGTTGTTGGCAAACATTTGCACACTTCGCTATATATAGAGGACTCTACATGGTAAACGTGACAATGCCGCTATTTTCCTAAGAAGTCTTTGAAAGCAATCTCTAAGTAAATTTGTTTTTCATTTCGTTTTGCTAGACTTTTGCGCTGTTTGCGTACGCAGCCCAAACAATCGATGACACACAAGGAGGAGCTGGAGGTGGTGCGACATCATATGCTGACGGATATGCAAGCGAATAGCAAGGATATGCCGGTCAAAATCTTACTCCTAGGCACAGCCGAATCGGGCAAGACCACCATTATCAAGCAAATGAGAATACTGCATATCAATGGTTTCACCGATGAGTAAGTGTACCCCCTCACTACACCCTTCATCTCCTCCGATCCTAACACCTTGTTGTTACTTTTAGTGAACGTCGCGAAAAGATACCCGAAATCTATCAAAACATTCACGACTCCATCATCCAGCTGGTGAATCAAATGGGCCTGTTGGGCTTACATTTTGGTAGCTGCACCAGTGAACGCAGCGCCGACTATATACTCTCTCTGCCTGGCCTGGCGCCCGAGTACATGACTGAGGTAAGTGAAAGAGTAAGGGACAGGAACTTCAGTTGAGTATCTTATCCCTGTAGAAAGCACTTCACAAAAAATTGTTGTCGCAGTTAGAAATATACGAAAAGCCGAAACGACTTTGAAATACTTGAGGCTTTGCGTCAGTTCAGGCTTATCAGGGATTTTGATTGATTGCATGACAAGAAAAACTTTCCGAAACAAGTGTCAAACTTCCTAGAAACTAGAGAGAGAGAGAGAGAGAGAGAGAGAGAGAGCGACAGAGAGGAGTGCAGCCTAGCCTAGACCAACGGCCTTTGATCGTTTGAAAATTTCACTCTGATTCATGCCAAGCTCTCTATTGGTCTGGTCATTATTTATGACTTATGATAAGATAAAAACTGGACACACTTATATAGAAACATTCATAAAGATGTTGACTTTATTTTGTGGTTTCATTCATGAAATGTTAAATGGGTGACACATGAAATGAATGGATACCAGGTTGTTAGCTGCCACTTCTAGTGACTTGCTAGATTTAGATTTTTCAGTAGGCGAGCGAATCAGATAGGATTCAATATAAACTCATATAAACTTCTTGAAGATTCCTTGATTCCTTCCATCTAAAACACTTTTCAAGTGTATAAAAACAGAGAGAGAGAGCGAATCTGCTTAATTTGTACCTGTCTTTTAAATGAGCAGACAGCATAGAAAAATTTCTAGACCACATTTTGAGAGTTCTAGCTAAATTGCAGTCTCCGAACTGGTTTGAAAGTCTAAATCGAGAAATATTGAATCTTCGTCCTTTGTTTTGGCGTCAGATATCTTTGGCTACGTTTTTGGTTTTCGCCATGGATAAAGGTGGGTTGTGAGGGGATTTAAGGGGGGTCTTAAAGGGCGTCATAAAGCGAGCTGTGATGGGGGGTTGTAGGAAGGTTTGTAAGGGCGTTTGAACGATTAGTTTAAGTAGGGTTTTGAGTTGTGAGATGGGGTTATAATGGGAACGTGTTGTGAGGTGTGACGGTATATCGTGGTAAGGGGGCTTGTGAATTGGGGCTATTAGGGAGGATTTGAGGGGGGTATTAGAAGGGCTGTGAGAGAGTTGTAAAGCTTACTATGAGGAGGGCCTTCGAGGTGCTTTGTGAGATGGAGTTGTGAAGGGAGAGGGTTGTAAGGTGGAGCTGTGGGGCGGGCTTGTGAAGTGGTGCTTTTAGGTTGGTTTTGAGGGGGTTGTAAGATGGGTTGTAAAGCCGTTGTAAAGGTTGATTTGAGGAGGGTTCCGAGGTGAGCTGTAAGATGGAGTTGTGAAGAGAGTGGAGCAGCGAGGAGTGCTTATAAGGGGTTTGTCGGGAAGGTTTCGAGTGTGGTTGTAAGGGGGGTTATAAGGTTGTGAGGGGCGCTGTTCTGAAGAGGTTCATTTGGAGGGTTGTCAGCTAGGTTTTGAGGGCTTTGAAAAGGGTGATCTGAGAGGTGTTTATATGGAGGTAGTCAGGAGGGTTCTGGCGAGAACTTGTGAGGAGGGTTGAAACTGTAGTTGTGAAGGGGAGTTGTAGGGGAGTCTTATAAGGGGTTGGTTATCAGGAAGTTCTTGAGGAGAGATATGAAAAAAATTCTGTTAATAAAAAGCGTTGCATAAGTTCTAAGCTTTTCCATATATCGTGGTTAGCCTAAGCAGACTGTTAGAATGGTAACATTAATGTTAAGCCACTTGTAATTAACATAAGGGACTGGAAAAAGGCAAGGGTTTGGTTCGTAGACTAGTTATTTTAGCCTACCAAACAGTATTTTTAGTTCTTATTAAGAGTTCTGGTTTCGTTTTTGAACTTTCTAAGACAAAACTTTAAGTTCATGGAAAAAATGCCAATATCTTGATGGAAATAAGCTAAATTCAACAACGGAAAAGGCAGACTTAAAGTCTAGAAGCAGAACTCTATCATCAAAAGACTCAAAAGACAGTAAATCTTAGGAAAACTTGACGAGTTGCTTTACTGGTGTTCGGTACTGGTTTTAGAGGTTTAGTTCGGGGCTTCGTCAACATTTTTAGTACCAACTTCGCTACGCTTCTCCTACTAAAACTCCTCATTTTCATCTCTTGCAGGAATACTGTGATCATGTCATGACACTGTGGAATGATGTGGGCATACGTGCCTGCTATGATCGCTCGAATGAGTTTCCTTTGCTGGATAGTGCCAAATAGTAAGTGATTTGACTGCACAAGTCTACCTCCCGCACACTTTATTAACTTATTCCCTTCCCTTTCCGCAGTTTCCTCGACAACTTTGTTCGCATCAGCGATGCTGAATACATACCCAGCACCGAGGATATACTGCATAGTCGAAAAATCACCACTGGCATTTCACAAATCAGTTTTCGTGTCCCCCTGCCCAAGAGTCTTGGCGGTGGTGATCAAGAATTCCGTATGTACGATGTGGGCGGTCAGCGGGATCAGCGCAACAAATGGATTCAGGTCTTCGAAGGCATTCAGGCTGTACTCTTTCTCATCTCGTGCAGTGAATTCGATCAGAATTTACGTGAAGATCCCACACAAAATCGACTGCAGGAGGCTCTGAAATTGTTCCGTGCCGTCTGGCAGAATCGTTTTCTCGCCTCCGCCGGATTGATTGTGTTCCTCAACAAATATGACATAATGGAGCGTAAGATACGTGCCGGCAAGCATATTGTGGACTATTTTCCGGAATACGAGGAGTTTTGCAAGCGTCCGCAGCAGGATAATTGCTTTGGCGAGAGCGATTGGACGAAGATGTTCATCAAGCAAAAGATGATGGATATCACACAGGAGCCGTTCAAGCGAAATTCGAGAAATCAAAGCGATTGCAGCACCTCGGAAAGGGAATGCTATTATCATTTTACCGTGGCCACAGATACGCGCTGCATACGCGATGCCTTCAGTGATGTTCAGCAGATGATTCTGACGGAGAATGTTTCGAGTTTGGCACTGTATTAAAAACTCACTCAGTCAAACGAGTGAGATTCCTTCATCTAACTGTGATCTATTAGGGTAATTAGTTGGTATCTATATGTAAATATGTTAGTGGTAACCTAGCTTTAGGTATACAAAATCAATGCTCTCATTAAAAATTGGATCGTATGTGAAAACAGTATGGCTAAATTATGCATTTTAGATGTGTAAGACAATAAAAGAAAAAAACTACCAAGACAAAGCCAAGAATTGTAGTATTTTTTGGGTGGATTAAAGGCTTTATAAGCTCCGGTCACCTTCGCCAGCTATTGTAGGCAGATGTACAATTAATACATACTTACATACTTTTACGTTCTTAAGTTCTTAAATAGTAGAAATATGCCCTTGTTTGTCTATACTTTTTTCACTATTCTAAGCCTTTCATCATCCCTCTTAATCTTAGTTAGAAGTTGTAAAGAAGCAGAAGAATGGAAATTAACAGCCCAGTCATTGATTTGCGAACTGTATTCACCTCCAAGGCTTTGGAAACCATCAACGAAGTACAAGCAGATTACTTTCCCACATAAACAGTGGTCCTTCGAGCCGGATATATCCTAGACCCAGCCAACTTTGTTGTATTTGTATCACCGAAGTGAGGGCAAATCGTTTCCCAACATCAACCTTTTCCTGGAAGCAAAAGTGCCTGGTCGTTGATATTTTCCCACTCGAAGTTGTGTTTTGACCTTGGACTTTAGTGTAGTCTTTTTATACTCTGTACCGTAGGTACATAGAGTATTATAAGTTTGTGCAAAAGTATGTAACAGGCAGAAGGAAGCATCTCCGACCCCATAAAGTATATATATTCTTGATCAGCATCAAAAGCCGAGTCGATATAGCCATGTCCGTCTGTCCGTCTGTCCGTCCGTCCGTCCGTCCGTCCGTCTGTCCGTCTGTCCGTCCGTCCGTCTGTCTGTCTGTCTGTCCGTATGAACGCACAGATCTCAGAGATGGTAAGAGATAGAGGTTTGACATGTATGGGACATATGCTTCTTATGTCTGCAGGCAGATCAAGTCTATTTTCAATTTTGGCCACGCCCCCTCCCGCCCCCGCAATTTAGAAAAAACGTCATATCTCCCACAGTTTTGAAGATAGATGGCTTGTTCCTTCTGGACATAATTAGTTATTAGGATAACTTATCGATCCGCCAAAGAAATGAAGAAGATCGGATGAACGGTTTTCGAGTTATGATCAAAAGACAAATTTTCTTGGTACAGAGTATGTTATAGTCGGGCTTGACCGACATTCTTTCTTGTTTGAACCGAACCTTTTTCCAAACAGATGGGACTTGGTTTGGTTTCATAAAATTAGTTCGGTTCGACTTCCAACATAGAGCCCAAACGGTTTTATAGGGTACGGTTCTGGACCAACTTGCAGTTTTGATTGTACAGGGTTGCCCATATTCGACGGACCCATGTTTTTTTTAAAAAAATCAAAGAAAAAAATAAAAATTTGGCGGTTGGCAATCTTAATCATTTAATTTGTTCCAAGTAGATTTGTTTACATCAATTTTTGAATATGATATCTCTCAAATGGCCGCCTCTGGCGTTGATGGCGTATTGTGCCCTTTTTGCAGCATTTTCCATCGTTTTCGCCAACATTTCGGCCGGAATAGCGGCTATTTCTTCACGAATGTTGTCCTTGAGCTCTTCTACGGTCCTTGGCTTGTTAACGTAAACCTTTGACTTCAAATATCCCCACAAGAAGAAGTCAGGCGGCGTCAAATCGGGCGAACGCGGTGGCCAGTCCAAATCACCACTTTTCGACATCAAACGGCCCGGAAACAATTTCTTCAGAAAATCGATTGTTATGCGACTTGTGTGCGGTGGAGCGCCGTCTTGTTGAAACCAGAACTGCCTCATACGCTTTCGACGAATAATTGGCATCACAAAATTGGTCATCATGTCGCGATAACGCTCCTGGTTGATGGTAACAGCATGGCCATTTTCATTTTGGAAGAAAAACGGCCCAATGACCGTTTTCGCACTAACGCCGCACCAAACTGTGACTTTTTCGTCATGAAGAGGCACTTCTTGAATCTCCTGAGGATTTTCAGTGGCGTAAATACGGCAATTTTGCTTATTTACGGTTTTCTTATTCACATTTTTTAAAAGCACGTTGAGTTTTCACAATTGACTTGTTCTGTTGAATGTAAATTTCAACTATTTCAGAGCGCTCGCGTGGCGTGTATTGTTCCATGGTAAAAATCTGCTTGGACTGACGCTTCAAGCGCGGTATGTCATTAAGCGATCTGACATCTCTGACAAAAGTTATGGCGTTGCCAGATGGGTCCGTCGAATATGGGCAACCCTGTATATCTCACAATTTCCCGTATTTTATTGGCCTTAGGCACCCTTAGAGTATCAATTACAATTACAAATCAGCATATTTGGATTCAAATGTCTTATACTACTAAGATCGAAAGTCGGAACCAAGAAAGATAAAAAATCTGCTTGAATACCGGGCTTAGATCTGAGTTTTCCCCGTTTTTGCTCACAGAATATAACATTTTTGAGCCAAGCGACTTGTTCTAATGGTCTCTAACAACTAATTATTTTATTCTATTAAACAAAAATGTTTTTTAAAGATAAATTTTACGCAAATTAATCAAAATGAGTCTCATTCCAAGAATCAAAACATTTTTTGTACAAATAAATTTATTTTAATAACCTTTAAATATTTAATTTTGTTAATTTTAAATTTAATTCATTTTTACTTTTCATTCCTACCAATTTCAAATTTAGCGCCCTTCACGATAGTTTCTTAAAGCGCCCTCTACAGCCCACTGGTTGCATAGAATCTATCGATAGCTGTTAGTACGCCGGCAATTAGCATTTCTGCGGTTTCGCCCTTCTGGTCACACTAACCACACACATAAATAAAGTGACGTGTAAGACTTCCAGGCCAGCAGATTAGACCAAAATGGAGAGTTTCATGATGGTACCTACTCCAAATCACAACAAAAAACACAACTACAGACTCCACTCTACTCCCCCTTCACGTAGGATATCATCAAGGGCATGTGCATCATGGACAACGACGGCAATCGGATTCTGGCCAAGTACTACGACAAGAACATACTGTCCACGTTGAAGGAGCAGAAGGCGTTCGAGAAGAACCTGTTCCAGAAGACGCACCGCTCCAATACGGAAATCATCATGCTGGACGGTCTCACCTGCGTGTACAAGAGCAATGTGGACTTGTTCTTCTATGTGATGGGCAATGCCCATGAGAATGAGTTGATTCTGCTGTCGGTGCTCAACTGCCTGTACGACTCCATAAGTCTGATACTGAAGAAGAATGTGGAGAAGAGATTGGTGCTGGAGAATCTGGAGATAATCATGCTGGCCTTTGATGAGATATGCGATGGAGGGTGAGATACGCTGTGCCAAGCACATATTTTAGTTCCCACTTCATTTTCAAAACCAATTGCAGCATCATCCTGGATGCGGATCCCTCGTCGGTGGTGAAGCGTGTCGACTTGCGTAACGATGATATACCCATTGCCGAACAGACTGTGGCTCAGGTAACTAACACCTTAAATGGCCTCTTTTGGTAGTTCTTCTAGTTGTTGCTCCTCATTGTCAAGCCCACGATCAAGTATTGCGCACAAATTGTCAAATAAACTATTTATTTAAAAACAATTATATATTTCTGTTCTTTATCATTTGTCAATGCATTCGGTTAATTGTATTTTGATATTGATCTTTGTGTGTGTTTTCCAGGTTCTACAATCGGCACGCGAACAACTCAAATGGTCCATACTGAAATGAGGAACGTAACGAAGGGGTGTAGCCGCAGCAGCAGCTTGTCGCAATACATTCGATTTCCAAAACTATTTCCGCCTAGATGATAATGCATATATACATATACTTTTAATATATATATTTAACTAGAGATGCTGTTTATTTTGAGGGCAAAACATACTCTTCAAGAGGCCATCCGGGCAGACTATAAGCTATCCAAAGTGTAAACTACAATAAAGTTTGTGTGTGTGAGAGATGATGAATGGAAAATTTATATAATTGTTAGAGTTGTTACGGGTTACGACAAAACCTCTAACTAGATTGGTATATAATCATCTTAGCTACAATCCAGGAAGTATTAACTACTCTAATGAACTGTAGAGCACCATGATCAAACTTTTCCCAGCCAGAACCGAAATGCTCTCTATTGGATGGAGATAACATCTGCACCTAAAGCAAGGAGGCAAGTGACAATACGTCTCCTGAATTCGGAGGTGGCCTTTATGGACCGACTCTTCTTTCAGAAGTCCATGTCATGGTCATATTATATGGCGAAATCTGGCAAAAATGGTCTTCTTTTCTCAAAGTTTGACTTAGTAGAACCAAACTCAACTAACTAAAGGCAAAAAGGTCCGATTTTCAAGTGCTGAACAATAAACTGTTTTGATTAATGGTCCATCACGCCTGGATTCTTGTAAAGTTGAGCTTAAAGTAGCTTTAAATGACTTATAAGACCATTATAAAGCGCTTTTTGTGGGAAACCTATTAGTAGGAAATTGTTTTAGGATCTCTTTTTAAGCCAAGTTATATCATTAAGAATCCATGTGCTCGAAATGACAACATTTTCACTAAAACCAGAACAATGTTCCCTACAAAAAGCGTCTATAAAGGATCAAAATAGAAACAGGAACTTCACTGTACACAAAAAAAATTGAGAAAGAATGGATCCTCTTTAGAAGAGACGTAAAAGACGCCACCACACACAATTCAGTGGTACACAGACGTGTCTTTGATGCTGGAAGTAGCTGCACTTGGTGTATCTGTACCGGGAACAATAAGGTTTGAGTCAATGGGAGAATTTACGAGCCGAAGTAGGTGCTACCTTCCGATGTGCATCTTTCAATTGGGAAAAATAGTACTCCCCACAACTAGGGAGGAGTCCTCTAAGCATATCGCTCACTTTCTTCAGAACTGTGATACAACTGACGGAGGATATAGCATATACACAGACGGACATGGCTTGATTAATTACATACGGCTGTATTAACTCACTTATCATGCTAATCAAGAACGAGAAAGCCAAGCTAACTTCGTCTGTGCCGAAGTTTTTATACCCTTGCAAGTGCTCCCTTAAATATTTTCAAATAAATACTCTTTTTCCCATTTTCCGACCGATCGTTCGTATGGGAGCTATATGATATAGTCATCCGATTTGGACAAAAACTTGTAGAATTATGTAAAAGCACCAGAAACAAACAAATACAAAATTGCAGGATGCTACCATTAAAAACAAAAAAGTTTTTCTTACTAAGACTGTTTTTCAGACCTATCTTTTGTATGGCAGCTATACCATACAGTTGTCGGATCTTAAAAAAAAACTGGTAGGATTATAAAAAAACATATATAACCTACGATTACACAGTTTGGAGACGTTTCCATTAAAAAGAAAAAAGGTTTTTCATACTAAAACTAGTTTTCCGACCGATTGTTCCTATGGGAGCTATGAGATATAGTCATCCAATTCGGTCGGTTCCGACGTATTAGTAGTGTGCAGCAAAAAGAAGACTCTGTGCAAAATTTCAGCTCGATAGCTTTAAAACTGAGAGACTAGATGGCGTAGAAACAGACAGACAGACGGACGGACAAAGCTTAATCGACTCAGCTCGTCACCCTGATCAAGAATATATATAGTTTATGGGGTCGGAAATGAATATTTCTATGCGTTGCAAACTTCTGGGCAAAATTATAATACCCTTTGCAAGGGTATAATATATATAATTTATGATAAGATGTCTTCAAAACTCTAGAAACCTTGTAAATTTATACAAAAATCGACTCAGAATTCGGAACGAGGCCTTATTATTGTCGATTAGGTATGCGGAATCAGTGGTACCTGTGGGCAGGGCCTTGTGGGCCATATTTAAGACTGCAGAAAAGCTGCAACACGTAGCAGATCTTGTCACAGCGTCCAACTGAGCCCCAGAACAACACGCCCGGCAGGGCGCAGCCCCACAGCGGCAACTCATCAAGGATGACATAGACACTTAATTCGCGATTATCCAGCGATCTCATTAGGTAGCCAAAGAGCATCACTCACCTGGTTAGTCCACCGCAGTCTCACATATTGGGGGCGCTCCTGCAAGCAACAGTAAATTGAATTGCATGTATGTGTGTGTGTGTGCATGTACGCAACTTACCAGCGCCTGTTTAACAGCTTGCCGGCTTGTAGGCATGGCCCAAGGCAGTGAAAAAAAACTTAAATAAACACACAAAATCACTTCACAACAATTGCACAATAAAAAAATAGAACAAAAACAACTTAAATTTAACTTTTAACTAAAAGAAACTACGCCAGGCGAGCCCTCGCTCTTTACCAAAGGACGGCGCGTCGCTATCTGCGGGAGCATAGGCAGTCTCTCAAAAGCAGCGCTGCGTTTTTGTCTCTTTTTATGCTGCTTCCGAGCATGATGAAATTATATAAGGTGGTCTCGTCGGCTGCCGACGCGTTTGTTTTTTAGTCCGTTATGCTGTTACTCTTCAGTGCATTGGCATATTGGCACTGTTAACGGACTACTTTTTGCCGACGAGACCACCCTGTATTATTGCATCATGCCTCCGAGCTCAGTGAATGAGTGAATTGAGAGCAGAACAAAATTGCTACAACTTCCCTGCAGAGAAACTGTAAACTAGTAACAAAAAACAATTGTCCTACACTTAGTTGTAAAGCAACTAGAATTTAACTGGTAACAAAAAAGCTAGATTCGGGTGAGTTGGGTAACTGCGCAGCGGCAGACGCCAAAGCTTTTCGTGTTTATTTTTAAGTTTATTATTAACCTGCGCAGCTGCAGCCGATTAAGTTAAAACTGACGCGAGTGCGGAAGAAATTAGAAGTGGAAATTAATTCAAAGTGTAGAAAAATAAGGATTAAATCAAAGTTAATGCAAAGTCAATGTGAATTTGAAAAATTTTGTATCAAGACAATGAATGTATTGCGAATTATGGTTGAGTAAAGACTTGTGAAATAAAACATAATTAACTGTAAAGTACAGCACAAACAGCTCACGTTGCCAACTGGTATTAAACTGGTTGGAAATGGCTGCAGGAGGGGACAATTGGAACTAAACTGGTTGCTGCTGGGGACAATTGTCTTTTGCCTATGACATGCCTGTGTAAAATGGACGACTTCAATATATTGATTTGGATACGAAGTGCAACCAGTTGCGAGTTTTTACAGACTGGTATACATCTGGTATTATACTAGACACTTTCTCTGCAGGGTTCGTATGTGTGTTTCTTCTCTTTCTCTGCTATGCCTCTTGCGGCGTTGATTTTGTTATTGCCATTGCTTTGTCTTTTGTTTTCTTGTGTTAGTTGTTGCTTCCAAAATTTATTTTTTTAATGTGCTAGTCGGATTTTTCATTATGAAAAAGTTACTTTCTCATGCTTACTTTTCACGTGAGAAGGCATGCCAAAACCTGAGTCTTCCGCTTCGTTTTGCAATGGAAACGCCGAAAAACTCAGGGGTTGCA
Organism: Lordiphosa fenestrarum; assembly: GCA_035044985.1. NCBI lineage: Eukaryota > Metazoa > Arthropoda > Insecta > Diptera > Drosophilidae > Lordiphosa > Lordiphosa fenestrarum. Next base: position 203,800 of record JAWNNO010004215.1, read on the forward strand.
ACCGTTTCCATTTAGGTGACGTCATCAGCCTTCGTGTTTTATACTTTCTTAGTACTCCAGATGTACTTACTTTGTATATCGTGGGTGGGAAGACATGAGACGTTCACTTACGAACCCCTGAGTTTTTCATGTTTTCGTTTGAAATTTCAGACTTTTAGCCTTACAAATACCTGTGAGTTTTTCATGCTATATTAAGTACTAATTTCTTGCAAAAAAAAATCATGTACTGACTATTTGAGTGAAATTTCATGTCACTAGATGTAGTGATTTTTCTCAACACATGATGCAAAGTCCGACTGGGTCCTGTTCTTCATCTACTTCTTTAACTCACTCACGAGAATAACATTATGTATGCGTGTGTGTGTGTGTGTGAACAGAAAATCGACACCCAGTGGCGCTGGGCTGAATGTGGTCGGTCGAAATAATGCATTACGTATGAGCCACAATGTAATGCATTACCTATGAGATTTTTTTTCAGCGCATTTGTAATGGCTCGAGAATTTCTGCATTACAATATGGCAAAAGAATACGCTTGTGTAATGGGAACCCGAAAGAAACTTCGGCACGTCATTACTTTCTGCATTACAAAATTCAATAAACTCATGTACCGTGCGGAAAATATCGGCCATTTCTTAAGAAAGTAAGGCAGGTTGTATTGGGTTTTTGAATGCATACAGGCGAGAGGTAATGCATTAATAATGGACGTAATAATGAGCATTTGCGCCACTGGGCATCTGCGAAGAACCTCAGCGCTTCAAGAGTACGCGAAACACTGAACATCTTAAGTACTTTGCTGAGGGCGCACACTGCGAGCGTCGTGCCTTAGTTGTTGTATCCTGTACAACAGTGGGAAAATTTGAAATTAGAATTTTGGCGCCTGAAATTATCAATTAATATCAGCTTTACCGACTTTCTATGGCACCAACTTTGATCTTGCAGTTCGGATAATTTATCTAATAAAAGGTGTTCACCTCACTCCCCTTGCCTAAAAACCAGAGCTCGCAAGTAACTCTCAACACTTTCCTAGTGTCGGCAAAAAACAGTTTGGTTACGGACACAACGAAAAGAGGGAGCGAAAGACACCTTCAGTTCTGTTTTTGCTCAAATCTGTTTTGCTCAGAGCAAAGACACACTTTTTCGTTTCTGCTTCTCTCGTGTCTTTCACTGTCCGTTTTGCCGAGAGCAAACTTCCAAAGTGTTTTTTGCGTATGTATGAGTGGTTGTGTGTTGCTCCCGTGTACATACACACACACACATACATACATACAGCCTACTAAACGCACAAAACAAAAACACTTTTCACAGACACTTATTCTGTTCGGCTCATTTGAAAACAGTTGTTTGATGAGCACTCGCTCAAAAGTGTTTCTGTCACTGGTTGTCGGCAAAGCGACTCGTTTGTTTTGCTCAACCGAAAACACGTAACAGAAAAGAAGGGAGGCGAGAGAAAAAGTGTTTCGCTCAGTGAGAAACAGTTTGTGCTGCGTTTGTTTCTGTTTTGTTCTGAGGCTAATCGCATTGAAAAATGTGTTAACAGTTATTTGCGAGCTATGCTAAAAACTCTATACTGAGAACGAATTTAGCTCGATTTCAAGAGCGAAATTCGAATTCGTTCAGTTTTTTTCTGGTTGTGATTCTCAACTCTTTTGAACCTAGTTTCTTAGTTCTTTCCAAAAATTCAACAAGGGGGGCTTACATCATATTTGACTTTGCCTTAACTCTCATTGGTCAAGATCAAACATCTAAAAAATCAAAAACCCTAGCAACAAGTTTTGTAAATCTTTTTCCGAAAATAAATAATATAGTATACCCCCTCCCCCCACACACACACGCACACACAATACGAAGTTCCCAGACGATTTCATTATTGTGTGACTGTTTTATATTTTATGTGCAGAATTCCATCCAAAGGCAATGGACACTCTGCCCGATGAATTGGTCAAGGAGAATCTTCCCATACGACTGGAGCGTACGGCGCGTCGCAGGCGAGGCGAGCGTAGAGATAGTTCGGAGACCAGAGGTGCCCATGTGGTGGTCACCACATCGGCTGGCAAGCCGAAACAACTGAAGCCGGATGCCAAAAAGATACGGAAAAAATTAATGAAATTCGAACAGGAGAATGAAACGTTAACCAAGACCATTAGTGATAAGAATCAGGAGATAACGGCCTTGAAGAGATCGGTGGACTCGCTGAATGATGTCTTGAATTCCGTGCCGCTGGATGAGCTGCGCTGCAATTCCTCCATAGCCAGTACCAAGATACTGGAGCTGAGTAAAAAGAATCGGGCCATGCGTGCCGAAGTGGAACAGCTGAAGAATCGTGTGACCAAGAAAGATGCACGTATTGAAAAGTTGGAGAAGGAGATGAAGGCTCATGAGGAGAAGCTGCAGCAGCATCATGAACTGGTTAAGAAGGGCAATTCGGCGGATGAACTGCTGTCCAGGATCACGAGTATGCAACAGAAACTGTTCGAGACGCGCAATAAAAACACGGAACTGCAGAACCAATTGAAGTTGGCACAGAAATGCCTGCAGCATGAAATTGGTGAAAATTGTACCATCAATTCCTTGACGGCCAATCTCAATCAGGCCAATTGGCGTGGTCGCGCCCAGCAGATACTCACACTGCAGCAGAAGGTGCAAGAGCTCAAAGCTCGGGTGGAGTTGTACGAGGAGCGAAACTCTGATAGGGCTGACTATGTGCCCGTGCCCCTGGGCACTGATCTGGGTAAGACTACGCCACGTCATCATCATGGCAGCACTGCCAGCCTGGGTGGTGGCGATGGTGGTGGCACCAGCTTTGATCGCTACCATCCGGCGGTGCGTAAGAGTGAGCTGCTGCACAAGGCCAAGGTGGAGACGCTGGAAAAGGAGATAGCCAACCTACAGACCCAACTGGAGGAGCAACGCAATCGCACACTGGCCCTCAAGGTGCGCAATAAGACACTCAACGATGACATGAACAGGTACAAGATGCGTTCCTCCGAGCTGGAAGAGCAAACCGACTACAATGGCATCAACATTTCCACCATGAATGACAAGCTCAATCGCCAGCGGCATCAGTTTGAGAGTCGTCTGGATGACATGAGGAATGATATGGTAAGGCTGACCGAGGAGCGTGACATAGCCAGGCGGCAGATGGATGAGTTGAGCGGCATGAATCTGGAGCTGGAGACCACCTTGAAGGAGAAGGAGTCGTGTGTGGAGACGCTGCAGGATATGATCAAGAAACTGGAGACAGATTTGCGTGCACTTTCGGGCGGATTTTTGTTCTCCTGTCGCGAGTTTCGGAAGGTGAGTGGGCGAGGGGAGGGGTACAAACATCTTCTTATAACCTTGAAATTGTCTAGAGCAGCGATGTTCACCCATAGCCCCCAGGGGCCGAAGACTTTCGGTAATTCACGCCGAATGCTTGCCGAAGTAATGCTTCAGTGAGCGTCAGAGAGCCTCTCTTCTTGAACATCGCTGGTCTAGAGGTTTGTGTAACGCATAGAAGGAAGCATTTCCGACCACATAAAGCATATATATTCTTGATCAGCATGATGAAATGAGGTGATATAGCCATCTTCGTGTGTTTCTATGCTATATCCTCCGTCAGGTTGAAAGCACGAAGTCTTTTAGAACAAATACGCTGCACATTTGTCCGAACCGGCCGCATCGGATGACTATAACATATAATTGACATAGGAACGATCGCACGAAAAACTAGTTTTAGTGAGAAAAACGTTCTGTTTTCAATTCAAACGCCTCCAAACTCAGTACTCACTAGTTTGCTATGCTTTTTCATGATTTTGCCAAGTTTGGTTGAAATCGGACAACTATATAGTATAGCTGCCATAGAAAAGTAAGGTTAGAAAAATAGTCTTAGTAAGAAAAACTTTTTTGTTTTCAACGGAAACCTCTTAAAAATTGGCATATATTCATTTAATAAGCTTTCACACAGTTCTTTTAAGTTTTGTCAAAATCGGATGACTATAGGTTATGGCTGCCATAGGAATGATCGGTCGAGAAACTAGTTTTAGTAAGAAAAACTTTTTTGTTTTCGAAGAAAACGCCTTTAAACTTTGTATTTCTGCGTTTGCTATGCTTTTCCATGATTATACTAAGTTTGGTCGAAATCGGACATCTATATAGTATAGCTGTCATACAAAAGTAGAGTCAAAAAAATAGTCTTAGTAGGAAAAACTTTTTTATTTTCAATGTAAACCTCTCCAAAATTGGCATATATTCATTTAATAAGCTTTCACACAGTTCTTTTAAGTTTTGTCAAAATCGGATAACTATAGGTTATAGCTGCCATAGGAATGATCGGTCGAGAAACTAGTTTTAGTAAGAAAAACTTTTTTGTTTTCAAAGAAAACGCCTCTTAACTTGGTATTTCTTAGTTTGCTATGCTTCTCCATGATTCTGCCAAGTTTGGTCGAAATCGGACATCTATATAGTACAGCTGCCATAGAAAAGTGAGGTTAGAAACATAGTCTTAGTAAGAATAACTTTTTTGTTTTCAAAGAAAACGCCTCTTAACTTGGCATTTCTTAGTTTGCTATGCTTCTCCATGATTCTGCCAAGTTTGGTCGAAATCGGACATTTATATAGTACAGCTGACATAGAAAAGTGAGGTTAGAAGAATAGTCCTAGTAAGAAAAGCGGTGGAAATGTCCTTCAAATTTGTTGGAAAAGGGTATACAAACTTTTCTCTATTTCTATGAACTAATTTTTGGTTGTTGTAGGAAGAATTTGTGGGCATTTTGGATGCTTTGGAGGTGGAAAAGAATCAATTGATGTTACTTAACCATTCGCTAAACGAACGAGTGGAGGCAGAGCGTACCAAAAACGAGGCAGCTGCAGAACAAGCAGCCAAACTGAAGGCACGCATCAGTCGCTTGGAGGTGAAGATCAGAGATCTGGAGAAGGAGCTGGATGTGCAAAGTGATAAGAAGAAACGCTCTCAACGCATGGCCGAATATGCCAGCTCATTGAGTCGCACCTCGCTGAATGGCTCCATAGGCTCCTTTAGCTTTGAGAATCAATCGCAATATCAATCGGTCAGCACCCTAAACTCAGCCGGAGGAGCTGTTGAACCCAAAGTTGAAGATCTAAAGAATCAGTAAGTAAACTTTCAACAACATACCCCAACACTTCTTTACAATCTTAACATTTAACCCAGACTCGAGCTGGCCCAGGAGAAGATAACCATGTTGACGGAGAAACTGGACTACTTGACGGAGGAGAAGCAAGCGGATGCCAAATTCTTTCAAGAGACCATCAATAATTCCAAGACCATCATATTGGACACCATACTTGGGACACGTGCTGGCCAGCCGGAGCCATCCACCACCAGTGAGAGTGTCTAAATGAAATTGTTGATTGTTATTCGTGTTATTTCCATGTTGCGGGCGCTGAATCAAGTAAAAAAAAATGCAGATTTCTTTTAGTTGTTTTTTATTTGTTGTAACACATTCACAAAAACGAAGCCTTTGGCGCTGCTTCTGTATGAAATTGATTTTTATTTGCTGGCCTGGTATGCATATTAAATTTAGTTATTACTTTATATTTATGGTTTTAATGTGGTTTAATTGTTTATAGCTAAATATGTGTGTGTGTGTATGGTAGATTGATTTAAATTATTAAATACAATTACAACTCGTGACTCTAGATTTGTTTTTTTTCTTCACCACGCCCCCAAAAAATCACATTATCAAGAACAATTTGAAATTCGTTTCTCATTCGTTATTCATATAGCTAAAGTGCATTGTAGTTGTATCTATTGCATATGTGTGTGTGTGTGTGTGTGTGTTAGGCTGTGGCTTAAAATTGTTTCATCTCAAAAAACACATTTAGCAAATTAAAGGCACTTCAAGGATTTTTGTGAAACAAAACAATTGCTCTTTTTGTTATAGCTATTATTAATAGTCTTAAAAGAAACGAAAACAATTAATGTTAGGCACTAAATAGAAGGAAAATACCTAGTTGCATAAGGGCGAAAGGGGGGCAAACTTTTTGATTGAAAACCTGATAAAGAATTTAATTTCATTTTTTTTTAAACTTGTACAAATAAATTTGCATACAAATTTGTTTGCTCAAACATTTTCAAACAAAGTTTTAGCCACATTTGTAGAAAACTTTGCCTAGTTTGAAGTTTTGTTAATTTATAATCACTAAAAATGAATTTGAGTACAATTTGTTTGCTCAAAAATGTTTAAGCAAATTTGTAGTAACTTTTAAAGGGAATTTTAGCTTGTTTTAGACAAATTTGTAAGGTCAATTTTAATTTTTTTTTAAACTTGTACAAATAAATTTGCATACAAATTTGTTTGCTCAAACATTTTCAAACAAAGTTTTAGCCACATTTGTAGAAAACTTTGCCTAGTTTGAAGTTTTGTTAATTTATAATCACTAAAAATGAATTTGAGTACAATTTGTTTGCTCAAAAATGTTTAAGCAAATTTGTAGTAACTTTTAAAGGGAATTTTAGCTTGTTTTAGACAAATTTGTAAGGTCAATTTTAAATTTTTTTTAAACTTGTACAAATAAATTTGCATACAAATTTGTTTGCGCAAACATATTCAAACAAATTTTTATCCACATTTGTAGAAAACTTTGCCTAGTTTCAAGTTTTATTAATTTGCAATCACTGCTTAAGAATTAATTTTGCGTACAAATTTGCTTAAAGATTTTTGCACAAATTTTCAATGAACCTTTGGCTAAATACAAACTTGTTTTTAGTTTTACATTAACACTTTAAAGTACTACAAAAGTGGCAATCCACGTCTACTAAGCCAAATTTCTTAAAAAATCGTTGAAATTATTAGGAAGCTTGATTTGTTTTCAAAAATTCCGTTTTCTATTACTTTGCGAAAAAAATGGTTTGTTTTACAATTGCACAAATTTTTATAAACATTTGACTGATTAATAGAACCAATCTTTCGAATTGCCTATTCATAAAAAAAGATTTTGACGAATTTTCATAAAAGTTTGTCCAAATTCTATGCCTTTTTTTCAATTCTTTACACATTTTACAGAAGCTAAGTTCACGTGGGTAAATAATTTGACAAGATTTCGATCTATGTTGGCTAAGTAGGCAGATTTATTAGAACTTGAACTGAAATCTATGGTTCCATTCGCGCAAATTTGCTCAAATATGGCCAAAAAGTTCACTATTTATGTCTGTTTAGCCATATTTGTTACAAAATTTGTCCAAATTAGTTGCCAGAATGCACTAAGCTTAAGTTTACCAAGTTAATTTGCATACAAATTAGTTTGCTCTAAGATATTTGGACATATTTTAATAAAAAGGAAACTTTCTTGGTGCGAAGTACAGCAAATTTTCAGTCAAAGGTTATTTAAACATAAAAATATAGTTATGTAGGCAAATTTTGTGGGACTTAAAGCGAAAGCAATGGTTTCATTTGCATATAATTTGCTCAAATATGGGGAAAAAGTTTACTGTTTTAAACCTGTTGTCATATTTGTTTATAATTTGTACAAATTATTTGCCAGAGCGCACTCAAAGCGAAAGCAATGGTTCCATTCTAGCATAATTTGTTCAAATATGCCCGAAAAGTTCACTACTTAGGCCTGTTTAGCCCTATTTGTACGCAGCTTAAGTTTAGCAAATTAATTTGCATACAAATTTGTTTGCTCAAAGATTTTTGAGACAGATTTTTATAAATGGGAAACTTTCCTAGCTCGAAGTACAGCAAAATTTTGCATATATATATAAAAAAAAGCCATTCAGGCAAATTTTGCAGGACTTTAAGCGAAAGCATTGGCTCCACTCGCACATAGGTTGCTCAAATATGGCCGAAAAGCTAACCTTTTTAGTCAAATTTGTGTACAAATTTTGCAAAATTATTTGTCTTGTGATTTAAGCTTAAGTTTAGAAAGTGATTTTGCCAACAAATTTCTTTGCTCATAAATATTTGGACAAATTTTAATGAATATTTGCTTCAATAGTTATAGAGTAAAATTTTTCTTAGTTTGCAGTACTGCTACATGAGCAATCAAAGAAACTTAGCCAAATTTTCTTTAACTAACAAATTAATTTGCGCACAAATTTGTTTGCTCAAAAATATTTGTACAAATTTTTTCGAAAAACCTTGCAATCTAGTCTATTTTAGCCAATTTTGCCTTCAAATATGCAATCAAAGATAACTTAGCCAAATTTTGATTAACTAACAAATTCATTTGCGCACAAATTTGTTTGCTCAAAAATATTTGTACAAATTTTTTCGAAAAACCCTGCAATTAAGTCTATCTAGGCCAATTTTGCCTTCAAATTTATTCAAATTGTTTGGCCCTTTCGCCCCCATACCACCATTTCAATTCGCAACAAGAACAAGTTTTTCTTCCCTCACACTAAGTTATTACATGTAAATTGACAAAATTGTAGGGATATTAGCGCAAAAGCTTTTTAAAAAAGCACAAGACATTCAACTATCTTGATTTTCACTCTATAAGTTAATGTAGATATCTATTTATTTATTGGGTATTTTGCATTAATCTTATGCTATGCCAAGACTCTAATTTTATTAGAAGCGTCGTCCTTTCGAAAAGGCTTAGAACATGATTAGTTATAGTTTTCAATAGCGCTAGCGTTTTGTGTCTATATATTATACCGATTATTGTATTGTATGTATGTATGTGTATATCAATCAATAAATATTTATAGAAAATTTTGTCTTAAGGGCCTGGTAGATAAATGCAAACTTGGCTGGGGGTTCCTTAGCTTGGTCGCTTTTACTTCTCAATACGGATATTTATTCACGAGTAACACTATATCTAACTAGATGTATGTATGTATGTATGGAATATCTGTTGGTTCTTGAATGAAACACATTTGAGGGGGGAGAATTGGGAAAAAATTAAACACAAATTGAAGAAACTTTCAGCTTTGAAAGAAGTCACTTTTGTACTGGTTTATGTTTAGGCGAGAGCTCTTCAATTTGTGCAGGATTCGCTGGATAAAACGCTTGAATTAGCTGCCTGTTTATTATTATTATATGTATATATATATATATTTGTATATAAGGTTTAGAAATGGTTTTCGCTGATGGTTCCACTTCTAGGAATTTTACAATAGATCTTTCCACTTTTTACATAGCTATGAACTATATATTTATTTATATTTGTTAAATGGTACTGTGTGTGTGTTGCTGTGTTGCACAATTGATTTCTTCCTTTCCTTATTTTTGTGGTTCAACGCCTTCGGAATACATGATTGAAATAATAGTAAATGTCCTGCTCCACCTGCTGTTGATTCGGCGTCTTTCTTGCCGCCTCCTGCTGCTGCTTGGGATCCATTTGTGGATGATAGTTATTATAATGATGATAGCCATGCATATCGTATGGATTGTGGTGTCCCGGGTGCATGCCTGCTCCATTTCCTGCTCCATTTGAATTGGGTACGGCCCCACCTCGCATCATGGATGAGTGCATATTGCGATCGGCCAGAAATACATTAATGAAAAATATCAGAACAAGCAGTATATAGAGCAGGCAGACCAGTATAACCACAAACTGCTGGCGGCAGCAGCAGTAGTAAAACATTCCCTATTATATAACCGCCTGCTCCACATAGTTGGCGGGCAGCATGCCGGTCTTGCCCGTACGCTCCACACGTCCCGTCATCCAGCCCGAGTCAATGGATTCGACCTCGAAGATGACATCGCCCTCACGAAAGCTGACCTCGTCGACGTCCTGCGCCTCGTAGTCATAGATGGCGCGATAGACGCGCTGCAATGCAAAGATTAGTTGAAAGTCATGAGGTTCTCTCTACGGTCTACCTACCAAAGCTGTGGCTGCCTGCTGCCGCGATTGCTTATCCTGCAGCGAATCGTAGGACGCCTGTTGACGTAAATTTTGCTCCTGTTGCTGCATCATTTGAATTTGTTGATAATATTGTTGTTGCTTCTGCGCCTGTGCCTGTTCGGCGCTGCTTAGCGAACCATATACACCATTGGCTGGATCAATATCTTGTATGGAACCAATCCGCTTGGGATAGACACTGTTACCTAGAAACACAAATGGGTAAACAATTAATCCTGCCTTTAGCCCATTTGGGGGTTACTCAAATATCAGGGGGGACAAGGACAAGATTATGATTTGTGATTGGAGGGGCACACAACGAGCAGAGCGCGCGCTATTGAACTACCAAGCAACCTAATCCTGGCCTTCTTTTGGTACTACTTACCACCTCCTCCCGATCCACGCTGATCGGAGCTGTATACAAGCGTAGTGGTGGATCTACCGGCGCTGGGCATGGCCCGGGGACCGTCGGTCAACGGATCATAGTCAGCGATTTTGCCTATATTGTTGCTGTTCTGCTGTTGCTGCTGTTGCAACTGCTGCTGCTGTTGCTGTGATGTGGGCAAATGGCCATTGCTAGAATGCTGCTGCTTCGAATTTAAAGCATTTTCCGAGGGCGTAACAGTGGCATAATTGGGTGACGTATACAGCTGTTGCAAGTGTGGCGCAGCTGCTGCTGCTGCTGCTGCGGCTCCAGTTGCTCCGGTCATACTGTGTTTGCTACGCACAGCAGTTAAATCGTTGTTGCCATCATAAACATGGGTTGCCGCCGAGCGACGCACTTGTGGTGGCAACATCTGTTGCTGTGAATTGGACATGCCATGGTTGTTGTTGTTCTGGCCAGTGCCGCCATTGCTGGGATTATTGTTAAGCAAACTGTGATGCGACTGCTGTTGTTGCTGTTGTGGGGCAGCGATCTGTTGCTGGTGCGCCTGTTGTTGTTGCGGCAATGAGTGATTGCTGCTGTTCTGTAGTAGTTGCAGCTGCTCAACTGCATTGCCACTGGGATGATGGGAGTTGTGTAGTATGGCTGAACGAAGTTCATTGTAGCTGTTCACCGGCGGCTGTTGCTGTTGCTGCTGTTGCTGTGGTGGCAACTGTTGGTGGTGATGCTGTGGCTGCGATGTTGCTGTGGGATACAGATGTGAGGCTTGTTTAATGGCTTGTTGCTGCTGCTGGTGCTGTTGCTGCTGCTGCAACTGTTGCTGGCGTAAGGCCTGCGGTTGCTGATAGTGTGCATAGGGATCATGCAATTGTTGCTGCTGCTGCTGCTGCAGCTGCTGTAGTTGCTGTTGTTGTTGTTGCTGTTGTTGTTGTTGGTGGTGGTATGTGGGCGTTATGGCCGCTGTGTGATATTGCTGATGTTGTATGGGTGGCGGTGGCATAGTTTGTTGCTGTTGTTGCAGATAGTGTTGGTGTTGGTGTTGTAGTTGATGTTGCTGATACATCTGTTGCTGCAGGGTTGCTGCTGCCGTCGCTGCTGCTGCTGCTGCTGGCGGTACTGGCGAAGCTGTGGGTGCATATTGCGATAATTGTTCAGCTGCCAATTGCTCAGAGAAATATTCCGATTCGTCTTTTTGATTGATTTCAACATTTCGTTCCACAGTTGTTAGTTGTATGTTTGTGTGTGTATGTGTGGGTGGTGTGTGTGTGTGTGTGTGTGTGTTTGATTGTAGTTAGGTTAACGGTAGTTCAGCAAGCACACAAATTATGAGCATTGTTTGTAGTTGTTGTTGTTGATGGGGGAATGGCAACAAATGATAAAAAAAAAAATCCGCACAAAATACATAAAAAAAAGTAAAATAAAAAACAGAAACAATCAATATTATTCATGAAAATATGTAAAGAGATGTGGAAATGACTATTAAAATATGTTTGCATTGAAAATGTTACAGTTACAGTGGTACAAGGGTTATTTGCTTGGTGTCAAAATGCTTTTGTGTGCAAGTATGAACACAAAAATGATTTCTATGGCACATTGGTTCAAAGCTGATTGGTTTTTTTTTTTTAAATTTTCAGTAAATTTTATATATATGGTAAAAGTTGTCCCTCGAGCCAGCTTAGCCAGCTTAGTAATCCAAAATAAATATGTCAAAATATTGAAAAATCAAAAAAAAAAACATTAGGCTCTTATTGTTCTTTGCCATACTGACTTCACCCAAAGACCACGTCTTTGACCTTATTATGAAAGTTTACCTATGGCAAATTTGAGGTTCAAGGTTTCTGGGCGCAATTTATGGTTCGAACCTTGGTTCAGTCCATGCTTTGTACAATTTTATATAGTAATCAACTTGAAAACGAACTTCGTCTGTGCCGAAGTTTTAATACTCTGTACACAGAGTATTATAAGTTTGTGCAAAAGTATGTAACAGGCAGAAGGAAGCATCTCCGACCCCATAAAGTATATATATTCTTGATCAGCATCAACAGCCGAGTCGATATAGCCATGTCCGTCCGTCCGTCTGTCCGTCTGTCTGTCCGTATGAACGCACAGATCTCAGAGATGGTAAGAGATAGAGGTTTGACATGTATGGGACATATGCTTCTTATGTCTGCAGGCAGATCCAGTTTATTTTCTATTTTGGCCACGCCCCCGCAATTTAGAAAAAACGTCATATCTCCCACAGTTTTGAAGATAGATGGCTTGTTCCTTCTGGACTTATTTAGTTATTAGAATAACTTATCGATCCGCCAAAGGAATGAAGAAGATCGGATGAACGGTTTTCGAGTTATGATCAAAAGACAAATTTTCTTGGTACAGAGTATGTTATAGTCGGGCTTGACCGACTTTCTTTCTTGTTATACCCTTGCAAGTGCTCGCTTATATATTTTCAAAAAATAGTCTTTTTCCCATTTTTCGACCGATTGTTCGTATGGGAGCTATATGATATAGTCATCCGATTTGGACAAAAACTTGTAGAATTATGTGAAAACACGTAATTGTTTTATACAAATACAAAATTGCAGGATGCTATCATTAAAAACAAAAAAGTTTTTCTAACTAAGACTGTTTTTCAGACCTATCTTTTGTATGGCAGCTATACCATATAGTTGTCTGATTTTAATCAAAATTGGAAGAATTATAAAAAAAACGCATAAAAAACCTATGAATACAAAGTTTGAAGACGTTTCCATTGAAAAGAAAAAAGTGTTTCATACTAAAACTAGTTTTCCGACCGATTGTTTCTATGGGAGCTATGAGATATAGTCATCCGATCCGGTCGGTTCCAACATATTAGTAGTGTGCAGCAAAAAGAAGACTCTGTGCAAAATTTCAGCTCGATAACTTTAAAACTGAGAGACTAGTTCGCGTAGAAACAGACAGACAGACGGACGGACAAAGCTCAACCGACTCAGCTCGTCACCCTGATCAAGTATATATATAGTTTATGGGGTCGGAAGTGAGTATTTTCTATGCGTTGCAAACTTCTGGGCAAAATTATAATACCCTTTGCAAGGGTATACAAATATTAATAAAGTAATGTTAAGCCCTTTGTGAATCATTTAATTAACTATCAGGACAACAGAAGAAGTCGTTGTCGTTAGGCAGTAGGTCGAATTTTCTCATTTGTATAATTTGTGATAAACCGAAATAAAATGTATGATTTAGAACAGTTTCAGATTCAGCTTTTATGCCTTAAGAAGTTCGGTTCATGGCTAGGTTTACAGTAAAATGAATGTGGAAATTCCGCGTTCGAACCAGTTTGCAGAACTGATTTGATGAAGCATTTTGATGTCTCTCTCTGAAGATGAAGATACTTTAATTTATGTGGAATTTTCTGAATATCCAGTCATTTTCAGCATATTTTGCTATTTACTTTCGGCAAATACAATGTTATAATTGAATGACAGTGTCAGCTTTGGTTAGCTAACATTGTAGAAATAAACTTAATCTGCCTGCCTATTAAAACCAATTGTACCATACATGTCAAACCTCCAACTCTAACCATCTCTTAGATATGTTTGTTTTTTACGGACGCACGGACAGACGGGGATGGCTATATTGACTCGGCTGTTGATGCTTTATGCTGTCGGAGATGCTTCCTTCTGACTGTTTCATACTTAAACACAAACATACTATACACTCTGTGTAGCTCTGGTATATCTGAAGAAACTTTTCCGAACTGTGTCCACAATTTACAACTACCCATTCTACTTGTATTTCATATATAGGCTATCTAAATTTTTCTTTTTTTTTTGCTTTTTAAGTTAGCATGACCGATCTAGCTGCTTTGTTAAGCTGATCTAAGCTGAGTCATTTCCAACAGATCATGCCTCATGCCATGAGCTGTAATTCAATGAGTCAATTGTTTTAGAAGTTCATAAAACTAATCAGTTAGGGCATTCACGACCCGCAGTTGAGCTGAGGAAAATTTAAATATTTTACAAGTCAAAAACCAAACAAAATAAACAAAAGACTTGGACTGATATGATTATACAATAAAAAATTGAGGAAAGTTTACTTCGGCTCTGCATCACGTTTTTCTAACTAATTTGAAGGACATTTCCACTAAAAAAAAACAACAAGACTACTTTTCTGCCTTTACTTTTCTTTGACAGCTATACTATACAGATGTCCGATTTCGACCCAACTTAGTGGAATCATGGGAAAGTATAGCAAAACTAAGAAATACAAAGTTTGGAGACGTTTGCATTTGGTTACCGTGCTAGCAGTGACTAGTAAAACTCACCTACAAATATGCTAAGGGTGTCTTTTCTGTTTTTGCACGCATGCTGCTCTGAAATTCCCAAGCAGTTATGACACCCCGGACAAGGAAAGACTATTGATGGACAGGCAAAACTGCTGATGCGAGGGTCTTGAAACAGCTGTAAAGTCTACCAACTCCTAGCGGTGTGAGCCCATTTAAAAGTTAAGCTCAAGTCAACCTAAAATGGCTGGTTTACTTATCAGAAAGCGCTTAAAAACAGGCAAAAATATATATTTCTAGTTGTTTTTTTTTTCGAAACCAAGTTTTTCCACTTTAAACAGCTTTTGTACCACGGTAACTACATGTCATATGTGCCTTAATGTGCACACTTAAGTACGTAAACAGCTAGTTAGTTAAATTTGATGACGACAATTGGCAATTATTAACAAATTAAATTCATTAAATGCAAACAAACTAATTACACTTAAAAACTATTAAAGCTTTTTAGTTACCCACAACAAGGAAAGGATTAATACAAATGACAGAAATTGCGAGAGAGAGAGAGAGAGGGGGGACAAAATAGGCGTCACTTGGTTACTCACTGCTGCTGTCGGACACTTCAGCCGAACCGCGCTGCTTCTCCATGGCTGCCTTCTTCTCCAGATCCCCATGATATGCCACATTCGATATGTGCTTCGTGTTTTGCTTGATGCGCAACGTTTCCGGGTCATCTGCCACCTGTCAGCGAGCAATTAGTACAGTTAGTTGGAGGCGGAGTCAAAGATACTGACCTGTGTAAATTTGCCTTTGGCCTTCTCAAAGTCTGCATGGTATTTCACATTCGATTGAATTTTGGTATTCTCGGCAATGCGCTTCAATTCGGGCGTATCTGCAATGGCTGTTGCCTTGGCCTTCGGTATGTGTCTGTCCAAATGGAGGAGGAGAGGGAGAATGCCATGGTTAGAGCTAATGTCTGCACATATATGGCCACTGGGCCTAGGCCAAGCAGCCAAGTTGGGATTCATGGAAATTGTATTTTGATGCCGCCATCTGGTTTCTCTAGATTCGTGTGAAAACCTCTGACCTCAGCTGCAGTTTTATCAATTAAAAAACTGTTTCGGTTTGAGTTTGGCTATGTTTTTGTTGTTGCTGTTGCTGTTGCTTTTGATGCCCTCGAGCAGCTAACGGGAAATGATGTGAGCGACAGATAGACAGAGAGAAAATGTAATTTATCATAAACAAAAAAGCAGGAAAAAGTTGGCTGGCTTTAAACATGCTTGCTCTATACACTCTTTCCAATCCCATAATCTGCACATAAATTCCTTTTATAATTTGAGCCATTTCCCCCAATTTTGTTTATGGTTTTACCCCATCCGCCTGCACCTTTCTTATCACTCTCAAGCCTCTCCTCATCAATTTACACACACACACACATAGCACAACAACAACAACCAACAAAAGACTGTCATGGTAACTCAACACCAATCATTAAGCGTGTTCCACATGCAAAATGAAGAAAAAATACAAAATGTTGACATCAATGAATGTCCGAACAGTTTCTCGTTGCTGCTGCACTGGTTGTGGGTTGTTGGTTTGCCTGCTTGCTTGCCTGCCTGCTTGCTGGTGGTCAGTCTATGCAAGTCCAGTAGTGGAAAACCAGGTCTCTACACATCAACAACAATTTACGTTTAAATTATTAACAACAAATACACATCTAGTGAGAATGCAGCGAGAGCGAGAGAGAGACGAGGAATGGTTAGTAGACTAGGGAATACCCAGGTCAGTTAGGGTAATTTCACAAAGATTAAGATGACATTTGGTTTACGTCGTCATAAGCAGCATTTTTGTACTGCCATGAAAGCTACAGAATCAAAGAGAGTAATCCAAACCAAGAGAGTAGAAAAATGTGCTTGTGCTGGTGAGCACAAAACTGTTACAGCTGATTTACTTGCTCTTCTGTGCGCATCGATTCTCACATTCATAAGATTGACATGTGTCTCGCTTGGTTGGTTGGTCAGTCTAACAGTGAACAGTTTCTATAGCACTAGCTTCAAGTCACAGTTTTACATCCCTTTTTTCAGACTTTGTATGTAGATTTTCCAAAAATTTAAAGTCACATATTTGGAAAGAGTACTTTCGCTCATATAACCTTGTCTGCCCACAAATTGCGATTGATCCTGGTCGGTTACAAAATCCAAAAAGGTTTATTAAACAACTTTTTTAAGTCATTTTTGCTTATATATTTCTGTTACTTTGTTGAGTAGCGGCCACATAAGTGATTGCCGGGGACATTTGCGATGTGGACCGCCGATTTCACATTTGTGTGCTGTGTTTGTGCAAAGTTTGTTCAAAAGACTTCGCAAAATCAAAGGTCCACACTGATATCTAACTTTCCCATTCACTTGTAAGACCATTAATCATCTTGGTGATTTCTAGAATCTTTGTTAGAACTACAGTAGACATGTAGCTTTCTATCTCCCATGGTTTTTATACTCTGTACCGAAGGTACATAGAGTATTATAAGTTTGTGCAAAAGTATGTAACATCCAGAAGTAAGCATCTCCGACCCCATAAAGTATATATATTCTTGATCAGCATCAACAACCGAGTCGATATAGCCATGTCCGTCTGTCCGTCTGTCCGTCCGTCCGTCTGTCCGTCTGTCTGTCTGTCCGTATGAACGCACAGATCTCAGAGATTGTAAGAGATAGAGGTTTGACATGTATGGGACATATGCTTCTTATGTCTGCAGGCAGATCAAGTTTATTTTCAATTTTGGCCACGCCCCCTCCCGCCCCCGCAATTTAGAAAAAACGTCATATCTCCCACAGTTTTGAAGATAGATGGCTTGTTCCTTCTGGACATATTTAGTTATTAGGATAACTTACCGATCCGCCAAAGAAATGAAGAAGATCGGATAAACGGTTTTCGAGTTATGATCAAAAGACAAATTTTCTTGGTACAGAGTATGTTATAGTCGGGCTTGACCGACTTTCTTTCTTGTTTTAGTTTTGCGTCAGTCAGATGGAACGCATCTTAAACCCTGTTCCGTTTAAAAATGGGAAAAAGGGGATTATAACAGGAAGATGGAGATGGAGTAAATATATGCTACATCAGCAACAACAGCCGAGTAGATATAACCAAGTATGGCTGTCAGAGACTTTAACATTGTAGTCACAAATTTGTGCATGTAGGTAGGTATCCAGATCAAGATTGGCACATTTAAACTCCTCCTTCCATTTTTTAACCGAAAAAAACTGTCAGAGCCACAGTATTTTAAAGACTAAGGGCTGTTTTCTAATCTACTACATAAAGCTATATGTCACATTAGCTGCTATGTGTCAGTTAAGCTCACAATTACGGGCCGCTTTTTAATCTGATACATAGAGCTATCTGTCTCATCAACCTACAAATAACAGAGCAAAATCTTAGCTTATCTGGCACATAACAGCTATTCAGAAGATGAGAAATCGGCCGTTAGTTCGTTATGTTAGTTTATGTGACAGATAGTTTTATGTAGAATATGTTAAATTGGCCCTTGGTTTATCGCATAGCATCTATTTAGACGATAGGGAATCGTTCTTTAATATTTATCATATATCAAGGAAGTGCCAATATCTATTTATTCACCGAAGTTTTATACAAATTTTGCTTAATGGAGCGGGTGGTTCAAACATCGATCAATTTCAAAAACTATACCGTTTAGAGCTGAAAAAATATCGATGTACAAGGTATAGATATTTTCCAAACATTTTGTGGAAAACTTTGATTAAAATATCGATTAATCAATTTGTCTGAAAAAATTATTTAGGGCTTATATTTTAATTTGTAGATGGATAATAGAATAAAATAGTAATAGAATACAATGACTTCTCCTGCCATTGTTTTCAATAAGTATTCCTATCAATATACTTGGTTTTAAAGTTGTCCCTATTCAAGATTATGAATGTATCGGAAATAAAAATCAACTTGCTACATAAATCTACCCAGATTATATTAGAAAACATACTTTCCAATACTGCATTGGGAAAACTGAATTGGGAACTTGATTTGAAAAGCCATTTTGTGCTTAATCTTAGCACTAGATGCGCCGGCGTCGCTTTTCCAAGTAGTGGTGGAACTTTGTTCGATTTTAATCGATTCTCAAAAATTGTATCGATGTTTGTCACTCGGTGAATTTGATCATAATTATATGTAAAAGGTTCGCAGCAAGGTGCGATTCTAGGGAAAATAAGCCACAGGTTCGGTTAACAGCCGTGACAGTTTTTTGAACCGAACCTAATTCCATAGGTCTAAGGTTTTGGTTCAGAATTAAATTTCAAAACACGTACCATGGGTTCTAAAAAACCTTCATACTTAATTAAACCACCCATTCTCAATTACAGGGTAGCACAAAAATGCAAAACAAACAATGAAAACAAAACCATTTTGTTTTGTTGTTGTAGCGCCATTGTGAAGCGGTATTGTTTTGCAAATAAATTAAAATTCTTTGATGATGCATAAAATAAGTAAGGCAAACAAAAAGTGTCACACACATGCAACACGAAACAAAAAGCGCAAAACTGGAAGCTGAGGTTGTGGCTGCTGTTGATCTATTGGGAACGTGCTGAGACATCCGCTGGTTGGCTCCAGAGCAATGTCGCCTCGGGCGTTTAAGCATTGTTATGTCATCATTACCAGCTACCAGCTACCAGCAGCAGCGGCAACAGCAGCAGCAATGTGTGCCACCAGCCACTGCAACAGCAATGCGGACGTAGCTTTTTGCGGTTGCCTTTGTACGTGCATTTTTAACCCCCCCGCCACACACCCACCAAAGAATGAACCAACGAACCATAGAACCATTCGCAACCGTAGAATACACGCATATTGAACGTTAAAGCAAAAGCCTACTAAACATTAAACGGCCTTGTGCCACTCTCCACTGGCCTGCCTCGGTCGGTGGTCGGTCGTCGGTCACATTCCAATTGTGATTTGAACTTAATTTAAGTTTACTTGTTGTTGGCGCCATCTGCTGCCGCTAAAATGTCCATAAATATTACATATCTATGCACATACATTTATATATGCAATTACGTTTACAATATGAGTTTATCAACCTTTGCCTCGTTGCTGTGGGTTATCAATCGATCGATTAGCCAACCAATGGGTTAAAGTACTCCAGCAGATAAGTCGATAAATTCCGCATTTTGTATAACAATTGCAACATGTTCCTTGTCCATAATTAAATTGATGTATTACTCCATAAGGGATGGCTGAATGTGGTTATTACTCATCTTTTAAAAGGGAATTCCATTGTGATTTTTCGCTTGATTTTTGCTCGGAGAGATTTTTGTTGGATTTTTTCGAGGGTTGGTTGGAAATGTCACAGAGTTTTAGCACTAATTATTGACCATCAAAGTTTAAGTAATCTTTGGACAAATGTGTAATATATTATTCCAAGAATAAGTGAATTGTCACCAGTCACCAGATGACTTATATGAAAATGGATTCCACAAAATGAGGCATCTCTAAATGGGATTTAGTTTTCAGAATTAGAGAATTAATGATTCAATTTGAAAATAAAACTCAGAAATTAAACATTATAAATATTACTCAAAATACAACAAAAATGGGGGAGGTTTGATTAATATCCTTAGGAGATGCATCAAATCGAACCAATAAGACCCATTTCCAAGTTTGCAAACATAAATAAAATTTTGGTTTTTACCTAATTAATGTTTATTTTTGACTTTAATTTCAAAATAAACAGAGAAATACTCTACTTTTCAATGACAGCTATACTATATAGTTGTCCGATTTCGACTAAACTTAGTGGCATTTTGGGAAAGCATAGCAAACTAAGAAATACAAAGTTTGGAGGCTTTTTCTTTGAAAAAAAAAAGTTGTTTCCACTAAAACTAGTTTTTCAAACGATCATTCCTATGACAGCTATATGATATAGTCATCCGATTTTAACAAAACTTTGTAGAATTGTGTGAAAGCTTATAAAATAAATAAAGGGAAATTTTAAAATGGTTTACACTGAAGACAAAAAAGTTTTTCCTACTAAGACTATTTTTCTAGCCTTACTTTTCTATGACAGCTATACTATATAGATGGCCGATTTCGACCAAACTTTGTGGAAGCATGGGAAAGCATAGCAGACTAAGAAATACAAAGTTTGGATGCTTTTTCTTTGAAAAAAAAAAGTTTTTCTCACTAAAACTAGTTTTTCAAACGATCATTTCTTTGACAGCTATATGATATAGTCATCTGATTTTAACAAAACTGTGAAGAATTGTGTAAAAGCTTATAAAATACATATTTGCCAATTTTGTGGAGGTTTACATTGAAAACAAAAAAGTTTTTCCTACTAAGACTATTTTTCTAGCCTTACTTTTCTATGACAGCTATACTATATAGTTGTCCGATTTCGACCAAACTTTGTGGAATCATGGGAAAGCATAGCAAACTAAGAAATACAAAGTTTGGATACTTTTTCTTTGAAAAAAAAAAGTTTTTCTTACTAAAACTAGTTTTTCAAACGATCATTCCTATGACAGCTATATGATATAGTCATCTGATTTTAACAAAACTGTGAAGAATTGTGTAAAAGCTTATAAAATACATGTTTGCCAATTTTGTGGAGGTTTACATTGAAAACAAAAAAGTTTTTCTCATTAAGACTATTTTTCCAAACTTACTTTTCTATGACAGCTATACTATATAGTTGTCCGATTTTGATCAAACTTGGAAAACTAGTAAGTACAGAGTTTGGAGACGTTTGCATTGAAAACAAAAAAGTTTTTCTCACTAGAACTAGTTTTTCGACCAATCGTTCCTATGACAGCTATATGATATAGTCATCCGAACCGGCCGGTTCGGACAAATGTGCAGCGTATTTGTACCAGAAGACTTTGTGCAGAGTTTGGAAGCGATAGCTTCCAGATAGCTGATCAAGAATATATATACTTTAAGTGGTCGAAAATGTTTCTTTCTATGCGTTACAAACATCTGAACAATTTCAATAAACCCTCTGCAAGGGTATACAAATAAAGGGAAATTGATTTAGGGAACTAAGAAGCTCTCAACGAAGATACGACTCAAAACTGAACCTAAGTCTTTTTCTGTACCCACAGAAGTTTACAGGGTTGCTGTATAAGTTCTGATAAGAAACCGACTCAAAAGTAGATATATTGGGGTATACTTTTAGGCAGCAGCAGGACTTTAATTGTCGCTCTCAAAAAGGAGATAAAATTGAACACATCAAATTTAACACAGATTTTTGGCTGTCAATTGAAATGAAACGCATTCCCCAACTGGCATCGGGGCTCATCAATCTGTATTCATAATCCGGTCGGTTGCAGTCAATCAAATTGAAATTCATTTTGGTCATTATTGTTGCAGCACGTTTCGCCGGCTTCTCTGGAGTCAATCGCGTGTTTAAAGCTTTTAAAATTTATATTCATATGCAAAAGTGGGAGCATGGGAGGAGGAGACGAAGCACATAATAGTTGACACCACTCCCAGCTCATTTCGGAAGCAATATGCGGCCGACCTACAATTGTGTACGACGGGCCAGCCTTTTGTTATTTAGCATAAAAACAGGCAAAGCTCCAAATAAAGCGGCCCAACTATTTTTGGTAATTGAAAAGAGGCTTTTTGTGTGTTTATTTCTCTGTAGGCGGCTTAAGTAATCAAAGGGGGGAGGGGAGGAACCACACTCATACATAAGTATCCCCCCCCCCCCCCCCCCCCCTAACCATTCCATTGTTGACTGTTTTTATTTTTAAGCTCCGCTTTCAAATGAAAGTAAAAATTGTGTGCAAAACCGAAAGAGGAATTGGGTTGATCATGGTTCACTGGGTTTTTATGTTAATAAATACAAAATGCCACAGAGACAAGATATCGTAGATACATATATATGTATATATACATATATAAATCTATCTATGAGTGGCAGCTGTTTGTGCACATGTTCTGTCAAAATAAAATACAAAATAAATGTGCACATCTCGTTTTCTAGTTCAATTCCAACTAAATGGGGCCTGGGTAATGTAATGGATACATGGCTAAAGGATGAATTGCCAAGTGGGCTGCACATTGTGTGTGTGCGAGTCCTGGCTAAGTGCATACAAAAGGTAGACAGGAAGTAGAGAAAAGAAAATACTCGGAGGAAAAGAAGCTTAAGATGCAATTAGGGGATAAATATAATAAAAATGTAGAGAAAGTTTGTTGGCAAGACCTTTAAAATATATGGAAACTTGGCTTTATTTGATTCAAGTGCTTTCTGATTTAGGGCCACATCCTTCCTGGGCAGCCCAACCATAACTTAACTCAACCAATTAACACAAGCCAGTCGGCCACTTCATATGTGTAAAACTTTAATTGCACGTCTCCGGAACACTCATAAATTATTACCACAAACGTTATCCCATCTGAACTCGCACAAATCCAACACGAAGAAAAGACTATGAAAACTTGCACTGACCCGAAAAGAGTATGAGAAACTTTTGCAGAAAGAAAACACACCCAAGAACACACACACACACACACACACACAGACAAACGGAAGTTGATAAAAAAAAAAAGGTGAAAAACTTCTCAAGCAATTATAAAATGCAAACCGCTGCAGTCCAAAATCTAGTTCGAAGCGTACGTGGTGAAGTCACGTAATCAGGGGAACAACCTTCCGGGAATACTACCAAAAGGGGGTGGAGCAGCAGGCAGGAACTGCAGTGAAAGTGGCAAGGAGCGTCGTCCCAATGCAGGCGATGACATCACACAACACAAACGACGTATCATCACAGGGAATGGGAGAGCACTGTCGCAATGAAGCTAACGGACGCATAACTCAATCCGCATGGAATTTTTATTCCCGCAGCGGTGGCATCCACAATAAATCTGCATTAGAGCCCGGGACTACCACCACCACTACCAATTGCTCCTGGTTTCCCCTGTTTTGGCTTTGGCTCAAGGCCAACAACAAAATGCCACGCATTGCAGCAAAAAAAAAAGAGAAGAGTAGGGAAGTTTGGCTAAACACAATACAAGGCAAAAACACTTGCTTCTGGGCCTGTGTCCAATGAATTGTGTGACATTGTCTAGAACAAGCGAGGAGGTAGGTTGGGAAGCGGCTGGGAAAGGAAAACTTTACCCCCCTTCATTCTCCCCATGTCTCTGGAACTGACACACATTCACGAGTCAAAAGTGCAGCAGGATACCGACTAACTGGGTGTGAAGTTGAAGAGAAGAGCAATTGGAAGCACTAGTTCCCATTGTAATTGTGGCGAAATGGAATTAATAATGCTTTATATTAGAATATATCAGAATCAGGCTTTGTGAACCGGTTCAGATGCCAGATTTCCTGAATTTATTTAACCAATGAACTATTTAATCTGTAGATTGGGCATTAGGAATAAAATACTTTACTGGTATGGTATCAGGACCGCTTTAAA
Source organism: Lordiphosa fenestrarum (assembly GCA_035044985.1). Taxonomy (NCBI): domain Eukaryota; kingdom Metazoa; phylum Arthropoda; class Insecta; order Diptera; family Drosophilidae; genus Lordiphosa; species Lordiphosa fenestrarum. The sequence continues at coordinate 227,693 of JAWNNO010004215.1, forward strand.
GTTGGTTCAGAGTGAAATTTCAGATATTGTTCGAGATAAGAATTGGATTTTGGTATGTTGGTTCCTGGTTTTGTAAAGTTTGTAGTTTAAAAATATGGCACCGAACTCGTTTTAGACCGGCTTAAAAGTGGTTCGGAGTCATAACTTCGAAATTATTTGAGCTAAGAATTGGAAGTTTGGTGTGTAGGTTCATTACAGAATATAGTTAGTAATTTTCGCGGTTCCGAACCAGCAGGCCGAACCATTTAAAAAGTGGTTCAGAGCCAAATCTTCGAAATTTATTTAACCTTCGGTAAGAAGGTTGGAAATTAGGAGTTAGAAGTTTAGCACCCGTTTTGGAACAGTTCTAAAGTGGTTCAGAGTCATAACTCCGAAATTATTTGAGCTCAGAATTGGAAATTTGGTGTGTAGATTCCATATAGTTTGAAGTTAGTAATTTTCCGGTTCCGAACCAATAGACTGAACCGGTTTAAAAGTGGTTCAGAGAAAAATCTTTGAAATTTCTTTAATCTATGAACATTAAATTCGGTAAGAAGCTTGGAAATAGGGAGTTAGCTATTTACTGCTTAAGAATTCGCGTTGGACAAGTTCTAATGCGGTTCGGAGTCATAACTCCGAAATTATTTGAGCTAAGAATTGGAAATTTGGTGTGTAGATTCCATATAGTATGAAGTTAGTAATTTTCCCGGTTCCGAACCAATAGACTGAACCGGTTTAAAAGTGGTTCAGAAATTTTTTCTCCGAAATTTCTTTAATCTTTGAACATCAAATTCTGTAAGAAGGTTTGTAAATAGGGAGTTAGCTATTTTACTGTTTAAGAACACGCTTTGGTACAGTTCAAATGTGGTTCAGAGTCATAACTCCGAAATTATTTGAGCTCAGAATTGGAAATTTGGTGTGTAGACTCCATATAGTATGAAGTTAGTAATTTTCCCGGTTCCGAACCAATAGGCTGAACCGGTTTAAAAGTGGTTCAGAGAAAAATCTTCGAAATTTGTTTAATCTATGAACATTAAATTCGGTAAGAAGCTTTGGAAATAGGGAGTTAGCTGTTTTACTGTTTAAGAAGTCGCTTTCGATCAGTTCTAATGTGGTTCGGAGCTATAACTCCGAAATTATTTGAGCTCAGAATTGGAAATTTGGTGTGTAGGTTCGTGATAGTATATAGAAAGTAGTTTGCCCGGTTCCGAACCGGCAGACTGTACAGGTTTAAAAGTGGTTCAGAGCCAAGTCTCCGAAATTCAATTAAAATTTGAATTGGTGTTGGATATTTTACTAGTTCAAAGCTCGCTTGGAACAGGACTAGTTCAAAAGGGGTTCAGCGGCGCATCTGAGAAGTTATATATAGAGTTTGATACTTCAATCATCAATCTAGATATTATTAAACCTGAACCTTTTAACTAAAACATGCGACTAAAACTCGGAAAAAGAAACTGCATTATATATTGCAACCAAAAGGTTGAGATGAAGATGAGATTTTTCATTTTGTGAACCTTGATTCCTTTGTTTTTTGAACTAGTTCCCAACTAAATGTACTCCCCTCTAGCAAGCATAAATTTCGCAACTAGCTCGCGCGACTTTCATTGAGGTCTTTTTGTGCTGCATTTCCGCATTTTACAGCTGCTCCTGACGTGTGAAGAAGTCCTACTCCACGCTGCTGACTCTTAGCATGGCTTAGAAATGGCAGCAGCTGGCGCGTTGGTCGCTGCTTTTGCCATTTCCAAGAACAAAAAAAAATTCAACAAATTATACAAAATGTTTGGTTATCTCCCTTTCAAACGATAAGATAAACGTCGCTAATGAAGCTAATGAAGATTGCCAGGCAAACGGGGAATCAAGGTTGCCGCCCTTCGCCACCCGCCGTGATCCATCTTTTTGTGGGGTGATTGCGATAAGCCTAAACGTGATTGCAGCAACTGTTCCAGTGAATTTACAAGGGGGATGTTTGATGGGTGGGTGTGGTTAAACTTACGCCTCGCAATAGGGCATTTTGTTGTAGCCCTTGTAAGTTTTCATATTGAGCGTCATGCCGCATTCTGTGCATCTGAAACACGTTTTGTGCCATGTCTGAAAAGAGAAAGAAAAAGAAAGCAGAGTGAATATAAAAGAGAATTTGTGGAAAATTCGAAACTATTTTTATTTTTTCTGTATGTTATTGTTGCTTGGTAAGTTTTGGCGCAATGCAACTTGGAAAAAAGAACTAAAAGCTAAGCCGAGCATAAATCTTAGGCAAGGTGATTAGAGCAGTAAACCACTTGTAAGGTGAACTGCATTTCTAGCCAAAGATTTTTAGTGTTTTTGGCACCCGACAATTGGACGATTTGAAAGCTTGATTAGAGATAAATTAGATGAAATTCTTTTGCTTTCAACTGACTCTTGGTTTGAGTTTCCTTTAGTGGGATGTGAATGGATTGTCAAGCTTTAAAATTCCAATGTAATATTCTCTAGATTCTCGGGACTGTAACTTAATATGCACCAACGAAAGTGTATGCACAGTATGTATTATGCTGCTGCAGTAGCAGTTGATAGCAGAGCTGCAGCTCTTAACTTGACCATCGTTCATTCGATCTTCACCAATCCTTTGGCAGATCGATAAACAATCCTAAATACTAAAAAAGTCCAGAACGTAAGATCGTAAAAAGAATTTGATATAAGTAACTTCGATTTTACACATGTGTGCTTTCTGTGTGCAAAAGTTTGTTCTGCAGACTTCGCTCATGCACTGCACACTCAGTGAAAATCGAAGGTCCACATTGAAATTTTCCCTTCCCATGCACTTGTACGGACGTTACGCATCTGGTTGATCTAAGTCTTTGGTAATACCATCTTGATATTTGATTAAACCATGGCCCTTGAAACTTTCCAGCCCTTTATATTTGAGGTATCTGGCATTTAGGGAACAAATTATCAATAACTTTATACACAGACGGGAATAAAACGAAATGATATCAGAAATCGGTCAATCCCAGATATGCTCAATCCAAGTACGAGAAGGATTGATTTGAGCTGGGACTTTTCAATCCCGAAATTCTTGTCCTGATACCGACTTTTGCTCGAGAGAGCTTAATTTAAGCTCTTTATAGGCTTAAGTCAATCACACAAGGGATTAGTTTTAGGTTGTTATCCGAACTCGACTTGATATTTACTTAAGCTCGACGTTCGTACTTGATTTGATCTTGAACTCGGCTTGGTGCAAGTTGATTCGAGATTAAATTGAGCTTGATATTCGAACTGCAGCCAAAATTCTAAAAAGGATCGCTTACAAAATTTTGTGTGTAGCAAATACTTGGCTTTAAATGGATGGTACAGATGACGAGATTCACATTTGGGCACTAGCGATGAAAGATGCCCACGTAGGGAATACGAATCTAGATCTGACTGCCTACCATTTAAGAAGATGTGCAAGCATTAACTCTCTCATAAAGATATTTTCATTCAGAGCCGTATCTAAAATAAATGACTCACCGTCTGATTATAAACAAGCGAAGTTAGTAATGTCGAAGTCTTAAAAACATGTTGCGTTTAGGGTTTTCAGGAACCGGTCAGTGAATCGAACCTCCTGCAGAATTTAAAAGGTTTGCAGTCTTGGTGTGTACCCATTTAGCCGCATAGTATTGCTGAGAGAATTTCTGGCTCTCGGTTGGTTTTGTTCTTTCGAGTCGGCATTACTTAACTTTCAAGTGCGGATCCAAGATTGAAAACTTTCTATTCAGATTGATACACGTTTTCAGGATTGATTCAAAGCACGTTTGAGTACGACTTCTGCTGGAAATTTTAATCCGAAGGTCGAAAATAACTCAAAATTTTTGAGCTTGATTTTACCTTGTCTTATTTTCGGTGTATATTAGGACGGATATTAGGTCATAAGCGGCTACTAGAATCGGAATCAGCGAATTACTGTAAGAAAATTTCAACATAAAACTATCAACTTCATACCTCAACCTGAAATCTTTCATTGTTTCATGGTGAAATCGTTTTTAGAATTCTTCTTTTTTGGAACATAGATTACATAGTTTTATGGGCTTGAACCAATGTATAAGAATGCAATTGGGTTGATTTAAGAATTAATTTATTTTCAATAATGATTTTAATATTAAAGGATATGATTTATAGAATATTTCCACCCAAAAGTATGTTCAACAAGAAAGAAAGTCGGTCAAGCCCGACTAAAACATACTCTGTACCAATAAATTTTGTCTTTTGATCATAACTCGAAAACCGTTCATCCGATCTTCTTCATTCCTTTGGCGGATCGATAAGTTATTCTAATAACTAAATATGTCCAGAAGAAACAAGCCATCTATCTTCAAAACTGTGGGAGATATGACGTTTTTTCTAAATTGCGGGGGCGGGAGGGGGCGTGGCCAAAATTGAAAATAAACTTGATCTGCCTGCAGACATAAGAAGCATATGTCCCATACACGTCAAACCTCTATCTCTTACCATCTCTGAGATCTGTGCGTTCATACGGACAGACAGACGGACATGGCTATATCGACTCGGCTGTTGATGCTGATCAAGAATATATATACTTTATGGGGTCGGAGATGCTTCCTTCTGGATGTTACATACTTTTGCACAAACTTATAATACTCTATGTACCTACGGCACAGAGTATAAAAATGTAGACTTTAAAGTGGTACCGAACCAGTCGTACACCAAGTATTCTGGTATTAAATATATCGTACTTGTTATACGATAAAGTAGTTGTAATTGAATTGACACCGTTCAAGTCAATGTTTTTTTGTGAGTGTAGTAAAACATTCGAGAGAGTAAAACGACTCCAGCATGCTACAATTTGACACCCAAATGTATTATTTTGAGCGCAAATTCCTACGATATTCAACCAACTGAAAGTAATCTTTCAGTGCTAAGGCAAGCTCATATGGTGACTGACGGATTGGGGGCAGCAGCTATGTACAACAATTGATTACTAGAGATCAGATTATAACATATTTGCACGTATGTTGTACATATATACACAACACCTACAGTAATGAAAGAAAGAGACAAGAAGAATGTACACAATAATTTGTTTATTAAATTCATTTCTTTCATTATTCATTAAGCGAGAGATCGGACCACCAGCTGGCTCCAGGCTGCTGCTTCGTTTCGCTTTTGCTTCATTTTTTGCAATATCAGCAATAAAAAAAAGGCAATTACATCAACCTCAAACCTAATGCCAGGGAGAACTGTTGATGTTGATGTTGATGATGATGATGATTCACCAGCCAGCAATGTCAGCAGGCACAGAGAGAGGGAGCGCAACCTACTGTCTCTGCTGACTAAAGACTTTTTCATTCAGTCGACACAGTGTTTTTTATCTCCAACTTCTGCTACTTCTTCGACATTTACACTGATGGCTGGCTGGCTGGCTGGCTACGCATGGCAAAGAACGCAAAAGAAGAAGAGCCGGGCATTAAATCATGATAAGTATCTAGGGTCTCTACACTGCCACTCTCTAACGGTATAAATATACCCAGCAGCGACAGCATCGTTTAAGCTTCAGTATGTAAAATGCCCAAACGTCAAAGTTTAATTTGTGCCCAAAGAATGGAGAATTTTTAAACAATAGCGCTGCTAAAACTAAATTTTCTCCTACTGTGCTAAGTCTACCGCCCGCTGAATGGGCCACAAACAGCTGAGGTTGTATTTCTTCTTCCTCCTTTTTTTTTGTTCATGTTGGCCAGAACAGAACATAAAAAGCCAAGCGCTAACAATGCGAATTTTTGGTATTTGAAGTGTGTGCATTGTGTGAAAAGTTTTGACGGCATTCTATTTTTCTTCTGTTATCAAATGGTCGACAATTGGCCCAAAGCAAAATGCTTCAGAAAATTTGGTAAACAGGAGTTTTCAATTGCACTTGAAATTGGAGTCGAAGGCAAACAGATTTGGTAATTGGAAAAGATTAAGAAAACTATTAAGCTTATGGAAGATCGATCTACAGATCTGCTGCTTGCTGCTTGCTGCTCTAGTAATCTCATTTCATTTCTCTTTTTCTACTTTTTCCCTTTTTGGGTGTTTTGACACTTGAAGCCACCATCTTGTACATATAAATAGATTTCTGTTACCATTTGGTTCGTGTTGGCCCCATTTGTCATTTGCTTTCCATGGGTAATTTGAGTCCGGGGTGGCAGCGGCTCATGCCAATTGTTTTTGCTTAATGTTGAAAGCGTGCAAATTTTGAATGCAAATTTAACACCTCGCCTTGCGGTTGACAACCAAACATTTAAGTTGTAAATTGAGTCGAGAAGTGAGCGAGGAAGAAGCAAAAAAATACAAAAGTGAAAAGTGGGTTAAAACGAGCATAGAAAATTGAGTGACCAAAACAAAAAAAAGGGGGAAGATTACTTCAGCAGCAACAAAAACTGCATTTTTATGTGAAAGTGAAAACGATCTGCTACTCTGGCTTTGTATGGGTTACGCAGGCGCGAGCGCTCGAAAGTTGTCTTAAAATCTGTTGATTTATTAAAGGCTTCTGAATGCAGGTCGAGACGGTATATAGAAAGCCTTCTGCAATTAAATCATATTTAACCTTTTCCAATTAACGCATATTTCCATCTTTTTCTGGCTAATCCTTAGCCAAGTTAATCGTTTGTTGACCTCCTCGTTTGCGAGTAAGTTTTCACCAAAAAAATTTGCATAACGCGTTGTGCAGTTTTGCTATCACAGCCCCCCATCCAGTCACCATAGTTGTTGATTCAACTTGAGTGTGTTGCTGTCTGTGTTTGTGTGTGTCTGGGCCAAGTTTCCACTACTTATGCCAACTCACCACAAATCACGCAATACAAGAAGATTGTGTCTGGTTCTGTCTCTATGTTTTGTGTGTCTGTTTTTTCTTCTTTTTTTTTGTGCGGCTTATCTAAACTAGTTATCTTTCAGGCAAACGGTATATGGGAACTAACTGTTATCTCTTCATCTGAAAAGCCTACCTTGATCTATGCTAAACTTGACTTGGCTGATTGATATATTGTTCAGTTAGCATGGAATTTATCACCCAGACAATGTTTTCTAGCTTTTTGTTCGCTAATTCATGAATATCCCCCCTGGAGTTTTTATACTCTGTACCGTAGGTACATAGAGTATTATAAGTTTGTGCAAAAGTATGTAACATCGAGAAGGAATCATCTCCGACCATATAAAGTATATATATTCTTGATCAGCATCAACAGCCGAGTCATGTCCGTCTGTCTGTCCGTATGAACGCACAGATCTCAGAGATGGTAAGAGTTAGAGGTTTGACATGTACGGGTCATATGCTTCTTATGTCTGCAGGCAGATCAAGTTTATTTTCAATTTTGGACACGCCCCCTCCTTTTGCCCCCGCAATTTAGAAAAAACGTCATATCTCCCACAGTTTTGAAGATAGATGGCTTCTGGACATATTTAGTTATTAGGATAACTTATCGATCCGCCAAAGGAATGAAGAAGATCGGATGAATGGTTTTTGAGTTATGATCAAAAGACTGTTTCTTGGTACAGAGTATGTTATAGTCGGGCTTGACCGACTTTCTTTCTTGTTTCAACTAGCTTTGGCATTTCCGACTGCTATAATTTACAATCCAAGGAAGAGGCCACTGATAATAAAAACTAGAGTCTGACTTGACGGACTCCTCTTAAGTTGGTTTTTAATAGAGAATTTTTTGGAAATTGTGGTTTAAGCAGTTAAAAGCGAGACAAAAAACATTCAAAACTTCGTTTTCAAAAACGGAAGAGACGGTTTTCAATTAGCAGAATGTTTTTAAAGAATTTAAAAAAATTTTTTTTTTTGCTGAAAAAGTGATTTTGGGGAAATTTAAAAATTTTTTATTATTGGGGCAAAATCCAAACTTGGTGTTTGGGTTTTTTGTCTAACGATATTCAATAATGTAGCCTACATAAAACCCAAATTGGCTTGATTAGCTTTCTTACTTCCCTCGTACAACACAAGTTTATCCAAAGTTCTGGGAAAACGAATGCAAACCGCTGGGATATAAGGACTGGTTCGATTCAGTGGTTCAAGCAGCCTTAAAACCTCCGGTTCGGTTTATTACATTTGCTGTTGGAGCTAACTGAACCGCTGTTTGGTTTCGATTCAATAGTTCACTTGTAATAATTTATATATATTTTATAAACAAATGCTTTCCGTTTTCAATTTCTGACTTTCTGCTTTCTTTTGAAATTGAATTCCTAGAAATCGCTTGAATGGCACCAAAATCCATTTTAAAACCCTTGCAAAGGGTATTATAAGTTTGCAACGCATAGAAATATTCATTTCCGACCCCATAAACTATATATATTCTTGATCAGGGTGACGAGCTGATTCGATTGAGCTTTTTCCGTCTGTTTGTACGCGAACTAGTCTCTCAGTTTTAAAGCTATCGAGCTGAAATTTTGCACAGAGTCTTCTTTTTGCTGCACACTACAAATACGTCGGAACCGATCGGTTCGGATGACTATATCTCATAGCTACCATAGGAACAATCGGTCGAAAAACTAGTTTTAGTATGAAAAACTTTTTTCTTTTCAATGGAAACGTCTCCAAACTTTGTAATCGTAGGTTTTCTATGCTTTTTTATAGTTTTATTAAAATCGGACAACTATATGGTATAGCTGCCATACAAAAGATAGGTCTGAAAAACAGTCTTAGTTAGAAAAACTTTTTTATTTTTAATGGTAGCCTCCTGCAATTATGTATTTGTTTGTTTCTGGTGCTTTTACATAATTTCACAAATTTTTGGCCAAAACGGTTAACTATATCATATAGCTCCCATACGAGCAATCGGTTGGAAAATGGGAAAAAAAAAGGTATTTTTTCGAAAATATTTAAGCGAGCATTTGCAAGGGTATAAAAACTTCGGCACAGACGAAGTTAGCTTAGCTTTCTTGTTAAAAATGTAGTAGATAATTGAGAATATCATCTTATAAAACAAAGGGGACACTCAGAAATGTGGACTGATAAAGGGTATACTCTAAAGCTGTAATTTGGCTTGTCGAGATCTCATATGAAATGGTTGAGAAACTTTTATGAGATATGAGACAAGTGAAAATAGAGCTTTAGAGTTTGTTTGGTCCAATGGAATTTGATATGTGGGATGGGATCACACACTTGTACCTCGAAGAAACGTTTTTTGTTCCTCCTGTACCGGAGATTTCGAACCTCTGTTCCCCCACTATTTCATCATTCTTCTTGTAATGCCAACAAAGAAGAAGCAACCACCATTGTAAAAAGAATTCTTTAAAATAACAATTAAGTAGGTCGACGATTTCCTTTTACCCAGATAAGAAACTATAACTAGTTGTTCCACCTTTTAAAACTGGTCTTATCTTGAAATGATTCAACCAACGATTGCAGCAGATTTTGATTTGCGAAACTTGCATTCGCAGATTATCTCATTTTGTATGTCCTTATTTGTATGTCCGCATACCTCACATCATTTTATCTCTTTCACTTTTTTGTTAGTGGTGCGAATGTTTTCCATATACGCAATGCGCTGTGATTTTGTTTTCATTTTAAGAGTTTCCAGTATCTAATTTCAGAGGCAGGCCAAAAGCCTGTTCCGTTGCCCAAAGATTGCGTCATTCGGTCGCGAATTGTTGTCGGTGTGGAGTCAACTTTTTGATTGTCTGTCTGACTGCATATACATATTGTTTGTCTGTTCGTACGTGTGTGTATACAAATTGCAAAATCTAACAAACAACCGTGAGAGAGAGTGAGAGAGAGACAAGCTCCAATTTTGTAAAACTGAAACAAAGGCGGTAATCAAATTGAATTTATGACACCCTTTTCACTTCTCTCCCCTCCCCGGATATTTTCCGAATGCCTTTTTAATTAGCTCAGCTCAATTGACTGAAATTGAAAACTCAAACAAATTGGAAATTTGTAGAAGATCTGCTCAAGATAAAGCGGAGCGAACAACAAGGAGACGAATTGTTTTCCCCTTCGAGGCGTGTGAAATATTTGGAAGCTAAAAGTGAGAATTACATAACATGTATTCAATTATCAGCATGACCAAAATGGGTTAAAGCCAGTTGTTAGCCAGTCCAGTCACGTCAATAGAGTCTTGTCCAACAATTAAAAACGGTTTGCGGCCTTACTTAACGCTTGATAATGATAATTATGTCATTTGTGTGTGTGTGTAGAGTGTGGAGTGTGTTTGTGTGGAACTGGATAATACAGACTGACCATATAAGGGGTCTTAACTGTGCTGACTCAACTCAACTCTCTCTCCCTCTCTCTCTTTCCCAGACAGACAATTCTCTTACGGCCTTTTAAAGTCATTTCCAATTGAAATTGCACTGTGGAACACCTTGACCTTATAAACAATTGAGGGAAACAGAGCGTGCCAAAAAAATTGTATATAGTGTTAAATTGACCGAAACTTGAACTTAACATCTTCTGCCCGCATATCTGGCCCAGTGGAGTGCCAAAATAAAGTAGCTGAGTAGGAAGTAGTTTAATTCTGCTTCGTCGCTTTCACTTCCGCCTCATCAGCTGAGCGGTTCCCCCTGTATCATCATGTGTGCTGCTGCTGCTGCTGCACACTCCGCCTACCACCATCATCTTCTCATCATCAACCATTGCCCCGGTCCTCCTCCTCCTCCTCATCCTCTGCCTCTTCGTCATGCTCAAAGCTGCCACTGCACAAGTGGGTTTCACTTGCACAGAAAAACAAACACGTGGGCTTTAGGAAACTTCCTACTCCATGTCTGCCTGCTGCCTGCTGCCCTCCTCCCTCTATTCATCCACCAGCCACATCAATTGCCAGCTGTTTGCTCTTCGCGCTCATATTTAAATTTGTATTACCAACATTTAAACATAGATTGATAAATGTTTCCTCTTTGGAGGCGTGAGATTTTGTCTGCTTTGGATTTAACGAGATGCATCAGATGATTCACTTTGTGAACCGACAGCGTTGGCTTGCTTTATAACATAGGCATTTATACATTGATCAAGCTGTAACAGAGTCGTATGTTTTACCCTTAAGAAAAGTTGTAAAGACAATGACCTAAGGTCTAAGATTCTCTGCAAAATCTCATTGAAAAATGCCTTGAATTATCATCTTAAATCGGTGCTAAAAACAGTTGCTTATGGATCCTGTTTGTATTTATAAACTGTTTTGTTTGCTCTTGACCTGTATCAGAGTTCAAATATAGTTAATTTCGGCATTATCAAATATGTCTCATTCATTTTTTGCCAAAAAACTGAGTAATGCTCCTCAAAATCTTTCTAATGTGCGTCAAAACCGCCACCCAGGGCAAGAACAGCAACGATTTGTAGTTTTGTTGAATCAACGTACTTTGTTGAATGCTATGTAAAAACGTTAAATATATTTCAAACGACAGCGGTCCTGCCCGCCTTCTTTCTCTCTTAAAGACCACTAATTTCTAAGTACATAGAGTATAATAAATTTGTGCAAAAGTATGTAACAGCCAGAAGGAAGGATCTACGACCCCATAAATTTTTACAGGGTGCGCCATATAAAGTGTCGGTATGGCAACACTGAATAACTTTGACATTTACCAACCGATTGCTTTTGTTAGACATGTTTTGGAAACATCAATCTAGTACAATTTTGACCATGGAACGCTTCACACCAAAACAACGTGCCGAAATAGTGACGCTGTTCATCGAAAATAATCGTTCAATTGTGCTAACAATTGGAAACAAATTTTGATGACCGATGAGGCCCATTTCACGCTTTCTGGTGGTGTAAATAAGCAAAATTGTCGCATATGGGGCACGGAAAATCCACACCGCATCCTTGAAATACCTTTACACGACCAAAAAGTGACTGTTTGGGCCCGTTTAAAAAAGAGGCGATATTGACTGGCCACCCAGATCTCCAGATTTGACCGCCCCAGACTTCTTTTTGTGGGGCTATTTCAAAAGCAAGGTTTACGCCAGCGATCCACAGACCATTGAAGAGCTTAAGGCCAACATTCGTGCCGAAATCGCCACTTTATCGACTGAGACGCTCGAAAAAGTGATGGAAAATGCCGCAAAAAGGGCACATATTGTTGTGGCCAATAAAGGCGGCCACTTGATTGATGTTGTGTTCAAAAAGTAGTCGAAATAAATTGTACAGGACCAAATTAAAGGAACAAGATCAACATATAGCAATCGATTGTTTGTTTTTATATTTATTCAGTGTTGCCATACCGACACTTTAGATGGCACACCCTGTATATATTCTTGATCAGCATCAACAGCCGAGTCGATATAGTCATGTCCGTCTGTCTGTCCGTATGAACGCACAGATCTCACAGATGGTAAGAGATAGAGGTTCGACATGTATGTTCGACATGAAGGCAGTTCAAGTTTATTTTTAATTTTGGCCACGCCCCCTCCCGCCCCCGCAGTTTAGAACGAGAAAGCTTCGTCTGTGCCGAAGTTTTTTTATACCCTTGCAAGTGCTCGCTTAAATATTTTTAAAAAATACTCTTTTTTTCCATTTTCCAACAGATCGTTCGTATGGTAACTATATGTTATAGTCATCCGATTTGGCCAAAAATTTGTAAAATTATGCGAAAGCATGTGAAACAAACAATTAAAAAATTTCAGGATGCTAGCATTAAAAACAAAAAAGTTTTTCTAGCTAAGACTGTTTTTCAGACCTATCTTTTGTATGGCAGCTATACCATATAGTTGTGCGATTTTTATAAAGCTTGCTAGAATTATAAAAAATCATAGAAAACCTACAATTACAAAGTTTGGAGACGTTTCCATTGAAAAGAAAAAAGTTTTTCATACTAAAACTAGTTTTCCGACCGATTGTTCCTATGGGGGCTATGAGATATAGTCATCCAATCTGGTCGGTTTCGACATATTAGTAGTGTTAGCACTCTGTGCTAAGTTTCAGCTTGATAGCTTTAAAACTGAGAGACTAGTTTGCGTAGAAACAGACAGACGGACGGACAAAGCTCAATCGACTCAGCTCGTCACCCTGATCAAGTATATATATAGTTTATTGGGTAGGAAATGAGTATTTTCTATGCGTTGCAAACTTCTGGGCAAAATTATAATACCTTTTGCAAGGGTATAAAAACCGTCTTATCTCCAACAGTTTTAAAGATGGACGGTTCGTACCTTCTAGACATATTTAGTAAACAGTATAGCTTATCGATCCAACAGAAAGCAATGGTAAAGTTCTGTTAAAAGGTAGTCGAGTTATGTGATGGCAAGTAAGCAAAGGAGCTAGCATAGACTAAGATCAGCCAATTAAAATGCCAAATATGCCTTATTTCAACCTGAGGGAGTTTTGTTTGACTGAACCATTGGGAGGATATTATAAACATCATTAGAGTCAGGTCCTGTATCTCTGTATTTCCGAGAAGTAGAATGGGCTGATCAAATATTTTGTAAGGGCAGGTCAATTTGTTCGAGTCAAAAAATACGTCGAAATCGAAATCTACGCAGAATTCTAAGAAAATTTTCGCATGAAACTATGTGTTAATAATTAATTCTTAGCTCCCGCTGAGAGCCATAAAGATTTCAGATTGAGTTATTTGTACAATAGAATAAAAGTAGGCGTGGCATGAGATTATTAACATTTTTAAACGTGTTGTTAAAAGCAACTAAGAAACGAGAGGCTAATATGGGTGGCATATTGTTTATACTTTCGTGACGAAAAGATATTAACAATTTGCAATTTGATTACAGAATGTTTATGATTTTGTTGAATCAAACTGGAAGACAAAACGAAAGTAAGGGTATTCCGGGTTCAATCAGTTTTGAGTATTATTATATGCTCACTTCATTTGAAAATATCTTTGTTCCAAGTTAACGAAATGTACATCAGCTCCACTGTGTATCTAAATTGCGCCGAACTGCCGCTCTTCCCACTGTAAATAGTTTGCTCGTCGCTTCAGTCAATTAGCAAAGTCAATAGCGTGCCGTTTTGCCGCTGGTACATCTGGCTGGCGGCAGTTTGCTCACTGACGTTTTTGCATTTTGTTTGTTTAATTTATAAACGTCAAAAACTTCACACAGAGTGGAGCTGCTCTCGCAGTTGTCATTTGGATGAAAAAGTTCCCAAATCCAAAGTCCAATTCACAAATATAAATTGCAATCAATCTGCGAGTTTGCACAGCGAAAAGTTGGCACTAATGTATCTCAATCTCAAACTGTTTATAAAGTGGTTAAGTGTGTATCTTATAGTTTGCAAATTAGCTTAAAGCCGCCTGCCTCCACCAAGGGCAGCTGCAGCGGAATTAATTATTAAGCAAAGTGGAGAGGGTGGGGGGCCTGAACAATGGGATTGAGAGAGAAAAGTTGAGAATGTGGAGCACACACACAGAATGTGCGGCTTGAGGTTAAATGTAGAGCAAAACTGAATAATGGATAATGAGTGGAAGGAAGGAAGGAAGGAAAGGATGTACAAGAATTGACAATGTAGCTTGAAAAAGTTTCGTTTTTTTTTTGTTGTATTAGAAAAGAATCTTTGAAATTTGTATTATATTTGTTGTTGCTGGTTAGAAAGTTGCTTGCTTCATTTGAAAAACAGCTCGAAACCAAAACAAGGGCAGCCAGAAGCGTGAAAAAACCTCAAGTGTAGGGCAGAAAAAACTCAAGAGTCAAGCAACCACTTGAACTTCCCATATAAACCCATAGAAGATCTCTCTCAGTTGTGTCCCCCCCTATAAATAAACCCACAGGCACACACACACACACACGCTCATAAAATGAACTAAACATAGGACAACAACAAAAAAAATGCCGAGGAGTTGGTTCCCCCCATCGAGCTGAATCAATTGGATGATGATGATGATGAAAAGTCATGCAAATGCTTGAGAGAGTTCAAGTTTCTGTTGCTGCCCCTCTTGGATATTACACGATTCACTGGTGATCTCTTCCCTCTTTTCCCGGTTAATAAAGATCAATTGAATTTAAACAAAGAGTCGAGAGGGGAAAACGAAAAGAACAAGAGAGGTCAAGCAAATGCGTCGCTTCTTGTTACAAGTGACACAAAGAAGGGGACCCACAACAGGAGACAAATTATTCGAGGCGAATGCGCATTAACATAAATACTTGAACAATAAAAGAAGCAGCGAAGAGCGAGAGAGAAGAAAAGAAAGAAAAAACAATTAAAAGACAGGAAACGAAAGATGTTGCCCGGAAAACGAAAGCTTTCCACGGGTGTAAGTAGTTAAAACTTCTGCCATCTTCCATCATTTTTGGTCATTAGTCAAAATTTGGTCTATCGAAATTAATTATACAACAACAGCAGCAACAGCAGCAACAACATGGCAATAGCAAAACAAAACTAACAATGGGAAATGCTTAATTGAGGGAAAGCAGCAGCAGAAGCACCAAAAGACTGCCTGGCCAGCAGCTACACATTTAAAGTTCGACTTCCACTTTTGGAGTTTGGACACAACAAAAGTAGCTCTTTTTCTTCTTCTCAATTTCGTTTTTTGTTACATTTTCAATGCAAAACTACATTGCTGAGACACAAAACGAAGCAAATCAAAGCAAAGTAGCCAAAGAAATGATGGAGAATTGAAGAATATAACTTTGCTTGGTTAGGGCTTAAATGCTGTTTGAGAAATCGATATGATTGGATTTGGTTATAAAGTTAAATCGAAGTACCACACAGCAGATCTTAGTGTTTGATATATTCGGATAAAGCTACCTTTTAACTTATTGCTGCTGCGACCTTTCGTTAGCTTTTAATGACCTTTTAGCTGCTGATCTGGCTACATGTCTGAGAAATCTTCCCCTAAGCTCTTTTAATTATAATCCAGTAAGCTAGGTTATGGTTCCTTTTAAAATATGCCATATGATCGTGTTGTCATTCGCATGTTGCTTTTCAATAAACTGATTAAGCAAAGGAAGAGAATGGTCTTGGTGGTCTACTTTGAAAAAGAAGGTCTTGCTGATGCCACGATTCTTAATGGCCAGCCACAATAAAACCTCAGTGTAAAACAGGGGTTCTGAACCGAACCGGTTTTGAACCGAACCGAACCGCTTATTCCAGCCGCAAACCGAACCGGCTTCCTTTAAGAATTGATGAACCGAACCCGAAACCACAAATAACAAGAAAGAAAGTCGGTCAAGCCCGACTATAACATACTCTGTACCAAGAAATTTTGTCTTTTGGTCATAACTCGAAAACCGTTCATCCGATCTTCTTCATTCCTTTGGCGGATCGATAAGTTATTCTAATAACTAAATATGTCCAGAAGGAACAAGCCATCTATCTTCAAAACTGTGGGAGATATGACGTTTTTTCTAAATTACAGGGGCGGGAGGGGGCGTGGCCAAAATTGAAAATAAACTTGATCTGCCTGCAGACATAAGAAGCATATGCCCCATACACGTCAAACCTCTATCTCTTACCATCTCTGAGATCTGTGCGTTCATACGGACAGACAAACGGACGGACGGACGGACAGACGGACATGGCTATATCGACTCGGCTGTTGATGCTGATCAAGAATATATATACTTTATGGGGTCGGAGATGCTTCCTTCTGGATGTTACATACTTTTGCACAAACTTATAATACTCTATGTACCTACGGTACAGAGTATAAAAACGGTTCGGTTCGGTTCAGCGCTCTGACGAGTTTTAAGACGGGAGTCGCTTTCCTCTAGCCAATGATACTTATTATTTTGGGGATTTGAATCGTTTCCCCAAGATAATTTTTCTACATATCGTTCGACTCTCTACATTCTTACCTATGCCGTAACTTTTAAGGATGACCTAACGAAAATTTAAGAACAAGTAATTCTGAAAGTCTTCTGTAATTGCCCTCCGATCTCTTAATATACGTACCATCAATCTACATTGTTTCCTCTAGTGGATAATATTTGGTATTTTCTGTAATACCTTCATCTTAATTCAATGCTAACCAGGAGAGTTTTTATACTTTTCTATTCTAATCTTTTCTGGCCGACATTCTCTGTTTTCAAAGATCATTCCTCTAGGATCTTATAGCAGAATCCTTTGAATCTGGCACAATATATTTGCGACATTCTTCTAAGGGTTTTAAAGATATTCAAATGGATTAGAGGAATTCAATTTGAAAGTGTGCAAAAGTCACAATGTACCTTTGTGAACCACTGAACCGAACCGGAACCACGGTTCAGTCAGTTCCAAAAACCGTGTAATTAACCGAACCGGCGGTTCAGAAACTGTCTGAACCACTGAACCGAACCAGTAATTATATTAGATTGGTTTGCATCCCTGGTATAAAATACTTTGTTTTTGTGATTAGGAAGCTTAAAGTAAACCATGGCTGTCCATTTGTGCCACTTTCTTGTTAAATAGTTCAAATCTACCTAAAACCAAACTTTTGTTGAGTTCGAAGGAAACTGATTTCTGGTAAGTTCTCTTAGCTAATGTATAATGGTCTCTCTTTTTACTGATTAGAAACAGAAGACATGGCTTTTATGTATTATATTATCTCCCTCACTATACTATACTATACTATATCAGGGCTGCAAACCAAAAAAAACTATGCGGATCTCCGGTACACTGGTTCGAACCCAAATTAACGAATGGTTCAGGTTCGGAAATATAGGGTTCGAGGTTTTTGGGATAAGGTTTTGGTTCGAACCTTGGTTCAGTCCATGCTTTATACAACATTAATTATTTTTGTGTTCTATGTGTTTGGAAAATAGCATTCGTCCTAAAAAAATCTTCCCAAATTGTATGGGGAACGAGTGGTTTTTGGGTCGGAATTGGTTAGTAGAACACATGGAAATATTCAATATATAATTTACAGTTAAGTGAAATTCCAGTTCGTAGTTTACGTAGAAAAATTTTACCTAAATATTTTACCAAATATTTTACTGAACTCTTGCTTTTGAGAATTACTTAAGAAGCTTTGAAGTCGAGGAGCTTTAAAAACAGAGACTGTTTTCAGTGGGAATTTTATAAGGAAATCTAAACGTTTTGCCAGATTTTGTTCGCTTTCCTGCCCGTTTTAGGAGTCAGTCGCACTAAATAACAGATGAAGTGTCTATCATTTTTTTGAACCGAACCGAAATTTTAGTTTCGGAACAGGTTCGTGTTCAGCATTAATTTCTTAAAAGGTTCGGTTCACAGTAAAATAAAAGTTGGAGTTCCGGCTTCGAACCGGTTCAGTTCAAAACCGGTTTGTAGACCTGATCTGTATGTTTGTTGCTACCATTAACCCTATTCACCCCAATCAGCTGCTAGGCTTTAAGCAGAGTAAGTCTGATAACATATTTGGAAGAGATTTGGGTTACAGAATGGATGGTTAAGTACTCAGATTAATTTATCGGTCCAAAAGATTGGTTAAGTTATGAACTAATGACTGTTTCGTTGGTACAGAGCAGGTAGGTAGGTTTTAATTATCTCGTCTATCTCGAGACATACCTATACTAAGGCTAACGGGTACAGGTTGCTTGTCCGATTTATAAACAGTTCGAAACAGTATGCGGACAAAATTCGTTTCGGTTGAATATCCTCGGTACAGAGTATATTATAGTTAGGCTTGACTTTCATACTTCTTTCTATTTTAAGTATTTATTTGCTAAATTTGCATTAAGATGTTCAAATTTCGACCACTAGACGAATCAAGTAAGTTTGAAATGTTACTTCAAAGGGTTTTTTTAAATGAAAACAGGCCGATTTAGATATAAAGGTTGATTTTTTAAGAGCTATAGGAAAGTTTTTCAAAAAAAAGCTGTTTAAACCTGTGTTGCCAAAAAGATAATAGCTAAAAAATCACCCTTAAGAATTCGAAATGAGCCTGTCATCCTTTTTGGGCCTACAGCTTCTGGATCCCAGCAGAATTGGTAAAAGTTTTGATGCTCAATGCACAATTACTTATTTTTTTTAATCAACTTTCCATCAAGACAATCGAAAGAAGATAATATGAATATAATACGAAGTATTGGAGAACCGAAACATTCACCAATTGTAGCGAAATTAACAACGTGAGCATCACATCAATCCTTGTTTTTAGCTGGCCTCGTTAAAAAACGCTCAAATTGAAACTTTAGCCAAAAGCATAAAGAAGTTGATTAAAATTAGATTAGATAAGTCGTAGAATACATACTTAATGTAGAATGTATACTTAATATTGAGACAAAAACCCATATAGAAATCTTATTTAATTCCATTAACAATGTTGGCCATCAAAATCTGACGAAAGGCCCGGAACAACAATCATATTTTGTATTTGCACCAAAAGTGAGGAAAGGTTTTAATTTATTGCTGAATGCACTTAATTGTGGCTTATTGAGGGAAAGAAAGGGCCGAGATTCGAAGGCTGAAAGGAACTCTTGTTGATCTACCATAAATAGGCCTCTAAGGTTCAGCAGTTTTACCGCCGTTTGAGGTCGATTCATTAAGGGTTCGGTGAGATACACAGCCGGTTTTGATAACTTTTTTTTATCTGAATGATGTGCGAAACTTTTGCGAATAAACCGAATCTCTTCCAGAACTTTTCGATTTAATTACACAAATAAATACAATTTTCCGTTTCCAAAATGACGTTTTATACATCTCTTAAAGCACAATATAAAAGCATACCAAACAACGTTTTCTAAAGCGACTTTCTTTTGGCAATCTCGAAAAGATGTTTCTGTTATTCATCACAATCAAACAAAAGTTCATGAAAGCGTATAATTAGACAAATGAGCAAAAGGAAGCAGTTTCGAATCCAAAATTGGAGCAGCAAAATTAATGAGAAATGATGAGACAGAGAGAGAAAGATTTAACATTTGCAGACACAAGATTAAAATGCATGCAATGAAAGTGTGAGTTGTGTGACAATTGCATAAGCTTCAATGTGAAAAGTTCTCACCAAAACAAAAGGCCCAAAAAGACAGACAGCTTAGACAGCAGACAGATAAGGAGCTGAAGTGATGCAAAAGGTAGCGATGGGTCGAAAAACGAATGGCTGCTTGACCACTTTTATTTTCATGCCTCAATTGTTTGGGGTTTTATTTTTCTTGTTTGTCATGCAAAAGCGAACTTCAGAGGAACTGCAGCAGACGCGAGTGCAGTCAAGAGTGGCGCAAATATAAAATAAATAAATATATTTCTTTAGCTTCAAGTTTGTTGCTGTAGTCATTTGTCATTTTGGCGGAGGGAGAAGGATGCAGAAATTAAAACATGCTCTAAAAGTGTGCCATGACAGCATATCCAGGGGCCAGCGACCTTTCTAAAGTGGCAAACGAAGTCAAATGTAGCAGCAGGCATTTTGGGGATTTTTTTTTTCGTTTTTTGATGCTTCGCTGACTCTCTCTACGACGACTTCGACTCGTGGCTCCACGAAATTGGCCAAAAACTGGCACGTTCCGTTGATCCCCTTCCTCCTCGCCGCTCTCCACTTCTTCTTGACAACATGACAACAAAGAGGTCATTTACTTTCGTTGCGAGCATGAAATAATCGTTTGTTGTGGAGCCCCAAAGCCAAAGGCAAAAGCCAAGCAAAAGTCAAACTGAAAAATAGAAGTACAAAACTTGCAGATAAATAAAATTGGCAACAGCAGCGCGGCGACAATTTGAGGCTTTTTTTTGGGTTTTTGGTATCAAAAATCGATTAACAAAAAACTACAAAACTTTTAAAATAGTCATAGAGCGAAATTTAGATAGCAGTTGGTTGGATAATTGGGGTTTAAAATGCTCGTTTATTGCTGTCACAAAGTATCGATTTCTATATCAGGGCGGTAGATACACATGTCACGTGCAGAGTTAAGAATCCACCAAGTAAGGAACTGGGAATATATAAAAGGTGGTTTAGTTTCTCACTGGGGTGATTCACTGGTGAAGCTAATGGCATATTTTTATGAACCCAAACGAATTTTAGTTTAGTATTTCGGTGTTAGGTGTGGTAGTGTACCATTTTCAATCCCGCATAGGTTGGTTTTTCAGATATTCAAAAACTGAGAAGATGGGCAAAGTTGAGGTAGGTCAATAAAAACTGTTATAAACACTTTCACGCCAAAAATTCGTTACTTTTATGTTATACGCCTCTCCGAAATTCTAGGAAACCTTCTTTAAGGTTTTCTTTTTATCTAAAATCTAGGTTTTGGGCATTGTTTCTTAGATTCTTAACTCTTAAAGCCCTTCCTTCAACTTAACTTCCCAGTATCTTCCGAAAAACGTTTTAAAATCTGGTTCTGTTCCGTTAATTGCCCGCAACTACTTCGAATCTCACACTTTAAAGTCCCTCTAAATGACCAAAATTCAATTCTGTTATAGAATTGCCCTTAATTTTCTTGAATCCCAACCTTTGAAGTCGGAACAGTTAATAAAAACTAAATACTGTTCTTGAAAGGCCCTTAATTCCTTCGAATTTTAGGCTTTTAAGTTCGTTCTATACGAAAAGTTATATCTTTGGTCGTTCAAATCAGTCCTTTCTTGGATGCCCGATTTTAAAAGCTGTTTTTTAACTTAAAAATTTATATTTTTAAGACATTTTCTCAACGCTCTCCGTAGTAAGTACTTCTATTGCCCGTAATTTCTTCGAACCTCAATACTTTAAGACCTTTCTTAAGAATAACATCACCATTTTTCCTTAAAGTATTCCCGGAAAATACAGTTTTCGTTTGAAAATATTCAAAAATCTTCTTAGATCCCCAAAATTCTTTCGAATTTTTATTTTTTTTTACCTTTACTTAAGAATTATGTTCCTGATTCTCTGTAGATCTTTCTCCAAGAGTACTGTTTTCGTACTTTCAAAGGTACGGTAGTCTAAAATGATTCGAAAAAGCCATTTCTGTTCTTGGATGGTTTAAAATTTGGACAAATCACAAATTTTAAGTCATAAAATTGTTCCCAAATTCCTTTTAAATTGTAGGGTGTATAAGGACATATTAGCATCAGAGTCGAACCCGGGTTGAGCTAATTTCGATTTTCCTCGCAGATCTTCTACAGAACCTTCATTTGATATCACAAAACTCTTATCGAACTACTTTTAAATCGAGAATAATGCAAAATTTGCATAATACTGTATATACAAATATTTTTTGAAGGTGCTTTGGTATAGTTTCGGGTTGAGGGTGTTAAAACAATGTTCTGCGATGCCAGTTCGGTTTGGTTCGACTCTGAGCCGGTTTGTAGCCATGTTTACAACTGTTTAATCAGACTTGTTTCCATGTTTCCTTTAGATTTTCAAAACTAGTTTTCAGAAAATGATCATAAAACTGTCTTTTCATTTCCCAGATATCGGTTGTCTGTTACCGGTTCTAAACAAAATTTGTAATATACATATGTAAATAAAATTATTTTCTCAACAATTGCTTAGTCAATTTTCCTACCCAACAATGTCTTAATCATTGCGTTTACTTAACATGACCCAAGCAACATATTGTTTATAAAAAAAAAAAATTGCATCACACAACTAATTATGACACACCCTAACAAAACAAACGCCGCCACCGTCTGGGAATAAACTGGAAATTGCTCTAAGTCAAGCACGAAGAAACTAAACTACCATACAAAAGACCAACTAATGCAATATAATGCAAAGGTAAACTTATATGTCTGTCTCGTCTGTCTGTCTGTCTGTCTGTCTCCCACCCAGTTTGCTGGTGTTTACAAGTTTCATCATTTCCATTAGGCAAAAGTACACAAACGCATAAATATTTTATAACTGACTTGAAAAATACTTTTCATTTTACTGCATTGTCTATAATTAGGGAATTAGGGAACTGGAGGAGAAGATGACAGAGGCAGAGCACAGGTGTTGGTGTGGGCGCAACGCGAGGGAGGAGTATGACATGACAGCATGAGATTGACACCAGGCTGATTACAGCTACCAATTGGAATTTGATAACAGATTCGGTGTGCTGTAATTATGAATAATTGAACAGTGAAGACTGAAGGTCTTGAATTAAAAAAAAAATATAAAATATAATATAAAAAAAATCTATTTTCTTGACTTTAAGCTGGAAACAAATGGGCGACCAGACATAGTGAACTTGGAATTCTGTCATATATGAACCAAATCTAGGCAGATATATCCAAACTGTCTCTTATTGATGTAATAATGTTGCATTTTGTTCAGGGCTGCAAACCGGTTTTGAACCGAACCGGTGCGAACCCGGAATTCCAAATTTTATTTTACTGTGAACCGAACCTTGAACCGAACCTCTTTAAAATTAAAAGCTGAACCCGAACCTGTTCCGAACCTATAATATCGGTTCGGTTCAACAAAAATGGGGGACATCAGAAAATGTTAGCTTCTGTTTAGCGATTCCATCTGTTATCTGGTGGGTATTGAGCAACTCAGTCTTAAAATGGGCAGCAAAGTGAATTTAAAAACAACTAAAGCTAAACTAAGCTAAAACTAAGCTAGTTCTGAACTACTTACAATATCCCCATCTCTAGTGGCATGTGATTTCAAGATCCTTGACTTCAAAGCTTGTCAATGATTCATATGTGAAACATTTTTCTACAAAAACTACGAAATGGTATTTTACCTAAAAGTTAATTGTATTTATAATATCCAATATATCAATGTGTTCCACAAATCGTTTTCGACCCAAAATTCTTCTAAGTTTTAGCAATGTTCTGTATCTAAATAAATTTTTGCTTTGTTTTATATTAATTTTGAGAGTCCAGCATGGACTGAACCAAGGTTCGAACCAAAACCTTCTCCCAAAAACCGCGAACCAGAAATTTTTGAACCCTAACCATTGGTAAATTTTGGTTCGAACCAGCGTTCCGGAGATCCAAAACAATGTATGGGTTTGCAGCCCTGATTTTGTTAGACCTCAACTAAATAAGGAAGAATTAGTCTTTCTGAGGTTTTCGTAACACTGAAGCTGGTTAAAATTCCCTATATTTTTGCACTTTTGGGGTATATCTATATGTCGAACTGCTCCTATATACCTGACATTGATAAATTCTGCACAGAAAATCTAAATAATGAAACAGTTGGTGTAAAGACTGCAAATTTGGCTACGGTTACAAGAGTTTCTCCTTCATAATCCTTGCCTCAGGTATGAGTCTCTGCCGTTCCGTCATATCTTTTAAAATAATGGAAGCAAAGGGTGCAGGGTTTACCAGCGAGGTCAATTATGTCAACAAGATTTCTCATTCTTACTCTTTCTACTTGATGGAGCAGATGAACTTGGCCCTTTTATGGACCAACGAATTACTCAATTGAGCTTACCAAAACGTTTTTAGATTCTCGATTTTTGTCGAATTGTTTGATTTTACTTCAAAAATATCCGAAAATAAACTAAGTGTATTCTAAGTGATTTCAAATATGGCTTCTTATTGGAGATACGTACGAACAGCACCTAAATTGGTGGATTTAAAGTGGTAATTTTGGGTTATTTGTGGATTTCCATGATTCTGCACCACTTTGCTCAAGGGATCAGGGGTTGGTGGTTGCTTTAAGCATAGCCATATACCAACGCAGAGCCATATATAATAAACCAAGCCGCACTAAGCCTCCAATTCATGCTCGCAAACCGAACCACAAGCCCGCAACTGAACCGAATCTTAAACCGCAAAAGAAAACGGTTCTGGGTTGGTTTCTTTTCACCTACAAGTCTGAGGCACAAATGTTTGCTAATTTAGAATGATTTTGTACATCATTTGCACTCTCCAACCCATTTTTGATATTTCAGGCATTCTTCCTTGAAAGTTGCAGCTAGAATTTGCCGAATTCTGAACTTACTTCAGTTGGTAGTGTTCTCTGTAGTTCTTGGTTTATGAATTGACAGGTACCTAGGCAAAATGCTTACTATTTCTACTGGATTTTCGCACCATATGAAAATTCTTAACTAAAATGATCAATGCTCGAATAAAAAACCGAAAAGCGGTTTGGTTTCATTCAAAAACCAAAAACTCTAAAAACCACAGAACCCAGTTCCACATTTCGATCGGTTTTAGTCCCTACTAATACTGTGAATCAATTAAGTATTGGCACAAAACTATTTTGACTCTTAAGACTGTACAAGAAACGTGAAATTCAAAATTTTTCGTTTGCAACAAGAAAGAAAGTCGGTCAAGCCCGACTATAACATACTCTGTACCAAGAAATTTTTTCTTTTGATCATAACTCGAAAACCGTTCATCCGATCTTCTTCATTTCTTTGGCGGATCGATAAGTTATTCTAATAACTAAATATGTCCAGAAGGAACAAGCCATCTATTTTCAAAACTGTGGGAGATATGACGTTTTTTCTAAATTGCGGGGGCGGGAGGGGGCGTGGCCAAAATTGAAAATAAACTTGATCTGCCTGCAGACATAAGAAGCATATGTCCCATACACGTCAAACCTCTATCTCTTACCATCTCTGAGATCTGTGCGTTCATACGGACAGACAGACGGACAGACGGACAGACGGACATGGCTATATCGACTCGGCTGTTGATGCTGATCAAGAATATATATACTTTATGGGGTCGGAGATGCTTCCTTCTGGATGTTACATACTTTTGCACAAACTTATAATACTCTATGTACCTACGGTACAGAGTATAAAAATATAATAAAATATTCCACAATGACCAGAATGACATCTCACAATTTTGTGGTTTATCAGTCAAAATTTCAAAGCAGCTGTGTGCCAATACTTAATTGATTCACTGTAAGTAGAATACCTCTTAGCGAGTGACTACCGTACTCATCAATGTCTTCTGTTTTGTTTTGTTTGTTTCTCGTCTCTCGCATTACGCGTTATCAGCTCTTGAAAATGATTTCCGAAATTTAACACAAAATGCCAACTTCCAGACTCGCAAGTAGAGAATCAAGGTCTTGAGAAGGGGTTAGAGGGGGGGGGGCTCAGAGCCAGACGAAGACGTTCAATAAGAATAAAAATAAACTGGAATTAAGCATAAACCAATAAGCACAACGGCAGAAAGAAAGTGTGTAAGTGTGTGTGTGTGTGTGAGAATGCGAAAACTAAAAACTGGTATGCGCTCTCAAGGTCGGTCAACGGATTTTTTTGTGCTTTTGTTGCAAAAACAAAAAACCAACAAAAACAAAAAAACAGTAACAAAAAGATCAACAGGCCGCCGGAAATAGCAAATTTGAAATTTCCTGAGTTGGTGAAATTGAAAAATCACCCACACACACGCACACTCGCACAGCATAATTTATGCCGTTATTTGAATTCCAAGAAGCAGTTTATTTGTTGTTGTAATTAGTCGAGGAGCAAAAGGCACGCATGATCAATTTGCGGAGCGGGAGCGGCGGCGGCGGCTGCTGCTGCTGCCGAGAGAGGATTGATACATAGCCGTCTCTTTCTGGCACAGGCTTAGGCAGACAACAAGTGCCCGAAAACCAAGGAGTCGCTTAATATTATCACTTTTTATAAGTTATTAACAAATGTGACTTACCTTGTCCAAACATTTGAGCTCTTCGATGGGGTACACCACCTTCTGGCAACGGGCACAGGTTTTATTCATCTTGCAAGCGCGATCCTCCTGCTGCTGCTTGTATATGCGTGTGTGTGTGTGTGTGGGTGTGAGGGTACACAAAAAAAAAACAAAATCCGAACTATTGGATGGTGGGGGGGGGGGGGCACTTCACTTGGTTTTCCTCTACTTGAATTTGCAAACTATGTATATTGCATTTTTACTTTGGTTGGATAATTTATGCTATTGCTTTTTGAAGTTGTGTGTCTGTGTGCTAGTCTGAGAGCCGAGAATTGACGTTACTTTTGACTTTGAATGGATGAAGCAAGGGACCGGTTTGCTTGGTTCCGACACTTTTTTGCTGTTTAAGATTTACACAGAAAAACCGGAGACGGAGACGCGAAATTGATACGATCACAAAGATGTTGTTTACAAATGTTTCACCACTAATTCGTCCGCGACGATCTCGTTTCAAACGCGAGTAAGGAAATTTGTGACTGAATCAGTGTGACCTTTGCGGGCTAAGACCAAAAATGCCACCAACCAGTGAGTGAGCCGGTATTTGAGTTAACAGAATAGGGGGCACGCTGTAAGTTCCTAAAGCCTTTCAGTAGACTATCGAATTTTCGGTGAGCAGAGAGCGGATAAGCCACCAAGCGAATTGCCAAAAAAAAAAACGACCAATTTAAAAAGCAGCAACCTAAAGAAATTGTCAGTGAAATTGTGCAATACAAACCACTTCTATAAGAAGCGTGTGTGCTTATAAAAGAGCATACGAAATCAAATAAAATCACCAAGCAACGAATTTATGAATTTATGACATAAAAATAAGCCAGCGTACATAATTGCAGCCTAGTTCGAGGCACATAAGATTGTGTTCCTAAAACGCCCCAAAAAGTAGACAACAAAAAGCACGCACAGCGCTCACATACACACACGCACACACACTCACAATTGAAAAATCGATAATCTCACGATGAGCATGCCGGCGCGTAATGAGCGAGTGCCACAATAACAACAACTCCAACAAAGAGTGTAAACAACCGTAAAACGAAGGAAGCTTTTGGCTTTTTGTTGTTGCAATTTCGCTCAAATGTCAAAAGTCACGGGGCCAGGACACGGCGGCCCGGTGTAGACTAACATCCTTCGTATACATAAACCGTGTACGGATTTATCTTCGGTTTTTTTTTTTGATTTATTTTCGATTTGGAAACAGTTGCCGCTGCGCCTTGAAGCAGCGCCCCAGACGTCATCATTATACGAAACACGAATGCCAATCAGTTCATTGTAAGCACCATGCAGACGCTAAGGAAGAAAACGAGTCCCTGTAAATGTAAGTAGCATGTGGGGACCCCTAATTAGGGAGGTGAAACCGGTTCCGAACCGAACCAAACCGTTTTTTACCTGGAAAATTCGGAACCGAACCGAAAACCACACAGCCAAACGATACGGTTCCTGTGGTTTCACCCTATTAAGGAGTTTTAAGACGCAAGAATATTGGAATATTAATCGATTTCCTACGTGTTCCTCTCAAACACACAATTATCGGGATTAAAACCCAACTTAAGGTTACCTCAAATAGTCTGGGACACCTAGAATTAGCGGTTTTCTGCACTTTCATTAGTACAACATTATATTCTCGAACAGTTTTAAGGAAATTTCGGAATTTTTACACTTAAGAAGAGGCTTTCATGCTTAAGTTTCGGCAGATTTAAGGGCGGTTTTTGCAGGGAAAGACGTTTTTGACATCAATTCGGATTTGCTACGTCTCGAGAGTCTGAAAAAATAACTTTATAGATAAAAGTGAATATAATCGACCGGGCTAGACCGGTCCGGGACCGGGCAGTCGTTTTAGCCGCAACTTAAAGGACCGAGAAAATGACACCTCGCAGAATTGAAAGCAAGTCGCTACGGTATACTCAAGGAACAGTCTTAAGCGTTAAGATAGGGTCAAATTTAATGCGATTCAAAAACAAAAATTTATTTTTTATATTAATTCTGACTAGCTTACCTTCGCAAGTTTGAAAAAGTTTGAAGGGGAGAGAGTTTTAAGGTGAAATCAGGAACGATCCTTGAACAGAAATGCGATTTTAGCAACTTTTCAGACTGTCTTGCCGTCGAAAATCTAGAAAAAATATTTTTTCAAAGAGAATTAAGCAAAACTCGGAAGTTAAACTTAGGTAAAGGTTAAGATACGGTGGAATTAGGTACGATGCTAGAACAGTGGTGAGTTTTTGGAATTTTTTGTACTACAAAAGTATTTTTCCGTTCAGATTCATAAAAAAATACGGTTAAAAATATTGTGTAGGCCCCTAAATTACCTTGATGAGTATTTTTCGACCCACTTTATTGATTTTAAATGGATTACTGTTATGTGCGATTTAAGCAACACTCGGATTGACTTGAAAATGACTCGAAACTCATGTTCTGCCAACAAACTGTTACTTAAGCCGCTTAGTTTTCACTCTTTCTATCTGCATGCTATAATTTGGTCACACTGCCTAAATATAAATCGCTTACAGGAGTACCACTAATAATTATTCGCTCTCTTTCTCTCTCTGTTAACTTAACATTAAATCGCTTAACTTTGAATGCACTGTTAAGGTTTGGTTATTTGCAACGGAGTCCACAAATTACCTATACGCGGTCGTAGATTTCTTAAAGTTAATTGCCATTGAATGTAAATTCTTCCATGCACTTTCTTCTCCAGCCCAAAATCCTATCGATTTCCTAAGCCGCACTATCGATATGCCTACCTGAAGCATGTTTTGCATGACGTCTTGGTCTGACCGTATTTCGGGTCGTTTGCTCTAGTCGCAGGTGTGCAGCTGCTTTTAGCAAATCGCGGGAGAGCGGGCCAGTGACAGTGTAGATCTCTCTCTCCCTCTCTCTGTTGTTTTTCTATTTATTTATGTTTTTTGCCAGTGAAAAGCGCTAAATAATAGAGTGAGATTCCAGTGCCCGTGTGTGTGTGTGTGATGGAAATGAAACAAACGACGCTGTGCTGCGCTGTGTGTATGTGTGTAGAACGGTCCAGGCCAGCCAGGCGTCGGCAGGGAGAGGGCGCAGCATTCTCAGTTCGTTCCATGATCGGCAGTGGCTGTTTGGCTGCCTCTGCCAGCGCTCGTGTCGTCATTTTCTCCATTTAAAATTTAATTAAATTTCGCGAGCGCAAAAAACAGTTTTTTGTTTATTCAAGAATGTGAAGTGAGATAGTATTGTGGACACATTCCCCCCGTGAGACGGAAATCAACGTCATGGTGAAGTCTCTGGTATCCAAGTTGTCCACCGCTTCGTCGAATCTGTCGCTGGCGAGCACCTTCAAGGTTGGCGGCGGCGCTGGAGGAGCAGAGGAAACGAATTACGCAAAACGTTAGCACAAAACTATAGTACATACATTTGGATCAGAGACATATATACTAACTTTGCCCGATCAATTTAATGGCCAAGCCTTAATCACCCTATTATTGGTGGATTTGACAGAGTTAAGATTAGGTTTTTATAGGAGAAGAGAGATATCTTCCGTAAAGATAGTCTATCTTGTTTCTTTCCCATTCAGTTTTAACCGAAACTAAGGCTTTAAAATTGGCCGTAAGCTGATTTTAACTGTTAACCTATGTCCATTTCCCATAATATAACCGATTCCGATATAAAACAATGGCCCAATATACCGTTTCTGTTTCATATCGAGCTTTAAATCATTTCGGAATTCCTCCGCCCGATAGTATCTGATTTTAATGCTATATTTTTGAATCTGTTAGACCAAAGTTTTCCTGTTAGAACGTTTATATGTACCTCAAGTAAAAAGTCTAAAAAGTCGGTGTAAAATCCAAGTCAAACTTCGAATTCCTTATATCGAAGGAGTTCATTAAGAGATCATTTGACCCAAATGTCGAATTCTTTGCCCTCCAAAATTGAGAATAAAAGTACTTTTCGCCTAAATGATATATCAGACAAGCTTAATAGTCAATCTGCATAGCACAAAAATATATGAAAAGCTGCAGGAGAAATGGTTTTTCAGAGTTCTCATACTCGAAGTATGCGGAGGTATTTTTCAGACATATTTTATGAGATCTTAGACAAGTAAAAATACAGCTTAACGACTCAAATTTACCCCAATTTTATGGCATAAAATACAAGGAAAGTTAATTTTGGCTTATTTTTCTAACTTAAACTTGTTTTGGTACCTCATTTTTCTATGGAAGCTATACTAACTAAAGGTCAGACTTCGACCAAACTTAGTGGAATCAGGCAAAAGCCTCACAAACGAACATGTTAGAAGTTTGGAGTCGATTCTATATAAAACAACAAGAAAGAAAGTCGGTCAAGCCCGACTATAACATACTCTGTACCAAGAAATTTTGTCTTTTGATCATAACTCGAAAACCGTTCATCCGATCTTCTTCATTCCTTTGGCGGATCGATAAGTTATTTTAATAACTAAATATGTCCAGAAGGAACAAGCCATCTATCTTCAAAACTGTGGGAGATATGACGTTTTTTCTAAATTTCGGGGGCGGGAGGGGGCGTGGCCAAAATTAAAAATAAACTTGATCTGCCTGCAGACATAAGAAGCATATGTCCCATACACGTCAAACCTCTATCTCTTACCATCTCTGAGATCTGTGCGTTCATACGGACAGACAGACGGACGGACAGACGGACATGGCTATATCGACTCGGCTGTTGATGCTGATCAAGAATATATATACTTTATGGGGTCGGAGATGCTTCCTTCTGGATGTTACATACTTTTGCACAAACTTATAATACTCTATGTACCTTCGGTACAGAGTATAAAAAAGTTTTTCTCAATAGAACTTGTGTTTCGACCGATCTTATGTACTGCAGGTATATGCGTTTGTCATCCGATTTTGACTAAACTTCGTAGAACTGTGTGAAAGTCTGCAAAAAAAGTCTTTCCCACCTAGACTACTTTTCAGACTCTTCCTTTCTATGGGAGCTATACCATAAAGATGTCCAATATCGACCAAACTTGTTGAAATCAAGGAAAAACATTGCGAACTAAAGGATACAAAGTTTGAAGGCGTTTCTACTGAAAACAAAAAAGTTTTTCTCACAAAAACTAGTTTTTCGACCGATCGTTCCTATGACAGCTATATGCTATAGTCTTCCTATACGGCCGGTTCCGTCAAATGTGCAGCGTTTTTGTTTTAATAGACTTTGTCTAAAGTTTGGTGAAAATAGCATTCAAACTGACGGAGGAGATAGCATAGAAACAGACGGACATGGCTATATCGACTCAGCTCTGAGTGCTGATCAAGAATATATATAGTTTATGTGGTCGGAGATGCTTCCTTCTATGCGTTACAAACAAACTTGATTATAAAAATTATGGAAATTTATTTGTTGATTCTTTTAGTTCTGAAAAATACATGTTTGGATCGTACATTAGCTGAAAACTAATGCCCGCACAGAAGCCTAAGGACTACTGTGTAATAGAGTTCCATTTGAGGGTGGGGGAATAGGTTTACATCTGGCAAACACAGAAACTAATGTCAATCAGCCTATTCTAATGTTGCCTCTATCATATATGGTACTCATTCATACTTTCGAGCTCTGGGAACATATAGAACATATAGGATAGTCTAGCTGGATACAATACAAGGTAGCGCACTGCGCAGCTTTCATATTCTTGGTTCCATAATACATAGGTATATAGTCTGGTATATCGAACTGATATGGTAGCTATCGATTTCCTGCTGTATGAAGTAACTTCTATCGGAAACTGTCAAACATTTAATATATTGACTTTGTGTTTCAGCCCAGGGGTTCGATAAATTCTCATGCAAGCAAAATGGCACTACCTGGTAGTTATTGTAACATGATAGTCGAGTACAAGGTGAATTTACTCATGAAACATTCTACTCTATGGTGGTGAGGGGCCCTAATTTTTTCACCTCGCTCTCTCGACTCAGTTTACTGGCTCTCTGAGAGTCAGAGCACATCACGTTTTTGCTGAGAAATCGAAAATAGGGCCCCTCTAAAGAAAACAGCTGATTGAAATAGATCACCTTGTAAGTAAATTCAACTTGATGTGAACCACCAATGTGAACAGCTTGTCAGTTGAATGATGAATTGCAGTTCTAGATTGTTTTTAGATTATGTGTAAAACTTAAAACTAAAACAAGCAAGTTGTTTTTTTTGGGTGAATCACCAGAAAATAGTGCTTATAAAACTTAAACTTCGAAAAACTATGCCATATATACCCGACCTTAACCTTGTCTTTCATACAAAACGATAAAATAAACTGCCCTTATATCTATTTTCTACATCATCTACCCTTCTTCATTCCCAGATCGCAACGATCCAGGTCGTTTTTTTGGCGATGGCGTTCAATTCAAGGCCAAACTCATTGGCATACTGGAGGTGGGTGAGGCACGTGGCGATCGCATGTGCCAGGAGGCGTTGCAGGATCTCAAAATGGCCATACGAGCAGCGGGAGAGCATAAACAAAGAATCACCATACATGTGACCATCGATGGCTTACGTCTGCGTGATGAAAAGACGGGTGACTCCTTGTACCATCATCCGGTGCACAAAATCAGCTTCATTGCCCAGGACATGACCGACTCAAGGGCCTTTGGTTATATCTTCGGATCGCCCGACAGTGGCCACCGTTTCTTTGGCATCAAGACGGACAAGGCGGCCAGCCAGGTGGTGCTGGCCATGCGTGATCTCTTCCAGGTGGTTTTCGAGCTAAAGAAAAAGGAAATTGAGATGGCACGCCAGCAAATACAAGGCAAGTCCTTGCATGATCATGCCAGCCAGTTGGCCTCCTTGTCCTCATTGAAGTCGTCGGGAGGTCATCTTAGTGATATGGCCTCTGGCTCGAGCGCGGGACATGCCCTCACACTGCTAGGTAGCAGCCTAACCATGGGTTCCAATGGCAGCACACGGTTGGGTGTCAACTTGGAGGTGGCCAAGACCTTAGGGGCAGCGGCCAAGGAGGTAAATATATAATATCTTAACTTAAATTTTGTTTAATAATTTGTGTTCATTTCCCAAAGATATCTCCCGAATCTGTGGCGGATCTGGTGGATTTGGAGCAAGAGCTGACCTCGCTGCAGAGAGGCATCACCCAAATGGAACGCATAACACCCAATGATCCCAGCAGCCAACCAACTGGTGCTCATTTAACCAAATCCGCCAGCGAGGATGATCCCTTTGGTGATTCCTTCATCTATGTGCCATCGTATAATATATTACCACCACCGCCCGAGACGGGACGCACACGGCACAAGCCGCCGAGCAAGACAGCTGATTCATTCGAGGCCATGCTCTCACCACCACCCGGTGGAACCACTGGTTCACCCTTAACCACACTTCCTGCTGAAAATGATGACGATTGGTTAAATGAAATCGAACCGCAGCCACATCAACATCAACAACAACAACAACAACAACACCAGCCGGATGTCTTTGATACCACCAAGGTGTCTGTAACCATGGCCCCATTGGCATCCAGTGAATCAACGGCAACGCCCACTCAACAATTGAACGAGATTTCCACTAATACATCCATTGCTCCATTGGCTGAGGTCGAGTTGGGGTTAGGCAGCTTGACGGGCGGCAGCAGCACCGAAGCTGAACCCACAATCATGCGAACGGAGGCGGGGGCAATCATTTCGTCGGGTAAGTGTAAATGGACAAAAGAATGCTTGTTGAGTTGTTGTAAAATAGCTAGTCCAAAGATTGTCAAAAGAGCTGAGGGAGGAAAGGGAGAAGGGGGAGGGGGGGGGGGGGGGGGACTTTCAATCAATGAAGATCACTTGACTGTGTCGGTTTTACAATACGGAATGCAAAGGTCTCTCTCTCTCAGCTCTTTTTGATCAGTTTAACCCTAACATCACTCTACTTGCTAAACACTTTCAGTTTTGTAGTTCTTGATTTCGTATCGCAACTGGCGGAGAAGCTCGTTTGAAATGAGAAGGCACGGTCAACCATCCCTCTAGCAGATTCTACAGAAACAGATTGGTTTCTTTATGGAAGATTTTAGAGGACATTCGCAAATATGAGTGATCCATGAAGCTCCACTTGAACTGCCTTTAAACTTATTTCCCTTTTATGATACTAGAACATTGTTTTGCCATATCATTTGGATGATTTTCAGCTCTTTTGGATGAGAATCTAAGCACAATTTGACATTTAATGGATACTTTAATATTCAAAAAAGGAACTTAGTTCCAAATGCTTACCAAAAACATTCAATGGATCCTCAACTTTGTCTTCTTAGACCTGATAGAAACCTCACAACCGTTCTACGGTCTCAGGCGCTTCTGTTTAGTTTATATTGTGGAAGTACTTTTAAGTTGGAGGGTATCAAACCCAATCCTATTAACCCTAGGGAAGGTTTGCCGCTCACGTTAGCCAGCAGCTTTGGGGGTACATCGCTTTGTAAGTGAGTCGATTTGTGTAGCAGTAAGCTAGGATAACTTGGGGGGTTCACCTTGGATGACCCGGTCAGTAGCTTTACCTTACTACTAACCACAGAAGAGTTCCTGACCCTCGAAGAAGCCCCTTGCATCAACAACAACTCTCTCTTTTGTTCTCTGTGTGGGATTAATCCTTTTCCTGATCAATTAGTCTTCTAGCTGGGCGGCCCAAGTTGCGTCAGAAGTCTTTAAGTCCGTTTCCGATAAGAACTGATGTTTTTCCTTTGTTCTTCGTTCAAGCTGTTAGTCTCCGCCTAAAAGATTATGTTCCAGCTCTGTAAACGAATTGAAAGCCCAGTCCGTAGCTCTTCAGAGTAGATGCCCTCTCCTTTTCCTTAGAGGAACATAGTGTAAGACTCTTCGGAGTCTTAAAACACCCAGGGAAGAACCAAAGTACTCAAAAGCCTTCAATCTGCTTCCACTTAGAAGTGCAGAATATCCATCTTTGAGTGACCCAAGATGAGCGCTTGCAACCACCAAAGTTAGAAGGTTTATCTATCGGCACATTCTGTTTTAAACCCTAATCCACTCTTAACTGGAATCAGCTGAAACGCAGTAGGGTTGCTTTTTAGTTACGACTGGCTTCGTTTCAAGTAAAGGATAACTTTTTAGCAGCTCATGCAATGCTTCTGGCAGCTCTTCATCCACCACGTTGTTCATGTATCCATTCAAACAGAAAAGAGCTTCGTCGCTGAACACAATTTTTGGGTAAAAAAGTGGCTACTGCAAGAGTTGTTCGTTAGTAAGTTGATTTTTGGTTAAATTATAAACCAAACGGAACATGTTTGACAGTAGTAAATGACTCGAACTTGCCAACAAGAAAGTTGCAAAAAAAATCAACCTTTAGCAAGGTGACAACTGATACTCCCTGACCTTAAGACAGGCTGGCTTAGCTGGTGGAGAAATCCATAGCCCACTTAAGATTAAGTGTAACTGCTTGTCGTCGTCTCTCCGAATCTCCGCTTACCTTAGACAACTTTCCACCTTTGGTTTAATTTCCGTTTCCGTTTGTAGATCTTATCGGTTCTTTCCACATATGCATGTCTCCTTTTCATTTTGCTGTTCGTTCGTCTTAGCGTTGATCTTCGACTTTTGTACAGATGCCTTTACAGATTTGGATCCGCTAGGCACGGGACGTACTAGACCCTATGTTGATAAGAAATACTTCTTCCAAGAGCTTAAAAATCCGCCCAAAAAGGTGCTCAAAGAGCTGAGCGCCACTGGTCAGAGTCAGAGTCTTGAGTGTCAGGGCATTGATTTACTGGCCAAGGAGTGTCTATTTGAGGAGGCAGCTACTAACACAACAGCAACAGCCACAGCAACAACAACAATAACAACAGGTACTAACCCAACAACGGGAGGAGCAACACTAACCAACACCAGTCCCCCTTCCCAACAACTAACAAACGATACCGACTTCTCGGCGGCCAAGCTGAAGCTTATGCTAAGGAGCTCACCCTTGACTAGAACCATTAATCCTCCAATAAACTATTATACCACAGAATTGCCAACAACGACAACAGCAGTTGCAATCGAAGATCCGGTGCTCTTGCCGCGCGACACAGATCCATTCTCACCCACACGCAAGAAGAGCGATCCGGATCCGTTTCAAGAGGGGGGCGATCTCTTTGCCAAGTTGGAGGCTTTTGAGTTTGAGGCACCGGTGGGTGGAGACAGCAAGGTGTTCAATGGACCGCTGCAAGTGCAATTGCCGCCCGAGAAGAAGCAGGATGACAACCTACCTGCCACACCACCGCCTCCGCCGCCGCCCATGGCCACACTACAGAGTTCGAGTTCGATCAGAAACCGGCCCACACCCTCGTCGGCTCCCCTGGATGTCATCTCGAGCATAAGCCAGAAGAAGATGCCTCATTTGTTTGGTCAGGCCAGATTCTCCAAGCGTGGCGTGGACTCTTCCAGTGTGAATATGCGTCGCCTGCAGGAAAGTGACTCGCTAAGTGAGAATGAAACCGCCCCGGAGCCACCACCCAGGCCAGATTCCAATCCCTATGCTGAACCTCCTCCCCTGCCGCCCAAGAAACAGTTCAGTGAACTGGTCATACGCCCGTCGCCGGCTCCACCAGCCGCCTTGGGACGTTATGAGTACTTGAACAGGCGCCAAGTTGGCATGGTGGCCGATGCACCACCCATACCCTTGCCCTCCAGGCGCCTGGGACGTACGGATGCCAGTTTCCCGGGACCAGGACGTCCGCGTAAGCCGGGACATACGGAAGATGATTATTTGGCACCCCTGAGTGGACCACCGCTGCTACCGCCACCCTCGCAGGGCACAGCACGAGCGCGTCCTCAGAGACAGTCCTCGCTGGGACGTCCCCAGGATATATACGAGAACAAGGCCGAGATATTGGCCCAGGCGCAACAGCTACAGCAAACGGAAGCCAACTCCCTGGCCACGGATATCACTCTGACCCAGTTGCTGACCCTGGGCATGGATGATTTGGCCTTGAAACTGAATGTGCCGGCTAGTAAGCTGAGTACCATGACTTTGGTACAACTGACGGCCTACCTGTCGGAGTATCTGAACAAAGAGCAGGCGGGAGCAAGCAGAACTGTCACTCCGCCGACTTCCTCGGCCGTCTTCAAGGTCAACTTTGATCAGCAAACCTCATTTGTGGCCAAATTCGATGATACCTTCGGTGAGGATATGCAGCCGCCCGAGGAAGCTGCCACATTTGTGGCCAATTTCGCCAACTTTAA
This sequence comes from Lordiphosa fenestrarum, assembly GCA_035044985.1. Taxonomy (NCBI): domain Eukaryota; kingdom Metazoa; phylum Arthropoda; class Insecta; order Diptera; family Drosophilidae; genus Lordiphosa; species Lordiphosa fenestrarum. Next base: position 265,149 of record JAWNNO010004215.1, read on the forward strand.
TGAGGCTCCGGCTGCAGTTGCCATACCACCCGCTGATCGTTATGCTGTCTTCCGGGAGATCATTGATCAGGAGCTGCAGCAACAGCAACAGGAAACAGATCTCATGGGTGATTTGACGCCCCCGCCTCAGGATGAGTTGGCACCCCACTTAGAGCAGCAGGAGAAGCCACCTCTAGAGGTGGTTACTCCACCACCCACTGCCCTGAAGATTGATACCAAGATCACTGAGGTGGTGGCCCAGGCCAAAGATCGTTATGCAGCGCTGAGGGACATCATTTTGGTGGAGAATCTGTTTGATAAGCCAACGGCTGCTGCTCCCAATCAACAGCAGCAGCTGCAGCCGGAGAAGGATCTATTACAAGACTTTCCCGACTTTAGTGATGAGTTCCAGGAGGATCAGGACATACGTCAGATAATGGACAACACCCTGGCTCCCGAGCAGGTAACCCGAGATCGTCTGGGTCTGGTAGACAGTCGCGGCTTTCCCGCCGAGCCTTCCTCCTCGGCACTTACCGTGGATGATGATGACGAAGGTGAAAGCAGTCTGGATAGCAATGAGAAGGATGTAGAGCCCACCAGTGGGCAGGATCAGTATGAAAAGTTGAGCACCTCCACGCAACAGCTGGAGGAGTCGCTGCCCAAGCAGGATCAAAAGTTTTTGAGTGTCTTAACCTCGGTTGGGGGCAAGGATGACATAGAAATCGACGAACTCATGCAGAGAGCCATCTCGAATCTTTCGCTGGACTCTAGGGAACGCATTTCGCCAGCCAATTCGTCGCGGGGGGCACAGAGTTTGAATACACCTTCGCAGTTCAATGATATGAGCACCTCACCCATGCCTAATGCTGCTCCCAATCCCTCACCCGTACCCTCACACCTTTCAGCCGTCTCGCAGTTGATAGACTCAGCCACCAAGCAGCTGGGTGAAAGGGACAAGCCATCCTGGGCCACCTTTGACTCACCCAAGGCACCAGCTAATGTTAAGGGCAAGGCCCGTTTGACCCTACCACCGCCACCTGCTTCGAATACCTCGCAACAGGATACGGCAGAGTCACCTTGCAGCTCTGATCCACGTGAGGATGGCTGGTCGAAGCAACAGCGGCGTTGGGCCAAGAAGGAACGTCAGCATACCTCGTCCTCATCAAGGGATCTCAGTCCCTGGGATGATGAGACGCCGGAGTATTTAAAGCGTCGCCCCTTGCCGCCGCCCCATGCACATCCCGAGCGTCATGGCTATTATATGAGACATGCACGTCGCCTCAACTCCTGCGATGAGGATTACGAGTGAGTCTTTTGGCCTTTAAACTGCTCTTTAAACTTAACCCCCTCCCCCGCCTTGTTGCAGCTACGATGCGGAGTTCTGTGCACGTCGAGACAGGGATCAACCGCCTCAGTCACGCAAGTTTAAGCAGGGTCTTTCTCGTAGCCGGGATAACTTTGATCTGGGTAAGTTGCTACGCTCTGTCCTACCCAACTAGACTCTAATTTTTGTATGCTCTTACAGACTCTCCCAGCTGGTATCATCATCCTGCACATCATACCTGGTCCCCTCAAGAAATCGAGCAGGGTGTGCGTGCCCGTTCCTTTGAGCGTAGTGCCTATGAGCGCTCCAGCTATGGTCCGCCGCCACCCATGTACGATAAGCGTGGCCAACCCCTGCCCCGGGAGCGTGGCAAGTATCGTGGCGAGCGTGAAAGAGAACGTTATGCTCGTCCCACCTACGACTTTGACTATGAGAATGTCTATGAAGAGCGTGGACGTTCGCCCATGGCCTATAAAACAGCCAGGGGAGAATATCTATATGAGCGTGGCGACCGTGACTTGAGAGAGCGCGAACGCAAGTCCTTTGATCGTGAGAGCTTGGAGTCTTATGAGAGTGCCACGCGACGACGACGCAGCTTTGGCAGCGGCAACGATGTCTACGGCAGCCTGGACAGTCGTGATGAGTACAGGGAGAGGGACAGGGAGAGGGAGCAAATGAAGACACGCTCGTTGCGTAAACCCGCCAACAATGCTTCAAAGCTGCGTATAACTGGTGACATAGACTATGAACAGGATTCGGAACAGGATTTCCAGCAGAGAACAGGTGTACGAAGTCTGCAGAGACCCAGTCAGTTGGGTGGCGAGGTGACAGCCGGTGTGGGTCCGCCACGTTTGCGCAAGAGCAGTGGTTCCAGTCCCTGGGACGGGGAGGGTGAGTTGTGAAAATCCTTTTGTAATGGCTGAGTGTCTTAAAACTAATGTCGTGCAGAGCCCACACTGCCGGGCCAGAAGAACTGGAAGAGACCTGCCAGTGCGGCTGAGTTGGAACGTCGCCGTGCGGCTGCCTTGGCCCAAACTCCTTCCGATGGCGAAAAGGAACGCAGGTAGGTTTTTGCCCTACAAACTTGTGTCAAATCTAAGCTTTTTCCTTCCACAGATTCCGCAAAAAGTCACGGGCACGCAGTACCAAGGAATTGCCACCCTCTGGCTCCTCGGTGCTTGGTGCCGGCCCAAATGTGCCTCGCTATGCGGCCAACTCGGGGCGTGGCCTGAGGGATAACTATGACTACATCAGTTGCCAGCACAATGAGGATGTGGATGATGACGGCGATGATGATGACGAGGATTATGTGGATGAGCCGCCCACAGATGAGGACAAGTTTGAGAGATTGAATCGTAGACGTCATGAGATGCATCAACGTATGCTGGAGAGTGAACGTCGTCATGCACCCACTTTGGCCAAGCTGCCGGGACAGAATCGTCCCCGTGGAGCAGCAGCCGTGAACAGTGACTATGGCTTTGTGGACAGCTACGAACAGACGCCCACACCCACGCCCCGTTCGAATGCCAGCAGCACGGCCGTTATGATGATGAGCGGTGGTGAATCCTCTGCCGGTTTGGGTGGCGGCGGTGGTAAATTCAATTTTGATGATGGCTTTGAGTCGGACTTCAATCAAAGCTCACCACCGCCTGCACCGGCTGGTACGGCATCCAGTTGTACCTCCACACCGGCAGGTCTGGTCTCCACCAGCCAAGCAAATGGTTCCAAATCACTTTTCCGTTTCTCCAACGACTTTTCCGAACGCGAGAAAAGGGAACGCGAACGTGAACGAGAACGAGAGATGGAACCGCCCACAGTCTCGACTCCACCCATTACCCAAAAACTGCGTTTCGATGACAATGTCAAGGTGTCCCAGTTCGATGATGCCGCCTTCGAGGATGACTTTGCCAAGGCCTCCTTTGACTTTGACAAGGAGCCGGGAGCTTCCAGCAGCCGTAAACAAAATATGCGAACCAGCAAACTGCAGCAGCGTCAGGAGTTGATTAAGAAATCCGAATCGGTTAATATTTTTGCCAAAAAACAGGAAGATCCCTTCGAAGATGATGAGTTCTTCAAGTCACCCGATGAGCCAGCAGGCCCCGAAAAAGAGCCCTCCGAGCCGGACACCAACAAGTTCCAGTGGGCAGAGGATGCGAATTTTGCCAAGTTCGATGAAAATATGTGATTTGATCAACTATTTGCTCAGGCCTCAACGTCAACCACGGGACACGACACGGGAGATGGCAACAACTATGCGGAGATCGATGTGGTTAACGACTTTGACTTCTACTACCTGACCAATCTCAATCATTATTATCAAGAGCAGCGTATACAGGCACTACAGCATCAACTGCGTCCACACATCTACTGCAATGTACCGCTGAAGCAAACCAAGTCCACCTCAACCAGTCCCTGTCACGAGGCGGAGCGTCCCAAAACCAAATCGAAGACCTTGCTAGCGCTTCGCAAACCCAAGAAGTGGAAACTGAAACGCACTTTTGATGATTTTGTCAAATGTTTGATCATAGCCTCGTCCGAACATGTATACGACTATGATGTATTGTGGTAGGACATTGGTAGGGTAGAGGAAAATGTACAGCAAGCCAGTAAACTGGGAAGTAATCTCCTGTATGAACTTTATGTTGCGTCTTCCTAAACCATAGTTAAAGTAATTAATTCAAGAAATCTTTGCTTTTTAAGAGATATGCTGGGTGAGATTGATGCTGTGCCGCTTGTGAGGTCGATAATTGGCAGGAAAACCTCAACAAATTCACTTAGCTTTTGCTTTCTTCTATTTCTAGGGTTCCTAAACTATTTGCTAAAATTTGACCATTTTGGTTTTGGATCAATGAACATCTTCATCTATGCTCTTCCGTTCCGTGTTGTACCAAGGGCTTTTACAACCCTCCTTTCTTCCAAAGAACTCTGTAGTTAGCACACTTGACTTTTCCCTTTGATTTCCGCTGCTCTATCTGCAACCCTAAACCAAGTTTCTTTCTTACCTAGTCCATACATACGGATTCTATTCCATTTCCATCCTAGCAATGTTGTTCTTAGTTTCTTCACTTTTTAAAAGAGCGAAAACACATAGAATACAGTACTCTCTTTCTACAGCGATAGTTAGACACTACCTAGATAGCTGGACTTGTTCAATAGGCTGTTTTACAACAAAAAAAGGCCCCGGATTGTCCGTTTTGGTTTTGGTCTTATTGATTGAAGCCTGCCGAGTAAGCTGAGGTGTCAAGTTCGACCAAACCCTTTGCTATTTCCAAGGAGTATTATATTGTATGTATAGATAGGCCAGGTACAGACAGGTACAGCAGGAAACAGGTCGCTTAGCCTATTTATAAGAAGTCACACATCAGATCCACCACATCCAGATGACGCCGGGCTGTTGTCATTAGCCGACTAAGCTCTTGGTTGTGCTTGTGTTAGTTGCTTGCTAGACAGGCTCAGTAATTGTCTGTATAGTCCAGTTTCGGCAGTTTCGGTTGGTTGCTAGTCGCTAGGTAGACAGGGACAGTAGAAAACAGGTTGTTTGACCTATTTACAAGGAGTCGTATATTGTCTGTTTAGTACATTAGCCACCTGACCCCTTAGTTGTTGCGTGTTAGTCGCTTGGTAGACAAGGACAGTAAGAAACAGGTTGCCTAGTCTATCGTTGGCGTCGTTCAGATGCCGCAGGGTCTTCGTCATTATCCTCTAAAAACCAACGTTGTTGGATGCTATTCACAAAGTAGACAGGGACAGTAGGAAACATATCACATCCCCTCAGAACTGGAAAAGGGCTTTTGAGAGCTGCCCTCTACGAAGCTCTGTTGTATGTCGTTTTTATAAGGGAAATTATCTTCTTTGTTTTGCCTCTTCTTCGCCATTCCTGCCACAGGCACTCCCAGCTTACGCTGTTGAAGACTTTACTGACCTTTCAAATAGTGGACAGCACACAAAACACTTGCCAGGTCGGCCTTTTTTGGGGACTCTAAACAAGATGCTCTCTAAACAATCCTTTGGAAGCTTCTCAGTTTTCCTTGTCTTTCAAAATAGCTGGTATGGTAGTAAAACCACCGCCGTTGCCGGCTGATTTGTATGGTAGTCAAGATTTCGTGGACGCTGAAATCCTTACGCTGTAGTGTCTTGAAACCTGTGGCAGTTCGGTAAAGAGTCGAGATGAGGCATCGCTGAGGACTGTGGCAAAATAAAATCAATTTTTTTAAAGGGTTTCTACAATTTAGAGCTCATTTCTAGTTTAACAATACTCCAAATCTTGCCATCAAAGGAACATTCGATAGAAGAATTGATTGGTTTTAGTTAAGGGATTTAGGAAAGTCAGTCGGTCCTGTTCGGAATTCCCACAAATTCCTCAAAGTGAGAAGTAATGTCTGTGGTTACTAGATCAGGTCAGCTTATTTTGAAGAATGGCAACCACTATCGGTTTCAAAATGCTGAAGCAACTCGGTTTATGCTCAAACCTAATCCAGTAACCGTTGATATGCTGGTCATATTCCATCTTATAATGTGAAATTCAAAACACAAAACCCACTTGGATTTCCTAACAGGGTTGATTAGGCATTTATAAGAAGGTTATACTATGTGGTGGTTAGTTTTCTTTGTCCTTTGTGAAACTTCTTCGAGCAGCAATCTTTGTGACAGCCGGCAACCAAACAATTTGCATACTTTGCTTAAAAAACTATTAATTTCTTCACACAAATATACAAAAATCATGTTAACTGCCCTTCAAAGTAGGCAATGTTTATGAGTATTAATAGTACAGAAACATATGTATTATATATTGTATTGTCTAACTTTAACTTTAACATTATGTTCGATTCTCTCAACTAACTCTTTCAAATGCAACAAAAGTTTTGCCTACTCTGCAGGGCACTTAACATGATATATATACACATATCTAGTCAACTACATTTTGCCATATATTATGCTAAATAGACTGTGATTTTATATATGATTTGAGCAAACTCCCAACGACTGTTTTACATTTTCCTCAACCTTAACGACAATTCAACACCAGATTGTATATATATATAGACCCAAGATGGAATTATACAAATTAGTAGAGCGTTTGTTTTCAAAATACTCACTAAAAATGCTAGCCCCAAAAAGAATACTCATCCCTCAACAAACGAAAGCAACTAATTAATTGCCTATGCTAAATGTCGTCTAGCCCTAGTGTACCAGTTTATCCAAAGTGCATAACTACATACATATACACGTATATATATATTTATAGGACTATCGTTTATGGCATACTACATACCGACTAACTAGTTTAAATTCAACTCCAGTAATACATAAAGGTGTTTTATTATTTAACTACATATATAGATATATAGATATATATACATACATTAACTTACTGAACGAACAACTGAACGATCAAGTATCAAGCAAAAGCAGCTAAAACATTTAATATATACATTATGATATTACAATTATATGACTACGTTAGTTATTATGACGCGATGTATGATGTTTAAGTTGGAAATGTCATTTGTTCTATCAAAAATTAAAAACGTGAGAAACATTTAAAGCAGCGGTGGGCAGCTTAATTGAGTTTGTTATAGTTTTAGCTTTGTTTCTGCCTGCCACACCATTATCACCTTATCCATCTTTCAATCAAACTCAAATGAAAACGTCAACGTTGGCTTATGTCGTAAGCACTTTGCAAAACTTTTTGTGTCTTTGCCAGCCTATGCAATTTTGTCTAATTTCGCATCCAAATGCGTGACATTTTGGTGCGCCAATTAGATATCGATCGAGCAGTATAAAACCCACTCAGCGTTGCAATTGTAGGCATATTCCAGCTTGGGACTCGTTGCCAACCACAGCTCAAACTCAAACAGATCATAAAAATGGTAAGCGAAATCCTCTGAGTTCTTCCTTTAGAAATCTCTTATTCAAAAACTTTTCTCCTCCACAGTTGTCTCTACTGGTGCTGGCTTGTCTTCTGTCTTGTGCCGCAGCCCAGTCGGCCCTGGCCCCACCAACTGCTGGATTCCTGCCCTCAGTAGCTGGCTCACCCTTTGGCATCTATGCTGGAGCTCCCTTTGCGGCTGCCTATACAGCAGCTCCTCTACCCACTCCCTTGGCCTTCTCTAGCAGTCAACGTTTGGATTATTTCAATCGATTCAATGCCGCCTTTGCATCACCCGCACGTTTAGTGGCCACACCGGGAGAAGTGCCAGCCTTTCCTGCTTATCCCACAGCTGCGGCTCGCTTAGTGCAACCCGCACGTTATATTGCAGGACCCCAAGGGCCATTTTACTTCTGATGATTCGTGTTTGCAGTGAATAAATACAGCGGAATGTTTGTTAACCTTCAATTGAAAGTGTGTCCAATGTAGGTGAAGTTTAGTTTCTTGGCCAGCTGCCAAGTGCAGTAGCTGAGGAAAGGTAAATGGAAATGAAATGACCAACAAAAGTCCATTTAGCATTCTTTAAATTCCATTTACATCGATTTGTTAAGTATAATCTACATAGAAGAAAACCATCCCTGGTAGAAAGGACATTCGAAATATCCATTTTAAGTTCCAATTTGTATACCTTTTATTATAAAATTGTCTGGTTGCTTGTAATGCATAGAAGGCAGCATCTCTGACCATATAAAGCATATATATGCCTGATCAGCACTACAAGCTGAGTTGATTCCGCCTGTTTCTATGCTATCTGCTCCTTCAGTTTGAAAGCTAGCTTCACCAAACTTTGCACAAATTATTCTAGCACAAATACGCTGCACATTTGTCGGAAACGGCCGGATCGGTTGACTATAGCATATAGCTGTCATAGGAAAGATAAGTGGAAAAACTAGTTCTAGTGAGAAAAACTTTTTTGTTTTCAATCGAAACGCCTGCAAACTTTGTATTTCTTAGTTTTCTATGTTTATCCATGATTCCACTAAGTTTGGTCGAAATCGAACATCCATATAGTACAGCTGTCATAGAAAAGTAGAGTCTGAAAAGTAGTCTTAGTAGGAAAAACTTGTTTGTTTTCAATGTAAACCTTTTTAAAATTGGCAAATATTTATTTTATAAGCTTTCACACAATTCTTCAAAGTTTTGTCAAGAATGGACGACTATAGCATATAGCTGCCATAGCAACGATCGGTCGAGAAACTGTTCTAGTGAGAATAACTTTTTTGTTTTCAATCGAAACGCCTGCAAACCTTGTATTTCTTAGTTTTTTATGATTTCCCATGATTCCACTAAGTTTGGTAGAAATCGAACATCTATATAATACAGCTGTCATAGAAAAGTAGAGTCTGAAAAGTAGTTTTAGTGTGAAAAACTTTTTTGTTTTCCATGGAAATGTTCTTAAAATTGGAATTTATTTATTTGATATGCTTTCACACGATTGTACAAAGTTTTGTCCAAATCGGTTGACTATAGCACATAGCTGTCATAGGATCGAACGGTCGAAAAACTAGTTTAAGTAAGAAAAACTTGTTTGATTTCAATCGAAAAGCCTCCAAACTTTGTATTTCTTAGTTTTGCTATGCTGTCACATATTTCCGCCAAGTTTGGTGGAAATCGGACATCTATATAGTATAGCTCCCATAGAAAAGTAAGGTGCGAAAAGTAGTCTTAGTTAGTAAAACGTGCTTCAAGGCTATACAAACTTAGGCCGAGCCGAAGTAGACTTTCCTCTATCTTTATACCCTTGCAAAGGGTATGTTAATTTTGCCCAGAAGTTTGCAACGCATAGAAATATTCATTTCCGACCCCATAAACTATATATATTCTTGATCAGGGTGACGAGCTGGGTCGATTGAGCTGTGTCCGTCCGTCTGCCCGTCTGTCTGTCTGTCTGTTTCTACGCGAACTAGTCTCTCAGTTTTGAAGCTATCGAGCTGCACAGAGTCTTCTTTTTGCTGCACACTACTAATATGTCGAAACCGACCAGATTAGATGACTATATCTCATAGCCCCCATAGGAACAATCGGTCGGAAAACTAGTTTTAGTATGAAAAACTTTTTTCTTTTCAATGGAAACGTCTCCAAACTTTGTAATCGTAGGTTTTCTATGTTTTTTTATAGTTCTACCAAGTTTTATTAAAATCGGACAACTATATGGTATAGCTGCCATACAAAAGATAGGTCTGAAAAACAGTCTTAGTTAGAAAAACTTTTTTGTTTTTAATGGTAGCATCCTGCAATTTCGTATTTGTTTGTTTCTCGTGCTTTTACATAATTCTACAAGTTTTTGCCAAATCGGATGACTATATCATATAGCTCCCACACGAACGATCGGTCGGAAAATGGGAAAAAGCGTATTTTTTTGAAAATATTTAAGCGAGCACTTGCAAGGGTATAAAAACTTCGGCACAGACGAAGTTAGCTTGGCTTTCTCGTTTTACTTAATTCAGCTCCATTGGATGAAGAAAAATCTCAATTCAATATTCTTTTTTTTTGCCATATTCTTCTATATATTGAAGAGCTCTATTAAGAAACAAAAAGTGAATTCAACACCTAGTAAGTAACGTACATGTACTCAAATTTATATATAATATTTGCTTCATAACAGATCCACGGGATATGTAATTCAGTTCAAATGAATAGTAAAAGGATATTATTAACATGTTCATAAGATACTACAGTAAGATCAAATGGATATTGAAAGGATATTAATGAAACATCAGAAAAAAAAGAAACAGAAGATATTTGTTTCAACAGTTTTAAAGGATAGCTTTTAACTATCCTATGAGTAGTAGGAAAGGAGAGAGAACATAGACATACTTACTACTTCTCTAATCTTAATTACTATTGTTGTGTCTTTGTAACCATTCTCTCAGAGAGAGAGAGGAAGAAACTAAAGTAGAACGGAACGCAGATCAAACGGACGTTGGACTAGAAACAACATAGCGGAATAAAGACATTTTCTATATACATATTCTTGAAACAGCCAACGGCTTTTTATTATATCGGCATCATTCGCTTCCCCTACATATGGAAATTGTAATATCGGAAATTATTCGATTTCGAAAAGATCCAATCGAACTAAAAAATGGACTGGATGTTGCACCAGTCAGTCCAAATGAATACTCCGGGGTTCAACAAACACTCTCCTTTCTTTACTGTCTACAATATCATTTTAATAAGTTGATTTTGGTATAAGGGTTCAGTATTATCACATTATTGTATTTTAGGCATATTTTTGTTCATATTTAGATATAATCCCTAAGACTACCACACACTCTTATACCCATAGCCATAGTTATAGCTGGGATAATAACCATATGGATAGGCATTATAAGTGTAGGGATATGTAGGATATGCATAGCCGGGATAACCGCCGCTGTGTTTATAATAAGTATTGGGATAAGCGGTCACTGGCCAAGTGGTAGCTGGCGTGGCTGGTACATAAAAGCGATTATAGTTGCGGGCAACAAACTGATGACTGCCAGCCAGAGGAACCAGAGCGGGTACAGGTGGCGCCGCTATGGGAACAGTGGCAGGTATATTGCTGGCTTGACAGAGCGCCGCCACAAAGAGGAGTACGAGCAGGAGTTGCAGCTGGAAGAGTTGAGTGTTAAAAATAAATAGAAATTGGAGTGCCACACTTACAAGCTTCATATTGTCCAACGCCCTTTTGGCTGGTCACTGTCCAGTGGAATCTTGACTCTAAGCTTATATACCCAACCAAACCGTTTCATGCAAATGCAGGTCTAACCATTTAAGGTTGGTCTCGACCAGTTTGGGTCTAACCATTTGAAGTGCGTGTGGTGCACTGGGCAGCCCAAGGGCAGCTGTGCATTTGCATTGCAAAATCTGCCGACTAAAGGTGACGCCAGCGGAATTAACACACAAAGAAATCTTCAAAATGGGTTCGAGAAGAAGGAAACGTTGCCCAAGTCAAAGCAGCCCAAACAGCAGCCGCCAAAGGAGACAAAGAAACAACAGTTGAGGAGTAGTTTGACTATTTATAACAAAAAATAGATTTTTTTTTGATACTTCGACCTGTCGAGCTGTTATCTCTGGGTGGAGGCTTGTGATTCCCCAAACGGGTAGATCACCGCAAATGTGAAAACGTCTGGCTATAAATAAACACTTTAAGCAGGCTGACTTTCAAATGCTCTTACCAAAAACTCTAGCTTTAACAACATGAATTAAATTTGGACTTGCTTTAAAAGAAACGAAAGATTTAGGTGCATAATATGGGCTATAAAGTAGCCATAACGCCCATTTTTGTTAACCTGTGACCAATATTTGTCTAGATTCTAGCCAGATTTAAGACTTGAAGTCGTATGTTGGTCTTGTAAGTGTTTAAAACAGCCTCTTGAGGCACGTGAAAGTAGCTTAAGCAGCGATTTTTGGAAAATTGACATTTTATAGTTGAAATACAGGTTTTAACGCCCATTTTGATTACCGTAAGTGGCAGATTTATTTCATTTAGAGATAAGTTTGGTCCCGAGGGGGTTTTTGTATGACGATATATACTGTTAAGGCTTGCAAAATGCACCTAACTTACTGATTTTTGTTAAAATTGGGCTTTAGAGATATAATACTGGTCTTAACGCACCTTTTTATTAACATTCTTTGCAATACATGTCGGAGATTAAGACAGATTTATGTCATTTGGACTTATACTGGTCCAGAAAATGTTCTTAGGGGGACCGTAAACCCTCTAAAGGCACAAAAATGTGATCTTACTTACTGATTTTTATTAAAGTGGGATTTAAGAGACTTAATACTGGTTTTAACGCCCCTTTTTCTTTAAAATGGTTCCATATTTTGATGAACTTTAGACATACAGCCGCATGTTCCTCCCCATATTGGAAAAAATTAGCCGTTAGTGTCATTGTAAAGGACTTTAAGGAATCCTTATCGCCCAATTTGATAAATACAGAACGAAATCTTTTGAGCCTAGGGCATACTTCGATCATTTATTCGTAGATGGGCCTTTAAATTGTGTATTTGTTTTGGAACGGGACACCCTCTAATGACAGCAAAAGTACCTTAGGTACAGATTTCTCAAAAAAGCTATATTCTAAATGTACAATACAGTTTTGGACGCCTTTTCGATGCAATATTACTACCAGTTCCACTTTTGGAAACGTTTTGCGGTTTTATAACACTTTTTCGAGCATGAGCTTTGCATATGCGGAATCTTGCAAAAACAGGAACAAGAGAAATAGACCCATTAGCTATTATTTCGGTATACCGATTCGTTCCGGTATTCTCTATTCTAAAGAATTTACATTCTTTATTACCTTTATTCAATAGTGATTAGTTACAAAAGATCTTAAATAAACATCATAAAGTTTACCTTGGCAAATGTTCTAAGCAGCTGTAACAACATGAAGATCTTGGAAAAGCTTATGAAATCTCCAATACTCTGTAGGCAGTTCAAGGAATTTAGTCTACCATCACTTAATACATCGCTTTCATTATACTCTGTACCGTAGGTACATAGAGTATTATAAGTTTGTGCAAAAGTATGTAACATCCCGACCCCATAAAGTATATATATTCTTGATCAGCATCAACAGCCGAGTCGATATAGCCATGTCCGTCTGTCCGTCTGTCTGTTTGTCCGTTTGAACGCACAGATCTCAGAGATGGTAAGAGATAGAGGTTTGACGTGTATGGGACATATGTTTCTTATGTCTGCAGGCAGATCAAGTTTATTTTCAATTTTGGCCACGCCCCCTCCCGCCCCCGCAATTTAGAAAAAACGTCATATCTCCCACAGTTTTGAAGATAGATGGCTTGTTCCTTCTGGACATATTTAGTTATTAGAATAACTTATCGATCCGCCAAAGGAATGAAGAAGATCGGATGAACGGTTTTCGAGTTATGATCAAAAGACAAAATTTCTTGATACAGAGTATGTTATAGTCGGGCTTGACCGACTTTCTTTCTTGTTTTCAAATGTATTCCAGCTGTTCAAAACTTCGGACTTAGAACAGAGCCCCGACCTATAAATGGAAAGAAAAAAGGCAACCTTTTGATATTTTTTCCTTTCGACCCAAAAAACTACCCAAATCTTATAGTAATTCGGTGGTTTTTGGATCGGAAGCGATTTGGAGAACACACGGAACTTACTTCATTTCTATCCCTAACAAATTTCTTAGCTAACCCCAACAAATTGGAGGCGCGGATTACTCCCCTTAATAATATCTTTACTATTCTAAGTCCCCCAACTACTATTCTCCAACCAAATGAAGGAAAAGATTGCTTTACGCTTCAGTTATTTCCTGGATTTCTTAGAGACGAGGATTATTTCCCGATTCAAAGCCTTCTAATACTTTGAATACCCGTTTCACGAGGTATCAATCCCGCTCTGATAAAGCTATTACTATTTTTTCCAGTCTTTTGAAGACGACGACTTACGACTTCCTTTCGAAATGCTGATCCGAACCGAAAACCACAAATCCAAAAAGATTTTGGTGAGATTGAAAAACCTGTTTAACTCAGTTAAAAATTGGGAACTGGTTTCAAGCGATGGATTACAAAAATTGTATATTTCCATTACCTCCAAAATTTGCTTATACCCTACCATTCTAGAGTAAACCTTATCGCTGGTATATAAGACAGCCTCCCTACAGCTGCCTACTTCAAAGCCACAATGTTCACCACACAGATTGTACAGCTCGCAGTTCTAGCTCTTCTCAGCTTCTGTTTGGGTAATCAATCACAATCAGTGTGAATCCCAACATAAGCAATATATTAATCCCCTCTCCTCTTTGCAGCTCTGCCCGCCTCTGGCCTAACCATCGAGCCCCGTAGCAGTTGGGGAGCTGTGGCCGCTCGTTCGCCGGCGCGTATCAACAATGCCGTCGATTATGTGATCATACATCATTCCGATAATCCCAATGGATGTTCCAGCTCGGCGCAATGCCAGCGCATGATCAAGGCCATACAAACCGATCACAAGGGTAGAAGAAAGTTCAGCGATATTGGCTATAATTTCATTGTGGCCGGCGATGGCAAGGTGTACGAGGGTCGTGGATTTGGTCTACAGGGTTCACATGCCCCCAACTATAATCGCAATAGCATAGGCATTGTGTTTATTGGCAATTTTGAGAGTCAGGCGCCATCCAGCCAAATGCTGCAGAATGCCAAGGATTTGATTGAGCTGGCCAAGCAGGGTGGTCACCTGAAGAATACCTACACTCTGTTGGGACATCGCCAGACCAAGGCCACTGCCTGTCCGGGCACCGCATTGTACAATGAGATCAAGACTTGGCCCAACTGGAGAAATATCTAGGGATTGAACAAACAAAAAGTAGGAATATGAAAAATGTTTAGGTTTAAGTGGAAACAAATATATAGTCAGAAAGTTTATTAAGGCTTTTCGTAAATTTAGTAACTATTTGGAAGAGCTGTCCCACAAGGGACAGCTTTATAAAAAAACAGACTAAACAGATTTTATATGGGCTGATTCTTCCAAATATTGGTAGGAACATGCGGCTGTATGCCTAAAATTCTCAAAAATATGGACCCATGTTAAAGAAAAAGGGGCGTTAAAACCAGTATTAAGTCTCTTAATTCCCACTTTAATAAAAATCAGTAAGTAAGGTAATTTTTGTGTGCCTTTAGAGGATTTACGGTCCCCCTAAGAACATTTTCTGGACCAATACAAGTCCAAATGACCTAAATCTGTCTTAATTTCCGACATGTATTGCAACGAATGTTAATAAAAAGGGGCGTTAAGACCAGTATTATATGTCTAAAACCCAATTTTAACAAAAATCAGTAAGTTAGGCACATTTTGCATGCCTTAAGAGGATATACCGTCCTACAAAAACCCCCTCGAGACCAAACTTATCTCTAAATGAAATAAATCTGCCACTTACGGTAATAAAAAAGGGCGTTAAAACCTGTATTTCACCTATATAGTCTCAAGTTTCTAGAAATCGGCGCTAAGCTACCTTTCACGTGCCTCAAGAGGCTGTTTCAAACACTTACAAGACCAACATGCGTGTTCAAGTCTTAATTCTGGCTAGACTTTAGACAAATATTGGTCACAGGTTAATAAAAATGGGCGTTATGGCTACTTTATAGCCCTTATTATGCACCTAAATCTTTCGTTTCTTTTAAAGCAAGTCCAAATTGAATTCATGTTGTTAAAGCTAGAGTTTTTCGTAAGAGCATTTGAAAGTCAGCCTGCTTAAAGTGTTTATTTATAGCCAGACGTTTTCACATTTGCGGTGATCTACCCGATTGGGGAATCACAAGCCTCCACCCAGAGATAACAGCTCGACAGGTCGAAATATCAAAAAAAAACTATATTTTGTTATAAATATTCAAACTACTCCTCGATGGCCTTGCGTTTTTTGGCCAACTGTTGTTTCTTTGTCTCCTTTGGCGGCTGCTGTTTGGGCTGCTTTGACTTGGGCAACGTTTCCTTCTTCTCTGCCGGACTAATTGCCTTCTGCTGTAGCTTTTCCATCAGTGTCAGCGGGCGATCCAGTTGAGGTTTATGCTTATTGGCCTGACGAGCCACACGTATCTTTTTCACCATCTTGTGACGCTTCTGCTCCTCCTGTCTATACCTCAGGGAATTCAGAGCAGTTTTGTAAATGTCGGCATGTTGCACTTCCATGTCGGGTGACACCGTCAGCTCTTCTCCCAAAGATTTGCCCACTTCACGGAGCATTTTCTTAAATGGCTCCTGATCCTTGTCGGTGAGCAGTGTAATGGCCAGGCCTGGCTTTCCCGCTCTGGCCGTGCGACCCACACGATGTATATAGGTGGTAATGTGACGAGCAGCCTCGTAGGATACCACCAAATCCACATCGGGTACATCTATGCCACGTGCCAGTGCATCCGAGCAAATTAAACCATTTATTTTTCCTCTACCAAAGTCGGCCAAGGTATTGGAGCGAGCCAGGGCCGAGAGTTTGCTGGACAGTTCGGCGATTTTGGTTGAGGAATGCTTGAATAGTTCGCCCAAAACAAAGGCCAAGCGATTGGCCGTATCTGCCGAATTGGTGAAGCAGAGAAAACGTTTCCATTTGTGTTCCTGCACCAGAGTGAAGAGGGTAAGTGGTTTCAGTCGCATGTCCGTAAAGCAGTACTTCTCCGTTAGCTCATCCGGAGTGGTAAACTTGCCCACTAATTGAGCTTGATCCGCTTCCGGTGCAGTTTCCTCTGCATCCTGGGCTAAGGTCGGAGCTAAGCTCATCACAGTGGTAAATAATTTGGGTTGAAATAGCCTCAAGTTTTGTAGTTTTTCCGGATCCTGTGACAAGGTGGCGGAGAAGAGTAATTTGTGAGGTTGTCGACCAAAACTGGCCAAAAGTTCGGCATAACAAAGTGGCGCCTGTGTACCGGCCAGCAACTGATCTGTGGTCTCCTTAACATGCGTGTCCAAGTGGTACAACCAATTCTGGAAGACGGCATCCATGATGCGATCCGCCTCGTCTATGATAAGGAATTTTAGAGATTTAAGGCAAAATCCCTTGGTGGCATGCAAATGCTCCACGAGGCGACCTGAGGAAGAGTTTGAGTAAATTGGAATGCAACAAAACTGAGACTAGCTTGGACAAGCTCACCTGGTGTGGTCACCACTATATCCACCTTGGAATAATATTTGCCCTTATACAGCTCCAGCAGTTTCTCTTGTTCATCTTCCAGGCGATGCTGCTTGGACAGCAGACAACACTCCAGCTCTGTCTTGGCACACAAGGCACTGATCACCTTATACACCTGTAGAGCCAACTCGGCCACGGGTAACACCACCAAGGCACGCACCTTACACTCCACACGCTGGCTCAGTAGCTGTACAATGGGTATGGCAAAGGCCAACGTTTTGCCACTGCCCGTGGGAGCGGACACACACAGATCTCGTGGCCGAAAAGGCTCTGGCTTGGCATGAGCCTCCAGTATCCAAGGTATGACGGCACGTTGCACTGGAAACAGATGTTTAATCTTCATTTGCTTCAGGGCCTGACAGGTGAACGACTCCAGATAGCTTTCCAGTGGCAGTGGAGTGTCCTCCTCGATTTGTAGTTTACCCTCGATGACAAGGGGATGAGCCAGCCAGTTGGGTAAGATCATTTCCACTTTGGGGCGCTTGGCCAAGGCATTATCAGAGGAGCCCAGCACCTGAAATTGGGACTCCAAGGGGGATAGTGATGCCAGTGCGGCGGCGGGTTCTTGTTCCTCAGGTTCCTGCGACGTTGGCTCATCTTTAGGCTGTGCTGGCTCAGCTATGGGCTCGCTTATAGCCGGCTCTGCTTGCTTCTCACTTAATTTGTGTTTTCTTTTACGTTTTTCTGCTTTCTGTAACAGTTTTTGCAGTATTTCATTTTCACCAACTTTAGGGCCAAGATTTTCCTCATTGTAACTGCAAATGGTTTAATTTGAAGTGTTTTTTATAAACTTGGCAATAGCCTTTTCCTTTTCATACTGGGCGCAGCAGAGTCGAAGCCAGCATTTGCTTCGACTTTGACAGTTTTTTCGAAGCTGCGGCCAGTGTGAATAGCTTATAAGCTGCTCTTACCGATTTACAGTAAATAATTCCATTTTATGTACGATTTATTTAATTAAAAGTCAATTTAAACGCTGCACGTGTCTTTGTTTATGTCTTGCGTTTAGTGTGACCGCTTGGACATTTGTGTGTAAATCTCG
Organism: Lordiphosa fenestrarum; assembly: GCA_035044985.1. Taxonomy (NCBI): domain Eukaryota; kingdom Metazoa; phylum Arthropoda; class Insecta; order Diptera; family Drosophilidae; genus Lordiphosa; species Lordiphosa fenestrarum. The sequence continues at coordinate 283,040 of JAWNNO010004215.1, forward strand.
AACAAGCGCCAGGCCACTAGTGCTGCCACCTGGCGGCTAGTTTTGAATTTGAATTTCAACCGCCACAGCTTAGTCATGTCAAGTCAATCAAGTAAGCTTACAACGGAAATCACCTATTAAATTCCTTTAAAAGGGGGATTTTCTGCGTTATTAAGTATTCCAACTTAATTTTGCATTTGCACTGCACTTCTGTGATACTCACTTCTGATTCACTTCTGACCCAGACGCCCCCCCAACTACCCCCAGCCAAGACGTAAGCCACCGCATTTTGTTTTGTTTTTATTGCCGGCTAAACCGGTTAAGTGCGTTGTTTTTCTTTTTTTTGGTTATCTCTAATGTTGTCTATGCAAATTAAGTGAAATTTTTGATAAGAACTTTTTATATACATATATAGTATAAATAACCTAATTCTGTTCAAGGTGATACTTTTTGGGATTATGGAAAATTTATTTTGTTATTTTGGTTTTCTGCTGAGTTTTGTATTCACTTCCGTCTTGACAAAGTTGTAAATTAATTTTAATACCAGTCCATAAATCACAAACAACTTTCAGTTCAGGAGCTGCAGCAGAACACCTGCTGTGTGTGTTGGGGGGGGTGCTGACACACCCTTTTTTTTACGGATGATCTTACAGATTTGAGCATTTTGCGTGCAAATGCGGATGTACATGAAAAGAGAAATTAATCAACCCCAAACTTCCGTTTCTTTTTCGGGAAAGAGTTCCTTCTAACTTGTTTTTAATTCTCCTTCTTCTTCACTTCATATATTCACATGAAGACATAACTTTCTTTCTGTCCTTTTCATTCCATTCCATCCATTCTTTCATTCTATATTTTTCCCGGACATGAATTAATCCTTCTTTTCTTTCCTTCTTACTACCTATTCTCCATAATCCTTTCTCATCCTTCTTTCTTTCTTTGCTCAATTCATTTATCATTGAATTCGTTCTTTCTTTCTCCGTATCTTCTATTTCTTCTTTCTTAATTTCTTCCTCCTTTCTTGTAGCCTTTGTTCTTTCTTGCTTTCTTTTCTTATGTTATTATTTCATTTCTCCTTTCTTTCTATTTTATTCCATTATTTGTTTCTGACTTTCTAGTTTCCCTTCATCTTTAAGTTTTTAAATCAATTCCACCTTCCTTCTTCCTTTCTATTTTTCTTCATACTCCCTTTATTCCTTTGTCATTTCTTGTCTTCTTCCTTTCTATCTATCTTCCCGTATATATATACTCTGTACCGTAGGTCTATGGAGTATATTAAGTTTGTTCAAAAGTATGTAACAGCCAGAAGGAAGCATCTCCGACCCTATAAAGTATATATATTCTTGATCAGCATCAACAGCCGAGTCGATAAAGCCATATCCATCTGTCTGTCCGTATGAACGCACTGATCTCAGAGATGGTAAGAGATAGAGGTTTGACATGTACGGGACATATGCTTCTTATGTCTGCAGGCAGATCAAGTTTATTTTCAATTTTGGCCACGCCCCCTCCCGCCCCCGCAATTTAGAAAAAACCTCATATCTCCCACAGTTTTGAAGATAGATGGCTTGTTTCTTCTGAACATATTTAGTTAGCAGGATAACTTATCGATCCGCCACAAGGAATGAAGAAGATCGGATGAACGGTTTTCGAGTTATGATCAAAAGAATGTTCGCTGCTGCAGCGCTGCTTTTAGCTGCTACTGCAGCATCAAAATTTATACTGAGCGTATAATTTCACTGGTACAGAGTATGTTAAAGTCGGGCTTGACCGACTTTCTTTCTTGTTTTTCTTCCGTTTTTTCCTACTTCCTCTGTATCTTTTATTTCTTTATTTAACCCTTTATTCTATTCATTCCTAAAAAAACAATTTATGCACTTTTGATCAGACAACATGCATTTTTAGGATCTATTATGAAAGTCTTAAGACCATGGTACAGACAAGAAATTGAGAAGCTTATATCTCTGAATCTTTCAAAGGTTTTGTGGAGTCGATTCTCGTCATTTTCGGAACGACAAAAAAAGTGACATAATATTGAACCGAACCAAAAGTTTTGTTAGAGAACAACAACAAGCTTAAACATTTTCAGATGTTTATTGGAAATAAGGTTCGGTTCGTTTCTCAAACGCATTGAGATCCTGCTTTTTGTTACATTATTTCTTTTCTTTGTTCTTTCTCATATCTTTAGTTCTTTATTTCTTCCTACTTTCCCACCTTCCTTTCTTCGTATCTTAAAATTATTGCTTTCGTAGTCTATTCATTTATTCCCTATTTCCTTTGTCTTCATTTGTTCGTCTTTCTTTCTCCTTTTATTGTAAAGCTGTACTTCTTCTTTACTACCTATCTTTCTGTCTTCCTCTCATTACATCCTTCGTTCCTTCTTGTTTACTTCCTTTCTTCATTCTTCATCTCTCCTCTCTTTGAATGTTTCTAAAATTAAGTGGAGTTCTAAAATTACCTTATCTTATTATCTTCTTGTCATAGAGTCTTCTGATCAAGAAAGGCAAACAATTTCATTTCAAGTTCAAGGTCTGAGATTTGCTCAAGGCTGAATTTTCTCTCTAAATTTGATGCTTTAATTGACAAAACTTTTAAATTAGTCCATTCAGTCGAACTTTTAGTCTGCGAGTTAAGTTGAAGACACGCCAAGCTTAAACGGAAATTGTACAATTGGCAAAAATTAATCTCACTTTTGCAAGCTAGTGCTAAAAGCAACATCGAGATCAAAGTACAGCACAAATGCAATAATTATTGCTATTAATATAAACTTTAAAGTGTATCTGTTGGATAACCTCAAAGTAGAAGAAATTTGAATTAGTAATTTACCAAATTCCCCCCCATTTTTGATGTACACTTTCATCACCAAATTGAAAACTACTCTCCAAACTGTTGGCTTACTATCTCTTTCTGTTTGGTCTGTGCGTAAATGGCCCATCAGTCAGTGAAACAGTCATCTAATGGTACAGTGAATCAATCTGTTGGGTCAAACTGATGACATATTGGTTTCGAATTTCAGTCAGGTTCGCTGTAATCCAATTAAATGAATTTCATTACCCTTTTTCTTTGTGATTGCGGATATGAAAAGGTTTTTAAGGCCATAAAAAAAAAACATCAAGCTGCAAAGGTTTCCGATTTCTTACGTCAGTTTTTGATAAAAATAATTTGATTCTTCATTCTGTTGGTTATTTTTAACAGCGAACCAGTTTCCCTCCCAGACCCTTAAGTTGCTCAAAAAAAGTATTGAGATTCGTTTATTTGTTTTTTAAGCCATTGATTAATGTTCGGCTGTTATCACTCTATTTGCAATGACAATTCAGTCAAATGTTAAAGACTTTCTTTTTAATGTTATCTGCTGCTTGTTTTCCAACAGAGAGAGAGAGAGAGAGTGAGTGCGCCTATCTGGCTGTACGTACATGCACTTGTTTAAATAGCAAATTGAATTTTTTTGTTAATTAGAATTGTGTTCCAGCATTTAGTATAGAAAACGTGCCCTTCCCAATGGGATTTTATGGTCAGCGTCTGAGAAAATCCACTAGAAACGCATTTGAATATTTTGATTTGATTTATGAAGAAATGTGGTTAAACAGATTTGTGATAACCAGATTATGAATATTACAAAGGCAATAAAAACTTTCCCCTTGCGTGAAAATTCCCCCGCGCGAGAAATGTTTGCAGCAAACAGCCAACAGCAGCCGCACGTTCGCACCCGAGTTTACCAGGTGAGAACAAGTTGCTCCGCTGTCAACGCAGTCAGCGTCGACGCCGGCGTCGTCACTCGGATCAGCTTTATAATGGTAGGACCTAAAAAGTGTCGAGTTCATTTGCAAATGTAACGCGTACGCGTTGGGTTCTAACGGAAAAGTTCAAAAGCAAATTGAAATTCAAAAACCGATCATTTGCTTAAAGTTTTCGTGGATAAATAAAAATAATAATAAGAAAATACAATTTTATTAACAAAAAAAAATATATCAAATCTTTTAAATAACTTGTGACAAAATGTGGAAAATTGTGTGGTCTTTAAGTGTGCTGATTGCCGCGTAAGTGAATTAAAGCGATTTCTAAGGCAAAAATTACAGGAAAAAATGGAAAATAAATTTCATAAAAACTTCAGCAAACTAAAATTCTGTGAAGAAGATTTGAAATGCTTCAAATTATGTCAAGAATTTAAAATCTGTGTTTTATTTCAACAATTATTTAAACAGTTTAAGGAGTCTTTTACTTAGAACTAACCAAAAACAGAGTAAAATCTAAGCTTAACTGACACTTAGCAGCTGACTAGAAGTTGAGAAAACAGCGACACATAAAACCTAAACAAAAACTAGAAATAAAATGGAAAATAATTGGAAACATCTAAAACCTCTTAAATTATAAAAAAAAAAATCTGGTGGAAAATTTGGAAATTTTTATACCCTTGCAGCACGTTTTTCTAACTAATTTGTCTGACATTTCCACTGAAAATAAACAAGAATACTTTTCTGACTCTACATTTCTATGTCAGCTATACTATATAGATGTACGATTTCGACCAAACTTAGTGGAATCAAGGGAAAGCAAAGCAAACTAAGTAATACAAAGTTTGGAGACGTTTGCTTTGAAAACAAAAAAGTTTTTCTCACTAAAACTAGTTTCTCGACCGATCATACCTATGACAGCTATAACCTATAGTCATCCGATTTTGACAAAACTTTGAAGAATTGTGTGAAAGCTTATAAAGTAAATGTTTGCCAATTTTAAAGAGGTTTACATTGAAAACAAAAAAGTTTTTCCTACTAAGACTATTTTTCTAACCTTACTTTTCTATGGCAGCTATACTATATAGTTGTCCGATTTCGTCCAAGCTTGGCACAATCATTAAGAAGCAAAGAAAACTAAGATATACGGAGTTTGGAGACGTTTGCTTTGAAAACAATAAAGTTTTTCTCACTAAAACTAGTTTCTCGACCGATCATTCCAATGACAGCTATAACCTATAGTCATCCGATTTTGACAAAACATTGAAGAATTGTGTGAAAGCCTTTAAAATTAATGTAAGCCAATTTTAAAGAGGTTTACATTAAAAACTAAAAAGTTTTTCCTACTAAGACTATTTTTCTAGCCTTACTTTTCTATGGCAGCTATACTATATAGTTGTCCGATTTCGTCCAAGCTTGGCACAATCATTAAGAAGCAAAGAAAACTAAGAAATACGGAGTTTGGAGACGTTTGCTTTGAAAACAAAAAAGTTCTTCTCACTAGAACTAGTTTTTGGACCGATCATTCCTATGACAGCTATAACCTATAGTCATCCGATTTTGACAAAACTTTAAAGAATTGTGTAAAAGCTTATAAAATTGATGATTGCCAATTTCAAAGAGGTTTACATTGAAAACAAAAAAGTTCTTCCTACTAAGACTATTTTTCTAACCTTACTTTTCTATGGCAGCTATACTATATAGTTGTCCGATTGCGACCAAACTTAACACCATCATGCAGAAGCAAAGAAAACATATAAATACAAAGTTTGGAGGCGTTTCCTTTGAAACCCAAAAAGAGTTTCTCACTCGAACTAGTTTTTCGACCTATTGTTCCTATGGCAGCTATATGCTATAGTCATCCGATCCCGCCGGTTCCTACAAATATGCAGCGTATTTGTGCCAGAAGGCTATATCAACTCGCCTCGTCATGCTGATCAAGAATATATATACTTTATGTGGTCGGAAATGCTTTCTTCTATGCCTTTCAAACATCTGAACAATTTCAATATACCCTCAGCAGGGGTATAATAAGTTAGCTTTCTCAGCATCTACATAGTTTCTAAGTGTCAGTTAAACTTAAATTTTAAACTCTTATTTGTGAGTTTATGTAACAGATAGCTCTTTATGTGGAAGTTGAGAAATCGAAAGCCTCTATAAACGCTTCAATACTTCTTAGCGAGAGACTTAAAGCGCCCTTAGCCCGTTGCAAATAAATAAATTTTGGACTTCAAGGAAATTAATTTATAATCTAAATTCTAAGACTAGATTTACACGGTGACGCAAACTTTATGAGAAGTTCTCTTAGTAGGCGGAATATTCAAGGCAAAATGAAAAGGTTTTATAAAGCAAAGTTCAAGAATCTCAGCTGATTCTCTCGCCCACTAAGAGAACTCCCTGAAGTTTGCTGCACTGTGTAAATTTAGTCTAACTATGTAGAATTTAATTTATTTCTAAATTGACCCTAGAAAACAATTCATAGATTTCCACAAAAAGGCTTTGCCTAATCCATTTGGACTGAATATGTCATAAATATGCTTTCAAACATCCAACGTAGCTGAAAATCATCCCAAGGATATACAAAATGATCAACCTGAGGTTTATTTTCATTAACAAATGGAGCTTTTTTAGATCTTTTTTGTTTCTGTGCCTAATTTTCACAATATTTTGATCATTTTCAACACATTTATCTCCCCCTTTTGCAGCATCCACGCCAGTCCAGTGAATGAAGCGCGCCGTTTTCCTCAAGATTTCTTATGGGGTGTGGGCTCATCTTCATATCAAATTGAAGGCGGTTGGAATGCAGATGATAAGGGTGAATCCATTTGGGATTTTCTAACACATACCCATCCCGAAAAGATAGCAGATCAATCAAATGGCGATATAACAGCGGATAGTTATCATCAGGTAAGCAATCATAAAAACACAAACACAAGTAAGAAAATTATAAAACATTATTTATGGTTAGTTAATTGCCTAGTTAATGGGTAACAAAATCGTGTGCAGGTAATTCGGACTCACTTTTGCTGTGTAATAAATGCTGTGCTTAGAAATGTTCTCTACAAAGGTAGATTTTTCTGAAACAGAATGTATAAAAGTGGATTGTATTAGATTTTTTTCATCTACCTTTACTTTGAGTTGAGCAAATTAGATTTAATGATTGATTTTTGAAAATATGGAACAATACTTGTATTAAATTTAGGTCTACACAATACAACACTTTGTTTGTAGATTGCAGAGGATTTCCTTACCCGGGCACATGCCACATATATCCACCGAATCTTTAACGTTTTCGCCTAGTCAATTTCAAGGAAATCTTCTGGTAGTAACTTGGAGTAGAGGCTTCCTCTTCCTCTGCTGAGGGAGTTCATTATACATTAACTTCCTCAGGTTTGCACTAGCTTTAAGATATTTGACTTGGTTATCAGCTTTTGCAGTACACAAAGGACTTGAAAACTAGTGAGCCAGTTTGATCACTTCCTTCTGCGGGCTGAAAAGGCTTAGTATAAAAGAAGTGTCGAAAAATCCTCAGCACGTGGCGTTGTAGACATCACATTTCACGTTTTGAAACCTATTTCTTTTGCAATAAAACGCTGCTCTTTCGTTCGATTTGCTGACACAATTGGGCTTCACGTTGCATTCTGAGAACGCCGATTAGGGTCAGCATGACCTCTTCTTGCCACTTGTTTATATCACACATAAACTTTACACTTTTTTTGAATTAGACTAAATAAAACGAGAAAATTGCCGAAGTTTTTATACCCTTGCAAGTGCTTGATTAAATATTTTCACAAAAAATACTCTTTTTCCCATTTTCCGACCGATCGTTCGTATGGCAGCCATATGATATAGTCATCCGATTTGGACAAAAACTTGTAAAATTATGTAAAAGCATGAGAAACAAACAAATACAAAATTGCAGGATGCTACCATTAAAAACAAAAAAGTTTTTCTAACTAAGACTGTTTTTCAGACCTACCTTTTGTATGGCAGCTATACCATATAGTTGTCCGATTTTAATAAAAACTGGTAGGATTATAAAAAAACATATAAAACCTACGATTACAAAGTTTGGAGACGTTTCCATTGAAAAGAAAAAAGTTTTTCATACTAAAACTAGTTTTCCGACCGATTGTTCCTATGGGAGTTATGAGATATAGTCATCCGATCCGGTCGGTTCCGACATATTAGTAGTGTGCAGCAAAAAGAAGACTCTGTGCAAAATTTCAGCTCGATAGCTTTAAAACTGAGAGACTAGTTCGCTTTGAAACAGACTGACAGACGGACGGACAAAGCTCAATCGACTCAGCTCGTCAATCTGATCAAGAATATATATAGTTTATGGGGTAATACCCTTTGCAAGGGTATAAAAAGCAAACAAACCAAAAAGAAGCCATTGAAAATTGAAAGTTATGACCGCCTACTGCGCCACGCTTTGAACTATAATTTTATTGAATTGGGTAAATCAATTGCATGTCTTTCCTCGATCTATAAAGTATGAGCCTACATGGCTTTTGCATTGTTTTGCAGCGCTCTTATGGCACTGCCCCTTATATCCGGCTCGAAGGACCAAAATGATTGCAGGAGACTGCAGTACTAGTTGCATTAATTAAGCAATATCTTACTATTTATTGTCAGAGAGCAACAAAAAGTCTCTTCTTTTGGGGAACTCTGTTCCAAAAGGCTTCAGAAACCCAAAAATTAGATAAGATTTCAAGAGTTGTTGCAATCTGAATTGTTGGCATTTTTCTTCAATCTAGCTTCAATATCTGTGCTCTCATTCATTCATTAAAAAGGTGTTATAACTCATTTTTATATGCCCCAGTTTTTGCTTATATAGAAACCTGTTCTGCTGGATGACCTAATAAGTTTTTATACAGGGACTAAACCAATTTCATTATTTTAACTTTAGCACAACTTAAATACATTTGCAGCCTTAACCCTATTTAATTTCTTTCATTCATCAACTCGCCTCATTACTTAATCTAACCTGAGCAATCACTTAAGACCCCAGATTACATGCAATTACCTTACTAATAACCATATGGCATATGGCAATCAGAATCTGTGTGTTCCTAATCTTTTATTTATATTTTCTCATTAAATGCATAATATTTTTGACTTGCTCGAAGTGCCGAGTGCTGAGTTCTGCCGGACAATTAATGTCAACCATCTTTAGGCTTTTGGTAGCGACGCTTCATCGCATTTGCATAGATCGGGTCTGAGAAGCATAAATCTTGATTTTGAGTTCGATATGGAGACACCTGTTTTCCTGTAACTGCAGCAATAATTGCCAACTTGTTGTTCAGTGCAGTTGCCGGCTTTGATTAATTAACCGTATAATTGTGATTAATATTCAATTGTGTTCAATGTGACTTTAAGAACTAACCATAAGGAGGGGGGTGGGCGTGTCTTGACTGGAAGGTGAATACTTATGTACTTAAACGGAACTGAGTTTGATTTTATTTAATACTAGCAGAAAATCACATATAATTGACACAGTAAACTAAGCTTAACCAGTCATAAAACATAAGAAATGAACAATGTTACAAACAAAGAAACCGGCGTTACTTGATATGTTTCAAAAGGTTGCGAAGTTTGGAGCATTCAAAATTCCATCTTTCGAATTGGTTCAGTTTTGTTTCTGTATCAAGAACTGGCTTTACTTTTCATACTTGCATACTTCTTATTTATTAAGATCTCAACCCTGTAGTCTTTATTAATCTTTATCTCCGCTCACGCCAACCCACAATGGATGGAAACAACAACAAGTAGACCCATTAAGTCTCCCTTTGGTAGGCAGTCGAAGCATTGCCAAATTCCTATAGCCCTCATAAGTTTCTGCCATTTTCACATTTGCAAAAGACTCATCCCAACTGCACAGCTGTTCAGTTGTTCACCTACTTATCAACTGTCTTAAGGACCTTATTGGAGATAACTCGAACTTATTTAAATCGTTCGTTGCTTATTTGCCAGCTACCTCTAAAGTATTTGTGCTTCTTATTTCAAGAACTTTAATGAAAAAACGTTTGGGACAAACTCACTAGAATGTTGCTTATAATGAACAATCAGAAAAGCGAGCTAGTCACTGAACAAAAAGAACAATTGAAGAAGACTTATTAACAACCCAACACAAGACTATTTCTGTTCGAGTACTTAAACGATTGGTATGAAATTTATACCGTATGTTCTTAATGTTCTTAAATTTAGTACAATATTTTCTTATGTCTGAAAATAAGAAGAAATTTCGTACTGAAAAATATTTCCCATGTGAACCATTACAAAAGCTTTGAAGTCAAGGGACATAAAAAACACAGGCTACTCTAGAGGGGGATATTGTAAGTAGTTTCGAAAATCTAATATGTCACTGTCCAGCGTTCAGCAGTCTCTGAAATATAGATAGCCTTGCTACTTAAATTTGTATTACTTTCGAAGTGGTTTAGAAGGGATAACAGTACAAATTAGGTGTTGTATTACCATACACAATGGACCTATTTTTGGTCTAATTGAAGGAGCTTCATCTCAACCTTACCTAACCTAAGTATTTAGTTCTGAATGCAATTAAGCTTCAGTCGCTCAAAACCAGCCAGATAACAAATGGAAACGTTAGACAGATGGTCAAATTTTCTGATGTCCACCAGTTTCGAAACAGGTTCGGCTTCAGCTGTAAATTCTAAAGAGGTTCGGTTCACAGTTAAGTAAAATTCAGAATTCCGGGCTCGAACCGGTTTGGTTGAAAACCGGTTTGCAGCCCTGCTTAATAACGATTTACAATGCAAACTCCCTTAACTACAAACTATTTTATATCGGTTCTGTCCTGGTTCAAAAGTTTTGCCTATGCTGTTGAGATAGAATTCTGGCCCTAGATAATTCTTCTTGTTTCTTGTTTGACTATTTGACAGTGAGCTAACTTTAATAGCTGTTTGGAAGCTTATGGCTTAGTGGATTCCCCTAGGAGAGTTAAATTTAATTTCCTTTCTAGGTTTGACTCTCTTCTGTATAAAATAGGATACATTTTTCGCCCTTATTTTGTAGATCCCTGATTACTAAACTGGAATAAGATCTTGGAACTGCAACGTTGCAAGTATAACATTATTGAAAATATGTGTGGACGGTTATTTACTAGCTCTAGTTATCACTAGGGGCCTCACATGGTCCGATGCATAAGTAGAATATTGATATAATCAGTGGCTTAATAATATATTTTCTCATATCAATATCAAAAATCTCTAGATATTTATTTATGTGTAAACGTTTTCATTTCGAATTAAAACTATTTGGGTTTATAGGTAAAATTTCTGCAAAAACGGCTACTAGATGTGAAGACAATTACTTGAAACCGACTGTTCTAGGCCAAGTCGATTAAGTATCTACGTATTATCTTATTTCTTTACATAAAAAGTCCTTCTAGTTTGGTACAAAGCCTGAAAGTTTATACAAAAATCTCTCAGGATTTCTGGGCACATTCCCCAATAACCATTTTTATACCCTTGCAAAGGGTATTATAATTTTACCCAGAAGTTTGCAACGCATAGAAATATTCATTTCCGACCCCATAAACTATATATACTCTTGATTAGGGTGAGAAGCGAAGTCGATTGAGCTTTGTCCATCCGTCTGTCTGTTTCTACTCGAACTTGTCTCTCAGTTTTAAAGCTATCGAGCTGAAATTTTGCACAGAGTCTTCTTTTTGCGGCACACTACTAATATGTTGGAACCGACCGGATTGGATGACTATATCTCATAGCTGCCATAGGAACAATCGGTCGGAAAACTAGTTTTAGTATGAAAAACTTTTTTCTTTTCAATGGAAACGTCTCCAAACTTTGTAATCGTAGGTTTTATATGTTTTTTTATAATCCTACCAATTTTTATTAAAATCGGACAACTATATGGTATAGCTGCCATACAAAAGATAGGTCTGAAAAACAGTCTTAGTTAGAAAAACTTTTTTGTTTTTAATGGTAGCAGCCTGCAATTTTGTATTTGTTTGTTTCACAAGCTTTCACATAATTCTACAAATTTTTGGCCGAATCGAATGACTATATCATATGGCTGCCATACGAACGATCGGTGGGAAAATGGGAAAAAGAGTATTTTTTGTGAAAATATTTAAGCGAGCACTTGCTAGGGTATAAAAACTTCGGCACAAACGAAGTTAGCTAAGCTCTTTCGTTTTTAGATCACTTCGCTGCCCATTTTAAGAATCAGTCGCTCATAACCAACCCGTTAACAAATGGAATCGTTAAATGTAAACGAAACGATATTTAAGGTTCGGGTTCAGCTTTTAAGAGGTTCGGTTCAAGGTCTTCTTAAAATCTAAATTCCGGGTTCGAACCGATTCGGTTCGGTTCAAAACCGGTTTGCAGCCCTGTTTGAAATAGATGTACAATGCAAAATCCCAGAACTACAAACAATTTTATATCTTCTCAACTGGTTTCAAAGAAATGCTTATGCAGTTATGTTAAAGTTCTGCCACCTAGATAATTCTCTATCCTTTGATATTTGCAGTCTCTTTTTTGACAGTGACCCAACTTCAATAACACTTGGAGAATCTCTTTTGAAGCTTATGGCTTAGTGGAGTAGATAGGGGGTTAATTCCTCCAGGAAGAGTTAAGAATTAAATTTTAATTCTTCTCTAAGAATTATCTATGGAATGGTGTCTTATCTTACTCCTATTTGGTGCTTGAAGTTTCGAAATGTGTTACTATTTTCTGATCTAACCCATCCTTCAGGATTTTAAGACCCGTTAGAGCCCACTGAAAAGTCGAATACTATTCTCCAAACCTGAAACGTTACAGATACACACACAAGGTTATGTTTCTTAAAACAAATAGCCATAAATTGTTGCACAACCTCACATAACTTAGCGAAATCACTTTGTTAACTGCCTCCTACATGCTTCAACTACGCGTTAGTATTATTAATTCATATTTAATAACTGATTAATTGATTAGGCCCAACATACTCTCTCTGAACATAATGCCGCTCAAGTGGCGGCGGTGGCTACCGGTGGCCGCCCCAGGTGCAGGTGTTGTTGGCAAACAAAAGATTGATAAATGGCATAAAATAGTTTAGGTGGGCTGGAACGCCCACTTCGTGTGGCCGGCGCATTCATTTCAATGCAATGCCACATAATTAGCCAACTGACACTCAATGACTGCAACTGCAACTGAGTTGGAATGTGTCGCCAAAGCCGTTGATTTGGTTTGAACTGGTTTTAGTTTGGCATGGTTCGGATTTCCGATTTGAGTTTAATGTTTTACTTTTTTGTACTTTTGCAGTGGCGTCGCGATGTGCAGATGGTCAAGGAGTTGCATGTGAACACCTACCGTTTCTCCATCTCCTGGCCCAGGATCATGCCCGGCGGCTATATGAATCAAGTTAGCACCGCCGGCATCAAATACTATAGCAATCTGATCGATGAGCTGCTCAAGTATAATATAACACCCATGGTGACCATCTATCACTGGGATATGCCGCAACGTTTGCAGGAACTGGGCGGCTGGACCAATCCAGAGATTATACCCGTCTTCAAGAACTATGCCCGCCTGGTGCTGGAAATGTTTGGGGATCGTGTGAAGACCTGGACGACCATCAATGAGCCCTGGCATGTGTGTGAGCATGGCTATGGGGTGGACTATATGGCTCCCTCGTATAACTATCCGGGTATTCCTTCGTATCTTTGTGGTCACAATCTATTGAAGGCCCATGCAGAGGTGGTGCATATGTATCGTGAACAATTCCAGCAGCGTCAGGGTGGACGCATGGGCATTACAGTGGACTCTTCCTGGATGGAGCCGCGTGATGGTAGCTCCGATGAGGACCGTGAGGCCTCGGAGCGTGCCCTGCAGTTCTATGTGGGTTGGTTTGCCCACCCCATTTTCTCCAAGCATGGCAACTATCCCAAGGTGATGATTGAGCGTATACGTAATCTGAGCAAGGAGCAGGGCTTTGGCACACGTTCCCGCCTGCCCGAGTTCACACAGGAGGAGATACATCGCATCCGGGGTACAGCCGACTTCTTTGGCATTAATTCGTACACCAGCTATATGGTCACGCCCAATGGTCACAATAATACGGGCAAGTTTCCCATACCCTCGTTCAATCATGACATGGGTGTGGTGCCCAGCCAGGAGAATGTGGACTGGCCCGGTTCGGGTTCGGAGTGGTTGAAGGTAAGCCGCAGCTTCAACTCAATCGAGTTGTTTCTATATTAACCCTTTCCTCTGCAGGTCTATCCCAAAGGCATCTACAATCTGCTGATGTGGATACATCGTGAGTACAATGGCCCGGAGATTATTGTGACCGAGAATGGTGTCAGCGATCGCGGCGGCCTGGAGGACTACGAACGCGTCGACTACTACAACTCCTATCTGTCTGCTGTGCTGGATGCCATTGAGGATGGTGCCAATATCAGTGGCTATATTGCCTGGAGTCTCATGGACAGCTACGAATGGAAGGCCGGTTTCAGTGAAAAGTTTGGTCTCTACCACGTGGACTTCAATTCACCCAATCGCACTCGCACACCCAAAATCTCCGCCAAGGTATTTGCTCACATTTGCAAATCCAATGCCATTGACTGGAGCTACAGACCTCAGCTGGATGAACAGCAATTGGTGGCGTTGGCCCAGCTGCCAGCGGAGGATAGAGAAGCCAGCGGAGCCACAACCAGTCTCAGTTGGAGTTTGGGCCTGCTGCTAGTTTTAGGCCTAATCACGTGGCGTTGTTAGAAAGGTTAAGGAGGAGGAGCAGGAGGAGGAGGAGCAGGAGAAGGAATCGTTGCCATATTTCCATAGCGACTCTTTCTACACGTTGTTGCAAAGTATTTTTCTACTCGTAGGTATTAAGTTTGTCTAACAACAAATTGTATTTTATATAATTGTAAATGTTTATATTTAAATTTTTAATATGTATTTAAGCGAAACGGACTCAAACTGAATAAACAGAATTTTGTGATATTTGCAAAATGATGAATGGAGAGAGAAATGGAAAGAGTTTTATAATTGGGTGTGGTCTTTTGAATGATATTCGACGGCCAAGCAAGGCAGCAAGCCGACGTCGAACTGCTGGCTTAGATGCGCCAGAAGCAACTGATTCTGTTAAAGCTCTAAGATCACATGGGAAAGTTAAACATCCTCTGAAAAGATTCAACTAAAAGTGATTCCCAATTTCATGTGGAAAGAATAAATATGGTATGAAATTATGATAAATGTTAGTCCTGGTTCAGGGAATTCATAAGCGCCCTGAAAAAGTTAAGAGTTCTGCTGACTTAAACGAAAAGGGTTTGGAGTATACTGATTGCCAGATTGCTTGGGTCTAAGCATAAAGTAGATTGTTCCAAACCTTAAGACCTACGAAGTATACACATGTTAAAGCTTAAGAACGAATATTTCGAGTTGATCTCGGTCTCAGAGGTTAACAACTGTTAAGTTCCCAAAACAAGATTTAATGATTCTTAGCTCTGTGTTTGTGCTCCGTTCTCTACGTTCTCAGATCCGTAACCTAGAGTAGTTCAATTAAGCTCCACTCCACTCGATAACAACAAGTCGATAGAGAATTGTTCAATAAATATAAGGAAATGTATATATATGTCCTATTTAACCAAATAAAGCAACCGAATGTGTACGTGTATTAAAATCGTTAGGAAACATCTACCCGAAGCTAACCCCAACGTTGGAGAATCCACCCCACCACATTTTCACTCTGAATGCTAATAGGACTACTTGTTTAGGTATATTTTGAGCTTCCAGTTTTAGCCAAAGAAGCTTTAGAGCTATGTTTAAGCTTTCGCAATGCCTTTCCTTAGATAGTGTAATGTAATGATGCGACTCTCCAGAAGAAAACAGCTTACAACATTTGTCTCAACATAAGTAATGATCGTTACTAAAAACAGATCATGACCAGTATTTCTCACTTCTAGAACAATGTTCATTCAAGAATATACAGGGTGCGCCATCTAAAGTGTCGGTATGGCAACACTGAATAATTTTGACATTTACCAACCGATTGCTTTTGTTAGACATGTTTTGGAAACATCAATCTAGTACAATTTTGACCATGGAACGCTTCACACCAAAACAACGTGCCGAAATAGTGACGCTGTTCATCGAAAATAATCGTTCAATTGTGCTAACAAATTTGGATGACCGATGAGGCCCATTTCACGCTTTCTGCTGGTGTTAATAAGCAAAATTGTCGAATATGGGGCACGGAAAATCCACACCGCATCCATGAAATACCTTTACACGACCAAAAAGTGACTTTATCGACTGAGACGCTCGAGAAAGTGATGGAAAATGCCGCAAAAAGGGCACATTTTGTTGTGGCCAATAAAGGCGGCCACTTGATTGATGTTGTGTTCAAAAAGTAGTCGAAATAAATTGTACAGGACCAAATTAAAGGAACAAGATCAACATATAGCAATCGGTTGTTTGTTTTTATATTTATTCAGTGTTGCCATACCGACACTATATATGGCGCACCCTGTATAATTAAGAACGCTAAAACTTAATTTGAGTTGAAATACTGTATATTGAGCCTAATTTTAGCTCAACTAGTTAAAAAATTTGATTGAGTATTGAGCAAGGTTATCCACAAATCTCACTTTCTAGAGGATTTCACTTAACCCGATTGGAAGTCAAGATTATTTACAAGCCCTAGGAAATGTGCTGCTCCCATATTGCTTAGAATTTGATACATCGCTCCTTAGTGGAACAGCTTAATCGACAAACCACCACCACATCTGCCCGGGTTCATTTGTTAAAAAAAAGAACACTTTTAATCAGGCTTGTCCGGAGTCGTTTCCAAGGGCGACGTGTAAGCACACTAGGCCATTGCACACACTTGTAGAAGCACTTTTTAATGGCTACATATACTCTTCTGTGCTGTGGTTAAGTTGAGCCGAAAGAAATTTGGACACGATTATATTTAAAACAAAAAAGTTTTTATCAATAGAACTTCTTATATGCTATATGCTATAGTTAACCGATTTCGACAAAACTTTGTGGAATTGTGTGAAAGCATATCAAATTAATAACTGATCATTATACTCTGTACCGTAGGTACATAGAGTATTATAAGTTTGTGCAAAAGTATGTAACAGGCAGAAGGAAGCATCTCCGACCCCATAAAGTATATACATTCTTGATCAGCATCAACAGCCGAGTCGATATAGCCATGTCCGTCTGTCCGTCTGTCCGTATGAACGCACAGATCTCAGAGATGGGATGAGATAGAGGTTTGACATGTATGGGACATATGCTTCTTATGTCTGCAGGCAGATCAAGTTTATTTTCAATTTTGGCCACGCCCCCTCCCGCCCCCGCAATTTAGAAAAAACGTCATATCTTCCACAGTTTTGAAGATAGATGGCTTGTTCCTTCTGGACATATTTAGTTATTAGGATAACTTATCGATCCGCCAAAGGAATGAAGAAGAACGGATGAACGGTTTTCGAGTTATGATCAAAAGACAAATTTTCTTGGTACAGAGTATGTTATAGTCGGGCTTGACCGACTTTCTTTCTTGTTTTAAGAATACATTCATTACACAGAAAAAAAATATCACGATATTTAGTATCAATCGGGTATTTTTATACTCTGTACCGTAGGTACATAGAGTATTATAAGTTTGTGCAAAAGTATGTAACATCCAGAAGGAAGCATCTCCGACCCCATAAAGTATATATATTCTTGATCAGCATCAACAGCCGAGTCGATATAGCCATGTCCGTCTGTCCGTCTGTCTGTCCGTATGAACGCACAGATCTCAGAGATGGTAAGAGATAGAGGTTTGACGTGTATGGGACATATGCTTCTTATGTCTGCAGGCAGATCAAGTTTATTTTCAATTTTGGCCACGCCCCCTTCCGCCCCCGCAATTTAGAAAAAACGTCATATCTCCCACAGTTTTGAAAATAGATGGCTTGTTCCTTCTGGACATATTTAGTTATTAGAATAACTTATCGATCCGCCAAAGGAATGAAGAAGATCGGATGAACGGTTTTCGAGTTATGATCAAAAGACAAAATTTCTTGGTACAGAGTATGTTATAGTCGGGCTTGACCGACTTTCTTTCTTGTTTAGCATCGAATCGGCCTTCATCTGAAGAATACCCAGTTGATATGATCGAAAATATCACTTGTACATTTCGAACATATCAATGTGAAATGTTTCAGATCAACAATCTGATATTTGTTAATATCCCTAATATATTTTTATAGTATTAATGCAGTATTTTCACAATACCTGTACGACATGGCTGAAATATTTAATATATATTTTTATAATATAATATCAAAGGGGTATTAATGTATTACCAATGGTGTATTTCATAATATCAAAGCTATATTTTTGTCAAAGATGTTTTTGAGTAATAATTAGTGACTTTAGTTGGCTCGGGGTCCCGGAAAAGTTGCGTTTGTTCACAACTGTAAACAACTTATGCATTTATATACACCAAAAAGAGCTGGTTGCCTACACAGTACTGTTTCACGAATCTCCCGATTCGACCTTCAGTAGGCTTTTCGCTAATGACTGTCGCTGTTTGAATGTCTCTCCATGCGCTCACCGCTTTAAGCAGTTGGGAACTGCAATCAGCAATGAAAGCAAAAACAGACAAATCGGAAGAGTATTCGCTGTCTCGCTAGTCTCGCAGATGAACATTGTTTTTGCCTTTTTTCGAGTTGGACTATAGCTGTCTCTCTTTGTTTTAAGAAACTCTGTTTGTCTCTTTCTGCCCTCAGATTTTCGATGTCTTCTTTGATCTGAAATCACATCACTAGTGTATTTTTCATATCACTGTGAGAATTTCGCTTATTAATATAATATTTTTAGTATCAATAATACTACAGCATCATATTGATATTAAATAGTAACTCTTGGATATTTAAAAATTGATATTTTTGAAATTATATTGGAAGATCAACTCGATATTTGATCTTATTTTTTTCTGTGTGCTTTAAGTGGTCGGAGATGCTTTCTTCTAAGCTATACAAAAATATAATAATACCTTCTGCTAGGGCATAAAAACTGCTGGCCAACTGTGTTTATTTTTGTCTTGAGGCTGACGCTTTGTCTTCGCCGAATAGAACTAGTTTTGATTCCAAGTGTTTCACATTATTGATTTGACAGTTTAAGATACAATTGTTCCGTTTCGATGACAGTTTCCTGCTGTGGGCTCTAAAAGGCATATAATTTATTACACAACCATACAGAAAAGCTTAAAAGTAAGCCTATTTTTAATGGAAACAAAAGAGTTGGAACAACAACAGCATTTCAATGGAAACTTATTGTGCCTGAGATGTATTGAATCGCTCACATCTTAAGGCCCAAGTTTAGCATATCAGTTACACCGATCCGCCTCTAAATCTCGCTGGCATACCAAACCCATTGTGGCAGAAGAACCGACATGTTAACCAGAGATCAGTTCTGATCTGTTGACTGAATTTCACAAATGGCAGCTGTTCAATAACAGCTAATTGTATGGTAGGGACTAACTATGATTAAATCATTGGCGTGTTTTGATTATGCAGATGAGGGGCAAATGCTTCAAATGTGCTCACAGGTCACCGCTCAACTCAACTGGCATTACATCCGCATGGCCATGCTCTCAGGTTTCATAACCAGACGCGGAAAAGTTCGTAACCCAGAATCCGAGCCAAAACCAGTTACCTTTCATTTCGGGGGAAGGCAATATACTTTGGGACGTACTTGCTGCGGCAGTGATTAGCATGCCAAGTCACACGAAAAGATTGGGAATAAATTAAAATTAGACTTGGCATTTGATTGCTATTACACCTGTTCCAATGAGAGTCACGAGCGGAGGCGCCCGGGCACAGTTTTATAATTTATGATATGCCAAGTGGAAGTGTGGAGCATTTGGTAGGGCGTAGACCACTCAAGTGTTTACAAGTGGTGGAGGCAGGAATTGGGAAAAGGGTTTAATGACACTGCTTAATTAAGTTTCTTAATTATGATTAATGATTATTTAGAATTATTTAGAATTCTTGCTATAAACAAGAAAGAAAGTCGGTCAAGCCCGACTATAACATACTCTGTACCAAGAAATTTTGTCTTTTGATCATAACTCGAAAATCGTTCATCCGATCTTCTTCATTTCTTTGGCGGATCGATAAGTTATTCTAATAACTAAATATGTCCAGAAGGAACAAGCCATCTATCTTCAAAACTGTGGGAGATATGACGTTTTTTCTAAATTGCGGAGGCGGGAGGGGGCGTGGCCAAAATTGAAAATAAACTTGATCTGCCTGCAGACATAAGAAGCATATGTCCCATACACGTCAAACCTCTATCTCTTACCATCTCTGAGATCTGTGCGTTCATACGGACAGACAGACAGACGGACATGGCTATATCGACTCGGCTGTTGATGCTGATCAAGAATATATATACTTTATGGGGTCGGAGATGCTTCCTTCTGGATGTTACATACTTTTGGACAAACTTATAATACTCTGTGTACCTACGGTACAGAGTATAATTAACATTTCCAAGGGTATAAAAACTTTGATATAACCCAGAACTCTACGGCTATTACCTTTGAGTGTGGTATGCAAACAGTTAAGGTGAATGCTGGCATCTTCATATTCGTTTTACGAGGCCTGCAGTTTCCAGCCCATTAGCCCAGCCGGTTCTGGTGAGTCAACAGCGGTTCATTGGCCCAGCTAAATAAGGCAGAGAGCTAGGCATCGACCAAATAAGCCAAATTAACAAAACCCTTTTAGCATTTGCAAACATTAAGTTAAAATGCATTTTAAATTGCATCTTTGTTCTGGATGTCTGGATGATGCAATGCAACTTGTCATTTACCTCAGCCTAGCTACGTTGTTTTTCCCTGCACGAACTTCGCGAAAAACTTAACAAAGTAGAATGAAATGAATTTCAAATTTGTGTTGTAATGGGAAAAAGGTCAAAAGTGAAGTCATATACATAGATAGAATAGATGTATGGATCATAAAAACTGGTCTGATTGTTAACCAGTAAGTTGAACTTCTTATATATGAGTTGGTTGTTCACTGAATGCAATTAGTCTGCTGGCAATTAAGGCACTGAAATGGTTATGATTCAATTAATTATTTGATATATGATCTTGTGTGACAGAGTATTTGTTTGTTCACATAAACGTGGCATGCTTTTAGGCAGAGGCAGAGCTTTGTGTGAGCTTTGAGTGTACCTGGTAATCTATTCAATGACTGTAAAGTATATAGAATCAAGAATTTGAGTTATTTTAAGTTCACCTAACTTTGTACGCTGCACATTTATCGGAACCAGCCGGATAGCAGGACTATTTGCTATAGCTGTCATAGGAACATTGGGTCGAAAAACTAGTTATAGTAAGAAAAACTTGATTGTTTTCCATGGAAACGCCTACCAATTTTGTATTTCTTAGTTTGCTATGCTTTTCCATGATTTCACCAAGTTTGGTCTTAGCCAAGTTTGGTCTCCCATAGAAAAGTGTAGTCTAAAAAGTGGTCTTAATATGAAAAACTTTTTTGTTTGCATTGTAAATGTCCTTAAAATTTTCAATTATTTAATCGATATGCTTTTACACAATTCTACAAAGTTTTGTCAAAATCGTACGACTATAGCATATAGCTGTCATAGGAACATTGGGTCGAAAAACTAGTTATAGTAAGAAAAACTTGTTTGTTTTCCATGGAAACGCCTACCAATTCTGTATTTCTTAGTTTGCCATGCTTTACCTTGATTCCACCAAGTTTGTTCTTAATCGGACTTCTATATAGTATAGCTCCCATAGAAAAGTGTAGTCTAAAAAGTGGTCTTAATATGAAAAACTTTTTTGTTTCCATTGGAAATGTCCTTAAAATTTTTAATCGAATATTTAATCGATATGCTTTTACACAATTCTACAAAGTTTTGTCAAAATCGTACAACTATAGCATATAGCTGTCATAGGAACCACCCTTCGAAAAACTAGTTTTAGTGAGAAAAACTTTTTTGTTTTCAATGGAAACGCCTCCAAACTTGGTATTTCTTAGTTTGCTATGCTTTCCCATATTTCCACCAAGTTTGGTCGAAATCGAACACCTACAGAAAAGTAGCGTCTGAAAAGTAGTCTTAGTAGAAAAAACTTTTTTGTTTTCCATAAAAATGTCCTTAAAATTGGCATTTGTTTATATGATATGTTTTCACACAATTATACTAAGTTTTATCAAAATCGGCTGACTATAGCATATAGCTGCAGTACAAAAGATTGGTCGAAAAAGAAGTTCTATTGAGAAAAACTATTTTGTTTCAAATGAAATCGTCTCCAAAGTTCTTACATGTTCGTTTCTTAGGCTTTTGCTTGATTCCACTAAGTTTGGTCGAAATTGGACATCTATATGGTATAGCTCCCATAGAGAAGTAAGGTCCAAAACGTAGTCTTAGTTAAAAAAAAGTGCTGCAAACTTCGGTCGAGCCGAAGTTAAGTTTCCTCTATTTGTTTTTAAGTTTAGCTAAGCTCATTCTAGCTGGTAAGTTGTCGAAACATTAGAACAGGCGAGCAATCGACAGCAATAACTTAACTGAACACATCGCATTCCAGCTTGCTTGTAAGTATCCGAAACAATTGCAATTGCGTTGCGTTGAAGAAGTTGAGCGAGAGGCCTGAATCCTCGAAACAGGCTAGCAATCGATGCCAGCTATGTGTTAGATACATCGCATACCAGAGAGCTGCTGCTCTCTGCAATTGCCTCGCGATGCACAAGTTGAGCGGCAGGCCACTTTGTGATCTGAAGAATCCTCGGAGATCTGTAGAAACCTCATAGCAGGCGAGCAATCGACAACAGCTTCTCTAGTTTCTTGAACAATTCCCAATTGCATTGCGTTGCACAAGTCTGCAATTGATACCAGCTAATTGCAGTATATATCATCGGAAGCTGCTGAGCCTCCACCTGGCTTAGATCTGCAGCAACGCCTGAGAAGGCGAGCAAACGACGGCAGGAATTTGCAAAACACAACCCATTCCAAAAAGCTGCCGTAGAACAGGCTAATTTAGACAGGCCATTGCTGAAAGAATGGCTCAGCGGCTGCTGATGAACTCACAACCAGGCTGTAGTTTTCCACGGAGAAAATATGGTTACTATAACATTCGAATAGATAACCAAATGAGCCAAGGTCTCTCATACAACGCCTAACTTAAGCAGTTTACCTTTGGTCCTCCAAATGTTTACTGAAGCCAGGAGTCTGGGGCCTCATTAAAGAACAAAATGCACACCAAATGAACAAGTTTCACTTCTCTTTTAATCGAATAATTTATTTTCGTTTCTGGGAGATTGAGTGCTTAAAAGACATATAGAGTGCCATTTAGTTGGTTACATGATATACATGATAGTTATATGTTTAATTGTAAATTTGACTAGCACTTCTCTGTGGTGCATTTTACTATTCAAAATTTACGCTAATGAGGTAGCGGCGGTTGTTGTCTCGACTCACGAAGCGGAAGTCTTCGATAAGTTGACTTAATTTGTACTTAGATAATAACTAGAACTGAGTGTTTTTGAAAAAGTTTTCAAATGAATACAAATAAGGTAAAATTTTCAAAATTAAGAGTATTACAAAAGATATTCAACCTGGTTGTCACTAACACTTCAAATAGTTTTGTGATTTTTCGGACCAAACCTCTTAGGAAATTATAAAATTTATGTGAAATATCTAAATATTTAAAAAAAAATTATGTTCTAGGCTCTATTTACTTGAAAAAGACTATTTAAGCATTTAAAATAAATTTAAATAATTTTTTAATATTTTTGTTCAATTTATTTCTTACCAAGTTGCTCTGGAATCACCAATCTAGTTAAATGTTGCCATTGCCAATGTTTCGGAGCATAAATGTTGCTAGCAACCAATTGTCTTGAATCAAATGTCTCTAAGCTTAATGTTGCTGCCACAAGCAGCCATTTTGCTTGGGCACAAATATGTTTAGTTGCAAAGTGTCCAAAATCAAAAGACTCTTAGGTTCAGGTGTCTGCAGCAAGTTTCAAGCCAAGCAAAATGGAAATGCTTCTCAGTCTCAGTTGCGACTTTGCAAATTCCTAATCGAAATTTTGATTACTTTCTTGTTACACTGTTGACAACAAATGTGTACAGCCACAATGTTGCCAGCAATATGTTACCTGCCCATAGTGAAAGCCTGGCCTCATGTGGCTCACTTTCTAGTAGAAAAACCAAAATGTTTGTTAAAATTTTTAACTTAAAATTTATTACTTTAGGAACACAAAGTCAATTAAAATAAAAATAAAATGAAGCAGTGTTGCTCTTCGGTAGATAAAATCAAATACTTTTCGACTAAAATTTAGAACTTAAGACCATCCTGGACATCAGCCATTATAGCTGCCGATTTTTTCAATTGCTCAACCTCGATCTCAGTGAGAATCTGTTTGACCACAGAGGTCACGCCATTGGCATTCAAAACGCAGGGCAGCGACAAGAACACATCCTTATCGATGCCGTGTTCACCCTAGAATACAAAATATACGCAAAATTACAATGAAACTTGGTTCTTGGTCACAACTCACCAAAACGGAGGTGGAAACAGCAGCCACACTGCTGGTGTTTCTTAAAATGGCCGAAGCCAGGGAGGCAGTGCTCAAACCAATCGCCCAGGAGGTATAACCCTTTAGCTTGATCACCTCGTAGGCAGAGTCCACCACCTGTTTGTGCAGCTCATTCCATTTCTCTGGATCCTCACCGGTACCCAAATTGGGATTTAGTTCACGCAAACGTACACCGGCTATGTTGACGCCAGACCACACGGGCACCGAGCTATCACCATGCTCGCCAATGATCCAGCCATGGCAGGAGGTGGGCGCCACACCCAAACGTTGTGACATCAGAAAGCGGAAACGAGATGAATCCAAATTGGTGCCACTACCAATCACACGATTCTTGGGCAAGCCGGACAACTTCCAGGCCACATAGGTCATGATGTCCACAGGATTGGAGACCATCAGCAGAATGGTATCGGGACTGTTCTGAAAAGTGGCAAGTAAACGCGTTAAACAACAACAGTTTTCTTTAGCAGCATCAGCAACCTACCTCCACCAACTTGGGAATGATGTTCTTGAGGATATCGGTGTTCCTCTGCACCAGCGACAAGCGCGATTCACCCTCCTTTTGACGCACTCCGGCCGTCACAATGCACAGCCGAGAGTTGGCCGATGCAGCAATATCCGTGCTGGCCGTAATTTGGGGATTCTTCAGGAAGTTCGAGCCATGCTGCAGATCCATTAGCTCGCCCTGCAACTTATCGCTGCACACATCGATCAGGCACACCTCTCTGGATACATTCTGGGCCAAAATCGAGAAGGCACTGGCCATGCCCACCTGGCCGATACCCACGATTGTCACCTTATGGCCCGAGCTGGGCAAAACTTCGGCCACTTGACCCAACAGACTGTCCTTGATGGCGGCCATTGCTGTAGACAGGGGACAAATTAATTTTAAACAATTATACATTTTGGATAAACTGAAAAGATTTGGAGTCGATGTGTTCGATGTGTTGTCAGAAAATTTCTAATTTTCGGTAAACAGTTAATAGTTGGCACACTTTTTGAGTGTTGTAATAGAATAGTGGTAGTTCCCCAATTCCATTCCGTTCGCTTTTCCTTAATCTGCTCAAGACTTTGAATATCGTAAATGACTTTGACAACAAAAGTGGAGTTAATAATGCGCTTACATAGTGGCACATCCACTTGAAGTTCACACCTTTCATTCCAAAATTAATTTGTATTATACCGAATATCGTAAGTGACTTACTATTTATTATATTATCATTCAAGCAACAAGTGGATCTTTTACTAACCTTACTTTTGCTTGCTACTCAGCCCTCTTGTGCTCAGTTTACTTACTTACGATATACTGGAAGAAATTTGAATATCGTAAGACAATTAAAGGGCGTAGAATGGTAACTGGGGGCTAAATGGGAATTATTTCTGAGTGAAACTCAGAACTTTAATCAAAAAATTTCACATTTACGATATACACTAGAAGTACCGAATATCGTAAGTGGCTTAACGCAGCAAACTTGTGTATTTATGAATTTTTAACTACCTAACTGATTCCAAATTTCCAAAAAAAATGAGATGGACTGGTTTCGAATATCGTAAATGGCTTAATCGAATAAAATTGATACTATAAATAAATGGGAATTCGAATAGCACGTAATAGAGCATTTATTAGACCTTTTACTGCTCAAATCTCATGATTTTTTTTATAGTTTAAGTCTAAAAATAGTGATATACTGGCTGTGCTTTGAATATCGTAACTGATTTACTCCAGCTGAGTAGATATTGTAACAGAAATCAAAGTCGTAGAGCGGTAAGTAACGCTCATAGTGGCCTTTACTTTGTGTGAAACACATTCAGTTTCTTCCAAATTATAAAACTTACGATAAAGTTGACAAACACCGAATATCGTAGAAAGACTTAATGCAGAGTAATCACGATTATAAGTAAAATATAAGTTGTACAGCTCTGTAGTAGGCTTAAACTGAACTTACTTCTGTTCAATACTTGGCTCCTTAATTCCCTCTTTACAGACTTACGATATTCCGGACAAACTCTGATTTTTGCTGTGAAAAAATATTATTTTTGGTCATATTTCTGCTTAAAGCTCAGCTCTTGAGCACACAAAGTTTTTAGATTTACGATATTCGGAACAAAATACCAATATCGTAAATGAAGATCTCGCTAAAAGGTCGCTAAAATCAACCCAGCAAATAATTTAATCAAAAATAAAAATAAATTTTTTTTTTAAACAATATCGTAAATGGCATAGTTGAGAAATATAGATATAAATAGAAAATTTAAAGTCTAGTTCTTTGTAAAAATTATCTCTTTTTATATACTAACTACAGACTTAAGTTATTATGGTATAAATCTTTATATCGTAAATGGCTTGGTTGGTAAATATTGAGCTCCCCTTCAGTTAGGCTCAGACCTGGCACAAAGCTGAATCAGCCCTGAAATGGAAAGACTGTTACTAAATCTATTGCACACTTTGTCAGAGTTTTAGCCATGAATTGAACACAGTTACGACCTACTAAGAAAGTCATGACCTTAGTTGACTTTAGGAAAGATTTTATGGGAAGCACTAAAACAGGCATGAAACTCAATTATTTCTACTACTCAGTTGTGAATCAGCCCTAAATGAATTGAGTACTGAAAAGTAGAGCTGCAGGGAAGCTATGCGAATGTATAACAAGACCTCTAGCCGGCTTAAACTGCAGGTCTTAAAAAAGGTCCTAAAAACAGTCACAGGGTTGCCTATATTCGACGGACCCATCTGGCAACGCCATAACTTTTGACAGAGATGTCAGATCGCTTAATGACATACCGCGTTTGAAGCGTCAGTCCAAGCAAATTTTTACCATGGAACAATACACGCCACGCGAGCGCTCTGAAATAGTTGAAATTTACATTCAACAGAACAAGTCAATTGTGAAAACTCATTATCATGTCCGATGAAGCCCATTTCACATTGAATGGGACCGTAAATAAGCAAAATTGCCGTATTTACGCCACTGAAAATCCTCAGGAGATTCAAGAAGTGCCTCTTCATGACGAAAAAGTCACAGTTTGGTGCGGCGTTAGTGCGAAAACGGTCATTGGGCCGTTTTTCTTCCAAAATGAAAATGGCCATGCTGTTACCATCAACCAGGAGCGTTATCGCGACATGATGACCAATTTTGTGATGCCAATTATTCGTCGAAAGCGTATGAGGCAGTTCTGGTTTCAACAAGACGGCGCTCCACCGCACACAAGTCGCATAACAATCGATTTTCTGAAGAAATTGTTTCCGGGCCGTTTGATGTCGAAAAGTGGTGATTTGGACTGGCCACCGCGTTCGCCCGATTTGACGCCGCCTGACTTCTTCTTGTGGGGATATTTGAAGTCAAAGGTTTACGTTAACAAGCCAAGGACCGTAGAAGAGCTCAAGGACAACATTCGTGAAGAAATAGCCGCTATTCCGGCCGAAATGTTGGCGAAAACGATGGAAAATGCTGCAAAAAGGGCACAATACGCCATCAAAGCCAGAGGCGGCCATTTGAGAGATATCATATTCAAAAATTGATGTAAACAAATCTACTTGGAACAAATAAAATGATTAAGATTGCCAACCGCCAAATTTTTATTTTTTTCTTTGATTTTTTTACAAAAAACATGGGTCCGTCGAATATGGGCAACCCTGTACTTAGGTAATCAGAAATCCAACTGAGAAGGTTAGTTGGAAAGCCGATTAAACCCAGTTTGTGGAGCAGCAAGGAGTGATTAACAGAATCAAAAGCCTTACTAAAATCAGGGTTAGTACAGAAATAATTCAATTCCTTTATTAGATTACCCCAACATATTCCAATCACGTGCCACAAATGTACTTAAATTGTGGAAATCTCTTTCCTTTAATAGAAACGCACACTTTTAGACACGCACACCCAAACACACATACAGCTTAGATGAAGTTGTTTGACCTCCGCGAAGGTCGTTTTAATGAGTAAGATGCGACATCGCAACAACAGCACGCAACCGGAGCGTAGTACCGAATACATTGCCGAAAAATGCTAAAAATTAATGAAATTCAATTTTTTTTTGTCATTTATTGCGCTCTGTTTTATATAGCAATTCATAGGGCAAACTTGTGACCGACACACCAACTCATTCAAATTCAATTTCAACTAATAAATCGGTGTGTGTGTTTTTTATCAGTGAAAACTTCAAAGAACATTCATAAAAGGGATTCCACAACATTGAAATTACATTTTGATTACTTTGCAAACAAAAATTGCAATTGTTTTATGGTTTTATCTTATCAGTTGACAGCAATTTGTTAAATCCATTTATGAACAGTTAATATTTGTTGTTTATATACTCTGAATGAGTGGCTGAGTGGGTTGTATAGAGTATATCATAGTGACGTCGTCTGTTTTGATATAGATTTCTAGATTAGATAAGAAAATTGCATTGTTTATGGTCAACTTATTGGCTTAGTTATCAGTAAACAAATATTTTGATGGCATATGACTAAACCATATTTGTGGCAAATATTTGTCTTTTTTTAAACTTGAAAGTTCTCTAGAAATTTGTGGTCTGTATATACTATATACAAACAGTCGCTGCTAAGTTTAAACAGACAGAATTCCCCTTGTATGATTAAGAGGGAAGTCTGGTCAGATGGTTTTATTTATTGATTTCTATTTCCATGTTTACCCATATCTGTTTTTGTTTATTGAAATAAGCTTCTGGAATCTATAAATAACAGGGATCCAAACCAATTGAATATAATTACACTGGTAAAACAACTCGCCCTGAAAACTAGAAATAAGGCGATTCACCCTAAAATTAAGAAAATATTTTCTCATTTATGGAAAATTTTTCTGTAGCTTTGAAAGTTTCCCATAAATGAGAAAATATTTTTCTTAATTTTAGGGACGGATTTCATAGGAGAATTTCTAGTTTTCTGGGCGAATGTTTTATGGGTGTACTGGTTCGGTTCAGTAGTTCAGACAGTTTCATTACACGGTTTTGGGAGCTGACTTAACCATCGGTCCGGTGTTCGTTTCAGTGGTTCACAAAGGTACATTATGATTTCTATTGTCATGTGACTTTTGCACACTTTCAAATTGATCCATTTGAATATCTTTAAAACCCTTAGAAGAATGTGGCAAATTTATTATAGACGAATGTCTATAAGTTCCTAGAGGAATGATCTTCGAAAACAGAGAATGTCGGCCGGTAAAGATTAGAATAGAAAAGTACAAAAACTCTGCTGCACAGAGAAAAAAAAGAATATTAAAAAAACAAGAAAGAAAGTGGGTCGAGTCCGACTATAACATACTCTGTACCAAGAAAATTTGTCTTTTGATCATAGCTCGAAAACCGTTCATCCGATCTTCTTCATTCCTTTGGCGGATCGATAAGTTATCCTAATAACTAAATATGTCCAGAAGGAACAAGCCATCTATCTTCAAAACTGTGGGAGATATGACGTTTTTTCTAAATTGCGGGGGCGGGAGGGGGCGTGGCCAAAATTGAAAATAAACTTGATCTGCCTGCAAACATAAGAAGCATATGTCCCATACATGTCAAACCTCTATCTTTTACCATCTCTGAGATCTGTGCGTTCATACGGACAGACAGACGGACGGACAGACGGACAGACGGAATATATATACTTTATGGGGTCGGAGATGCTTCCTTCTGCCTGTTACATACTTTTGCACAAACTTATAATACTCTGTGCACCTACGGTACAGAGTATAAAAATATCGATTGGTTGATTTCCGGTATCCATTTGGACGGGATATGTCTAAAATATCCTTTTAATCATCCAACGGAGCTTAAAATCATCCAGAAGAGATGAAAACTGATGATCATTTGGATGATTTTGCAGCTCCGCTGGACGATTAAAAGGATATTTTCGACATATCCATTCCAAATGGATCTTTTTTTTCTGTGTGGTTAGCATTGAAATAAGGTGAAGGTATGTATTACAGAAAAATCCAAAGAATGTAGATTGATGGTACGTAAACTAAGAGATCGGAGGTCAATTACAGAAGTCTTGCAGAATTACTTGGTCTTAAAAGTTCCGGCATAGTTAAGAATGTAGAGAGTCGAACGATAGGTAGAAAAATTGTCGTTTGGAAACGATTCAAATTCCCAATATAATAAGTATCATTGGCTAAAGGAAAGTGACTGCCGTCTTAAAACTCGTCAGAGAGAGCTGAACCGAACCGAACCAAACCGTTTTTATTTGTGGTTTTCGGTTTGGTTCAGCAATTCTTAAAGAAAAAGCCGGTTCGGCTTGTGGTTCGGTTCACCAGCTGGAATATGCAGTTCGGTTCGGTATGTGATAAATAAGCAATATTTTGCTGTAATGCCTTATTTTCTTGTTTTATTTGCTACTGCTTTACTTATTTCTGTAGGAATTTGAAACCACCCCTAGCAGAGTAGTACCTCTAGATGAAGATGAATCCCATTCAGACAACCAGGCTAAATATATCAGCAATGCAGGCCGGTGCAAAACAAAAACGAACCAAGTCGAGAAGAAAAAGGCTTCCTTCGCTTAATTTATCGACGACTTTGATTAATGAAGCGCCTACTAAGGTAGGTAAGGTAGGTGGATAGGTAAGCTTAGATCAGGGGTGCAAGCCAGCTATTCGCATTGACAGCATTGGTTGTTGCTTTACCCTAAGCCTTTGCTTGCTTCCATTGCTAAACCACAAAATGGCAAGCTTTTCTTTAATGTATATAACATTTGCAGTTGTGCGTCGAAAGATTGCGTTTGATAGACGGGTATCACTATACCCTGGCAAATTGTATTAAAATTTTGCCTAGAAGCTTGCAACTCATAGAAATATTCATTTCCCACCCCATAAACCATATATATTTTTGATCAGGGTGACAAGCTGAGTCAATTAAGCTTTGTCCGTCCGTTTCTATGCAAACTAGTCTCTCAGTTTTGAAGCTATCAAGCTGAAATTTTGCACAGAGTCCGCTTTTTGCAGCACACTACTAATATGTCAAAACCGACCGGATCGTTTGACTATATCTCATAGCTACCATAGGCACATTTGATCGGAAAACTAGTTTTAGTATGAAAAACTTTTTTCTTTTCAATGGAAACGTCTTCAAACTTTGTTTTCATAGCTATTCTATGCTTTTTTATAATTTTGCCAATTTTGATGAAAATCGTACAACTATATGGTATAGCTGCCATACAAAAGTTAGGTCTGAAAAACAGTTTTGGTTAGAATAACTTTTTTGTTTTTATAGGTAGCCTGCCAAAATGTTGTATTTGTTTGTTTAACATGCTTTTAACTAATTCTACAAATTTGTATCCAAATCGGACGACTATATCAGATAGCTACCATACGTAGTATTAGACGGGAAATGGGAAAAAGAGTTTTTTTTCTTAAAAATATTTAAGCAAGCACTTGCAAGGGTATAAAAACTTCGGCAGCTTTCTTATTTCGTTGTCAGAAATCAACTTTTTGGTGGACTACCGGCTTATATCTATGGAATGTGCTCGGTTTATGAATGAAGTTCATTGATGGGATTAAGAATCTTGATAGAAACTTGAATTTCTATGAATATCTCAATCAAATTTTAAACACTTCTATACCCTACTTTGATTTGGATCAGCCCTAGAGCTCACTTGTTGCAATTAGTCACACCATAGACCTAAATTCCGGCCACACCAAATGACCTTCATTGAAAGTCAAATGCACGAATAGCCCCTGCGAGGGAGGAGAAGCAGTTGTTGGTTCCATATACAAAAATATATTTGAAAACAGCTGTTCCTCGAAAAAAAAAACAGCGCCTGCGCTCAGCCAGAACGAAAGTGAAAGTAAAGTGGAACGCCCCTCTCAACCCCACAAACTCAGTGCGGAAGGCCAAGGGCGAGGTTCCATTTCAGAAAGTTGAATAAACTCGCAGTTAAACCGGAAGCCGGTCGATTTCCACTCACAACTTGTTAATAATTTTCATTGAATAAAAACTTTTACAAAGCTTACTTTTCAATTTTTTGATTTCAGTTTTAAATGCACTGCTTGATGTGGTTGGCTTTGGCGCCTTTACGATATTTTCGAGTTGAGGTCGTCGGCTTTTTGTACCGTTCACTTGGCGCGTTCGTTGCGAACTGTTTGCTTTGGATTTTGGCTGGCCGCTGCTGGATTTTTGTTGGCTCTCTCTTTCTCTCTCTGCTTATAGGCAGCGACAGCTGCGGCAGCGTTGCAGGATGGAATGAATGACGAAACGATTTGGGAGCAGGCCGACGGCATTGTGAAAGTAAGTGAGCAAGCGAACGGCCCTGTCTCTCTCTCTCTCTCTCTCTCTCTGTCTCTCTACTCTCCAGAATTTTCTTTCTTTATTCAGCCAAGTTAGTCTGAAGGTGACCTTTGGTAGTCGCCGGCTGTGTTGTTATTTTTAGCCATTCCACTTTTTTTTTTGTTATTTGACTTAGTTTCCTGGAGTGGTGGAGAGGTTTGTATAACTATTTTTGATCTGCAATTGTAAATGCATTATTCGAGGTGGTTGCTGCAGCCACCTGGCTCTCTCTCTCTCTCTCTATTGCTCTCCACCTCAGGCACGTGCCGCTGATCACACGCCAACAAACGTGTGGTGTATAATTTGGCCAACTGCCCAACTGCAGTTAATTATCCAACAGATGTTCAAAAAAATATAAAAAAATACAATCATCACCACGAGACATATACCCTACCACCCTCCCTGAACTCTGTTAATGCCTTAAGTCTTAAATCTTAGACCTTAAGATCACTTGAACCAAGTCCAGCCAAAAACGGTTCCATAAATTCTAAAGATTCCTTATTTACCGATTAAAATTAACAATTTAATACTCGTCTTACGCTTTTACCATTACAAACAAGAAAGAAAGTCGGTCAAGCCCGACTATAACATACTCTGTACCAAGAAAATTTGTCTTTTGATCATAACTCGAAAACCGTTCATCCGATCTTCTTCATTTCTTTGGCGGATCGATAATTTATCCTAATAACTAAATATGTCCAGAAGGAACAAGCCATCTATCTTCAAAACTGTGGGAGATATGACGTTTTTTCTAAATTGCGGGGGCGGGAGGGGGCGTGGCCAAAATTGAAAATAAACTTGATCTGCCTGCAGACATAAGAAGCATATGTTCCATACATGTCAAACCTCTTTGTCTTACCATCTCTGAGATCTGTGCGTTCATACGGACAGACAGACGGACGGACGGACGGACAGACGGACAGACGGACATGGCTATATCGACTCGGCTGTTGATGCTGATAAAGAATATATATACTTTATGGGGTCGGAGATGCTTCCTTCTGGATGTTACATACTTTTGCACAAACTTATAATACTCTATGTACCTTCGGTACAGAGTATAAAAAGGGAAAAGTATATAAATACTTGATTCAAGCATTACCGAATTTCTGAAACTTCTTCAACATTGCTTGATTACTGATTTACGGTTGGTGCTCCTCAGTCCTCTCGAATCAAATGGAGAAGGAATTAAGCTCGAAATCTTCACTATTGAAAATCGAATACGATTTATTTAAACTAAACTCAAACAAACAAAAGCGACAAGGCTATGCTAACTTCCGGTTTGCCGAAGTCTTACCCAGTGGCGCAAATGCTCATTATTACGTCCATTATTAATGCATTACCTCTCGTCTGTATGCATTCAAAAACCCAATACAACCTGCCTTACTTTCTTAAGAAATGGCCAAATTTTCCGCACGGTACATGAGTTTATTGAATTTTGTAATGCAGAAAGTAATGATGTGCCGAAGTTTCTTTCGGGTACCCATTACACAAGCGTATTCTTTTACCATATTGTAATGCAGAAATTCTCGAGCCATTACAAATGCGCTGAAAAAAATCTCATGGGTAATGCACTACATTGTGGCTCGTACGTAATGCATTATTTCGACCGACCACATTCAGCCCAGCGCCACTGGGTAATACCCTTTCAGTGAGGTTTTTGATATAATGATGACCTTCAAATATGGCCAAACATAAGCACGAGTTAATCAAATGCTAGCATTGAAAAAGTAAATTTTTCTTACATTTTCCGAAAAATTAGACCCAAGGCTGCCATAAGATATAGCCAACCGATCTTAAACAAATTTTTAAATGCATATAACATGCATAATGAGCGAGTTTGGGAGCTCTTATATATAAATTAAACATTTTTTCTCACCAAATCCCATTTTCTGACCTTTTGTTTGTATGGCAGCTATATGCTATAGCTATCCGATTTGGACCAAAATTTGTAGATTAAGCTAAAACCATTTAAAATAGACAAATTTCAAATATCAACACGCTAACACTAAAAACCAAAAAGTTTTTCTTACAAATACCATTTTTCAGACCTATGTTTCGTATGACAGCTATACTATATAGTGGTCCGATTGACATCAAATTTGTTAGAATTATGAAAATTGATAGAAAACTGATAAAAGCTAATTTTGAAGACATTTCCCTTAAAAACAAAAAAGTTTCTCTCACTAAAACTAGTTTTTGGATCGATCATTCCTATGGCAGCTATATGCTAACATCGTTCGATTTTGACAAAAATTTGTAGAATTGTGTGAAAGCATATTAAATAAATACTGGCCAATTTTAAGAACATTTCCATTGAAAACAAACAAGTTTTTCTCACTAAGACTACTTTTCTGACTCTACTTTTCTATGACAGCTATACTGAAAAGATGCTCGATTTCGACCAAACTTGGTGGAATCGTGGCAAAGCATAGCAAAATAGGAAATACAAAGTTTGGAGGCGCTTCCATTGAAAACTAAAAAGTTTTTCTCACTAAAACTAGTTTTTTGACGGCACGTTGCTATGGCAGCTATAGGCTATAGTCATCCGATTTCATAGTTTTCGACATATAAGCTGCATGAAGTAGTAAGTTGACTCTGTGTTAGTTTTCAGCTCGATTGCTTCAAAACTAAAGTGTTTAAGTCTAAGTAAGAGTTTAAATCTGGGACTAGATACAAATCTATACAAAGTCTAAGTCACAGACTAAATTAGAGTCTAAGTCAGAGTCTAAGTCAGAGTTTAAATAAGGGACTAGATCAAAGTATAAGTCAGAGACTAAATCTGAGCCTAAGTCAGAGTCTTAGTCTGAATCTAAGTCAGAGTCTAAGTTAGAGACTAAATCAGAGTCTAAGTCAGAGTATAAGTCTGAATCTAAGTTAGAGTTTAAGTCAAGAGTCTAAGTCAGAGCTTAAATCAGGAACTAGATCAAAATCTATTGAAAGTCTAAGTCCGAGACGAAATGGGTGTCTATTCAGAGTCTAAGTCAGACTCTAAGTCCGAGTCTAAGTTGGGCTCTAAATCAGAGTCTAAGTCAGACTCAAAATCAGAGTCTAAGTCAGACTCTTAATCAGAGTCTAAGCTAGACTCTAAATCAGAGTCTAAGTCAGAGTTAAATCCTATATTTGCATATGCGAATTCGCTTTATGCAAACATTTTCTTATAAAGGATAAATAAGAAAAGCTTTTCAGCATACGGGGTCGAACCCCTGCATTACATCACGATCCCCTGATAAAACAGAAACAGGCAGACAGACGGCCTGACGAACGGACAAAGCCCAATCGACTCAGTAATCTTAGCAAAGAAAGATATTTTCTGAGAATCGAATGTCTTCGAATTGGATGATGAAATACCACAAATAAAAACTAATCAACATAAAAACCCACCACCTGGACGTTTCAAATCAACGCACTTACCATCTGCACCACCTTGCTTTTTGCCTGCTTAGAGCTTAACATTCTGAGGCCATTCTTTGCTGTGATTTGCAGCACCTTCAGGAGTGAGGTCAATGCGATGTCGTGAGCAGTTCCCAAGGTCCATAATTAGTAATTGCTTTTTCAGGATGATTAATTGACATATTAAAATAGAAGCTTGAATCTCCTTAAAGTCGATTACAAGCTACCAATATTGTTTTTTTCTAAAACAAACATATTAATAACCATACAGAAAATAAAGATCCAAAAGGATACATTTGGAAGGGATCTGTCTCAAATATTATTAGCTGCAAAATCATCCAAATGATCATAATTTTTCATAATCCTTTGCATGATATATAGCTTCGTTGGATGATTAAGAGTATATTTAAGACATATCCCTTCAAAAGGGATACCGGAAATCATTAAATGAATATTTTTATACTCTGTACCTTAGGTACACAGAGTATTATAAGTTTGTGCAAAAGTATGTAACATCCAGAAGGAAGCATCTCCGACCCTATAAAGTATATATATTCTTGATCAGCATCAACAGCCGAGTCGATATAGCCATGTCCGTCTGTCCGTCTGTCCGTCCGTCTGTCCGTCCGTCTGTCTGTCCGTGTGAACGCACAGATCTCAGAGATGGTAAGAGATAGAGGTTTGACATGTATGGGACATATGCTTCTTATGTCTGCAGGCAGATCAAGTCTATTTTCAATTTTGGCCACGCCCCCTCCCGCCCCCGCAATTTAGAAAAAACGTCATATCTCCCACAGTTTTGAAGATAGATGGCTTGTTCCTTTTGGACATATTTAGTTATCAGGATAACTTATCGATCCGCCAAAGGAATGAAGAAGATCGGATGAACGGTTTTCGAGTTATGATCAAAAGACAAATTTTCTTGGTACAGAGTATGTTATAGTCGGGCTTGACCGACTTTCTTTCTTGTTATACTCTGTACCGAAGGTACACAGAGTATTATAAGTTTGTGCAAAAGTATGTAACATCCAGAAGGAAGCATCTCCGACCCTATAAAGTATATATATTCTTGATCAGCATCAACAGCCGAGTCGATATAGTCATGTCCGTCTGTCTGTCTTTCCGTCCGTCCGTCCGTCCGTCTGTCTGTCCGTATGAACGCACAGATCTCCGAGATGGTAAGAGATAGAGGTTTGACATGTATGGGACATATGCTTCTTATGTCTGCAGGCA
The DNA here is from genome assembly GCA_035044985.1 of Lordiphosa fenestrarum. NCBI lineage: Eukaryota > Metazoa > Arthropoda > Insecta > Diptera > Drosophilidae > Lordiphosa > Lordiphosa fenestrarum. The sequence continues at coordinate 320,219 of JAWNNO010004215.1, forward strand.
GATCAAGTTTATTTTCAATTTTGGCCACGCCCCCTCCCGCCGCCTCAATTTATAAAAAACGTCATATCTCCCACAGTTTTGAAGATAGATGGCTTGTTCCTTCTGGACATATTTAGGTTTTAGGATAACTTATCGATCCGCCAAAGAAATAAAGAAGATCGGATGAACGGTTTTCGAGTTATGATCAAAAGACAAATTTTCTTGGTACAGAGTATGTTATAGTCGGGCTTGACCGACTTTCTTTCTTGTTCAGGATGATTAATTGACATATTCAAATAGAAGATTGATTCTCCTTAAAGTCGATTACAAGCTACCAATATTGTTTATTCTAAAACAGAAAGAAAAACAACAACTTGGTTTCAGATTCTCTCGTCTCTGTTGACTTTTGACATCGGCTTGTCTAGGTTTCGAAACAATAATCTTGTTATTAGTTAGATTTTTTCTCTTTATAAGTGGTTCCTCAAAGTTTCACCCTCATTCAACTACAATTTATCAATTCTTATCAATAACTAGACCATTTTCCATTACCTAAACAAATGCATTAGAATTCTCCTCTCTTCATTTTCACCAAGAATAGGAAGCGGTGTGATCATGTAGGAACAAAGTAGTTTGTCTATCAACATTTCCCAGAAATACATTCAATAGTTTCAACACAATTCATGTACACACAATGGTTCAATAACCCAAGCTAAAAACCAGTTTTCACATAATGCAGCCACATTTCATCATAAGCCTTGCGGGGAGTGCATTGGCATTGGCATTGGCTTTACTCAGCTGGTGTAGTGAAAATGGGTCACCGGCACTTTCACAACAAATGCGTTAAATTGCAACGGATGGCTCTCACTTCCCCCCTTTTTTCACACTCGTACACAAATTTCAATGAGCTCAAGTTCATCATCATGAGGCAGAGACGATGACGTAGTGGGTGCCATATAATTGTGAAATGTGAGAGGCGTTTGGATTACAGGGGTGAGGGTGCAGTGAATCATTTTGGGTACCATGTGTGGTCGGTCACGAACGCCCGGTGTCTCTGCTCTCTCTCTGTTTCACATAGTTTTTGTTTATGGATGACGTCGTCGCCTTGAAATTGGCAAATATTGAATTAAAAAGAGTATAATCACATTCAATAGTATATAAAATATAATTAATCTTGAGTATTAAGTATTCTTGATCATTAACAGCAGGTTGAAGCGGCATTGAAAGCAGCTTTAGCTATATCTCAGCGGATCTCTCTGCCAGAGCCTGCTCCACCCCTTGGTGCAAATATGCAGCTAGATGACCTGATTTTGGCCATTTCGTACTGTTTTTTCATAATAGTTATATTCAAAATTGTTAACATAAACACTTCATTGGACAATGAGTACTTTAACGCAAAGATTTATAGATATTTTTAGATAATGCATGTGAAACAATAAAACAATTATGCCTGGTAGCTGATATTGGCTAACAATTTTCAATTGGTGCCACATGCCTTATTTATAATATCTATAAATCTTTGGTTTTGGGTATTAATTTGAATTGGCCCCTTGCCTTAAACATTATTTTGAATTTGAATACCTAACGGCTTTGACTAGAGATGTGCAAAGTGTATCCACTGCTCACGTCTAACGTAAGACAGCTCTGGCGTACCATGTCACTACAGATGGCGCCACTTTACGTATTTTAGATGAGTAAGCTGCACCTGTAAACAGTTTTCTAGTGCCTGCACAGATGGCGCCACCATATTTTCAGCTCTAAACTGAAAAACTTCTCAATTAATGAAGCCAGAAAGGAATTTCTTATTTCAATTCAACTTATTGCACTGGCAGCAATTAGCCCATCTGTATTATAGTCTAGCCTTGCTAATGAAATCAAACTGCTTGTTCGAACTACTCGCCTGTACAGATGGCGCCACTTAAAGAGACTTAGGCGACACCTGTTGCAGAAGCTAAGTGAAACTCATTGTGATTGTTAGTTAATGTGGGTTTGTGCAGATGGCGCCACCTACTAATAAGTTAACATCATTTCCGTTACAAATTTTGAAAGAAGCTTAGGTCTCTGAAATGGAACCGCCAAAAGATTTATGAAGTTCGATTGAACGAAAGTCAAGTTATGGGCAAAAGAAGCTTTGCTACACTTTTATTGGTAGAGGTTGTATAATGGCAGGACTTCAACGGCATTCTTGGATTTCTTAATAACTTTGTATGGCATCTTAGCGCATTCGACTAACTAGCAATCGCACGGTAAACAGTAAAGAGCGCATTTTTACATTCCTAATGCACACAGAAATCAACTGGTTAGTGAATTCCAAATCGAATTTGATAGTTAAAAATGCTCCAACCAATATCGTGGGTTGACTTCAGTGTGATCTACAGTAAAAGTTGCTTAGCATATAATATAATGATTACCAAAATTACATTGTTCAGCTGAAGTTTTACAGAGAACTGTAGCAGGGCTGATAAATAAGTTGAGATATGATAAATCTGTATTTTCTGATTTTCAAATCTCATCTCAAGTTTTTTAAACAATTTTTGATGTGAAACATCTTTAATTTCGGTATCAAGGATTTTAGTAGGGGTAAAATTTGATTTCAGCGTGACGCGTCACGCTGACTTGCATATTTTGTGGTGTTGTTGTTTTCGGTTTGAGTGTGCGGCTGGTGGTGTGCAGTGGGAGTTGGGTGGCCGGCCACACAACTTAAGGTAAATATGAAGATGAAGATGAAAATGAATATGAGGATGAGGATGAGGAGGATTAGGAGGAGGAGCAGGAGGATTAGGAGGCGGAGGAGGATTGGGAGGAGGCGGATAAGGATTAGGGAGATTTGGAGGAGGAGCAGGAGGATTAGGAGGCGGAGGAGGATTAGGAGGAGGCTTTGGAGGAGGCGGATGAGGATTAGGAGGATTTGGAGGAGGATTAGGAGGCGGAGGAGGATTGGAAGGATTTGGAGGAGGCGGATGAGGATTAGGAGGATTTGAAGGAGTAGGAGGAGGATTAGGAGGCGGAAGAGGATTGGGAGGAGGCGGATGAGGATTAGGGAGATTTGGAGGAGGGGCAGGAGGATTAGGAGGCGGAGGAGGATTAGGAGGAGGAGGAGGAGGCTTTGGAGGAGGCTTAGGTTTAGGGTTTAGGCTTAGGTTTTAGGTTTAGGTTTTAAGTTTTAGGTTTTGGGTCTTAGGTTTAAGGTTTTAGGTTTAGGTTTCAAGTTTTCGGATTAGGTTTTAGGTTTAAGGATTTAGGTTAGGTTAGGGTTTAGGTATTTTAGGTTTTTTGTTTCGGTTTTAGGCTTAGGTTTTAAGATTTAGGACAAAGGTTTAGGTTATAGGATTTAAGTTTTAGGTTTTAGGATTAAGGATTAGGGTTTGAGGTTTACGTTTTACGTTTTAAGTTTTAGGCTTAGGTTTTAGGACTTAGAATAAAGGTTTAGGTTTTAGGTTTAAAGTTTTAGGTTTTTAGTTTTTAGGTTTAGGTTTATCGAGAGTTGAGTTATGAATATCTAGTAAGTGAAAGGCGGTGCACATTTTATACAGCATGTTTCACATCAATGCCTCGTGAGTGTTGACCACACACTCACACCTTATTTTTAAAGATTTTTCCAATTTATGTTATGGATTGTTTTTTTTTTCTCAGTGTATTGTTTCCGGCATCCCCTACCTTGGATCATTTTGGCCCTGTTCCGGATTTTGAGTCGAGTGATTACTAAATCAGGACGTATGGTATCCACTTGGCATTGAGCAATCGGTTATAGCTGCTGAGGCCTTTTAGGTTTTCCCCAATCCTTAGATAACATTTTTAAGTTTAATACCCCGTTATCACAAAAGATAATAACAAAACAAAAAATAACAAAATTAAATTTGAATTTTCCTCACACATAATAGCATTAGCCGTCGCACCAAAGTGCTGGCCCAGCTCCTTCGCCAGCTCCATGTGCACATCCCATCCCATACAGACATATTTTGCACTCGGAGCTGCGGTGGCGGCCGTCTTTTTGCTGTTTTGCCTGGTGGCATCTCTCAGCGCAGCGTCCACCAAATTATATAATACATAAACTATATCCATATACCCAGACATAGAGACACAGGCCAGCCCAGGCAGAGCAGAGCGGAGCGGAGCATCGCAGCATCAGACCAGTTTCCCAAGCTCGTTGCACTTGTTACATTTTTCAGTTGTTTTGTTGTGTTTTTTTTTTTTCCATTTTCCTGTTGCATGCCAAATATGCAAAAAGCTTTGGCGCATGTAATTTCCCTCTCCAAGTGTGTGTAAGTTTGTGTGTGTGTGTGTGTGTGTGTGTTTGCATATAATGATTATTGTAGGTACAAGTGCGAGAAATCGTGTTAGATCGCGGGTAATAAATTTAGACACCAAACTATGCAAAAGGAGTCCTGTCCCTGTCCCTGCTCCCTTTCCCTGGCAAACAGCAACATCTCCCGCCTTGGCTCCTTCCACACAGCCACAGCCACAGCCGCCACTTGGACTTCTTCTGGTTGTTGCCAGTTTTAAGCACTTCCTTTTATTATATTTTATGGGCACTTGTGTACTTCTCGTTGTTGTTGTTGTTGTTGTTGTTGTTGCTGGTGGAACTTGTGAGGCTGCCGTCGTTTTTATAGGCGCGACTTAAGCAGGTTGGGAGGCCGCAGAAGAAGAAGTCTTTAATATGCCATTTGATGCGCGGAAGCTTCGACAGTGCATTTAGGAACAATCAATTTAATGTGTGGCCAAAAGGTAAGTGGTGCCATAATGAAGGATCTGGAGCAAATTTAAACCAAAAAAAAAGGAGAAAAAGAAGAGAGTTCCACACACATCAGCTTGCTACACCCATTGAAATGTTTGGCCTTAAAATCACAAAAAATGGCCTATAAATTTGGGAAATATTCACTTAAAACAAAGGGGCCAAGGGTCCTATATTCAAGGACATCAAATTCC